>BSBK01002420.1:2500-330000 GCA_027943335.1 Chamaecyparis obtusa
TACTGATTAAATAAACACTCTAAAATAGAAATATGATGATGCAAATAATCTTATTGAGAAACTAAAAAACAAGATAGAAGATCTAAAATCTGAAAAGGAATATGAAATTCTTATTGAAGATTGTGATGATAATTTAGAAAAAGAAAATGTGATCCTTAAGCATGAACTAAAGATAGCAAATTTGAAGCTTAGTTTGAAAGATGGAAATGACAAAAATGAAGCAAATCTAAGATCTGAGAATGAAAGGCTGAAGATTGAGAATGAAGAATTAAAATCTAAACTTGGCAAAGTAACTTCTTAATTTGAGAAAGTAAATTTGCAACATGCAGAACTTGAGAAATACAATAAGATTGTGAAAAGTGAATTGAATCAATCCAAACAACATCTTGAAGGGCTATATTCAAATAGTGAGAAAATTGATGAACAAGTATCTTATGGAAAACCATCCTATGATAAGACTGGACTTGGATTTAATATATTCAGAACAAATGATGAAAGAAAGGAACCAAATCTGAAAGAATTTGAAAGCATAGATAAGAAGTCAGATGAGATCAACAAATCTGATGACATGCCTAAAGGAGAAGAACCACCTAAAGAAGAAGAACCACTGAACCAAGAAGAATCACCCAAAGGTATGCAAAGAGAATTCAAAGGTAGATGTTTTGGTTGTAATACTATTGGTCACATGAAGAGAGATTGCACAGGTAAACAATTTAAACCTCTTAATGGTTATTGTTATAATTGTCATGGTTTTGGACATAGAGCTATTGAATGTAGAAGACCTAAAGTTATTGAGAATAATTATGGTAGTAGAATGTTTAGGAATACTAACAATGTAGATAAGAGACCTACTGAAGATATGAACATAAGAAATGAAGTAGTATGTTATAGATGCAACAAGATTGGACACATTGCTAGAAACTGCAGATCACAAATCAATCAGCAAGGACCAAGATATGGGAACAATGGAATTGTTTGTCAGATATGTAACAAGATTGGACATACAACAAGGTTTTG
This sequence comes from Chamaecyparis obtusa, assembly GCA_027943335.1. Classification (NCBI taxonomy): domain Eukaryota; kingdom Viridiplantae; phylum Streptophyta; class Pinopsida; order Cupressales; family Cupressaceae; genus Chamaecyparis; species Chamaecyparis obtusa. The sequence continues at coordinate 3,518 of BSBK01002420.1, forward strand.
CAGAATGAACAATGGAGTTTTTCATCCTAACCCTAACCCTAGAAATCATGCAAGAAGAAATGAAGATGCAGGTAACAGACATAAAGGTTGTTGTAGTAATGTAGATGAAGTGAAGTTTGTTAAAGGCACAAATAAAGGAGACATATTCAACATTGAAGGTAATCATAAAGGTGAAGTATCAAGTGGTAAGAATGAATACTTACTTGACCTAACTCAAAGCACTTAATTTATGAAAATTGTAGTAGATTAGGAACTTAGAATTAGTGTAGAAGTAGATTTTCAATGAATTAAGTCTTACGCAATTAATGTAAGATAGTTTATGATGTACTAATGCTATGGTTAAGAGCACAAAAGAAAATATTATATTTTGCGAGATTGCAAGAAGTTTTAAGTTTTGCAGGATAGTAGAAACAACTTTTTGGAAAGAAGCGGCAAAAGAATTGAATGCGATGTCAGATCTAAGTAAGATTGAAGTAATAAAAGGTTATGATCAATGTTATTTGATTATCAAAGTGAATTGAAATGTTTAGGAGAGCAAAGAATAGAGATTGGAAGCATTTTGTAGTGATTTGGTGAAAGATTTGAGCGTCGAATCTACGAAAGCCCTAAAATCATGAACTTGAGGTATTTATCTTGGCAGATCTTTGAATCGGTATAAGGAATTTAAAGTAGTCATGGATGTATCCTTAATTCACAATGTCAGAGATAAGAATAGACCTAGAATGAAGATGGAACTAGTAGAACCCTTGGAAGAAGATGATCTTAGGTTAGCATTATCATCCATACTAGATGAAGTTTTGCATTTAGAAAATGTGAGAAGTTATCTTGGATGCAAGTTATAAACTGTCAATGATAGTGATTTTACCAATGAACATCAGAAGATTTACAATCAAGATATGTCATTGAAACAAGGATATGAACATTTGAAAGATAATGATATTGTTTAGTATGCTTTGAAGTATGATTTGACAATGAAGAATGCACTAAGATTATTTTGAGCAAAATTCACAATGGGAAGTTTTGGCTAGAGGATAGAGTGATAGACATTACAGCTGACTTGATTCATGAAGTCATAGGTTTATCTAAAGTTGGTTCTATTCCTTTAAATGAGAAAAATAGTCATAGACAACATAGGTTCATCCTACAATGGCAGAGGAATTGTGATTAGCAAGATCAAACAACATGATGTTAGATATTTGTGCAAGCTCCTAACAACTAAGTTTTGTTCAAATTCTAGAGAAGATGATATGGCAGCTGGAATGGTACATATTGCCTATTTAATGTGTGTTGACAAAGTACTAGTTGATATGTGTGAAATTATGAGAATTCAATTGTTTGAAAACTTGGAGAAGACTAAGAAATCTAAGTATGCACAATTTAGATTTTCATCCTTAATCACATACATGTTTTTCCACTCATTGAGAAGATTTAAATACACCATTGTAAATGATTGGAATGATGGACAAACTGCTATGGAAAGGATAAATAAAGTATATTTGAGACATATTATTGACAAAGTAAATGAGAGTGCTATGTTAGTAATGAAGACATTTCAGAACATGGTAACTAGCAGATCAAGAATTCCATAGTCACTTGTGAAGAAGTATAAAGATGATATATGTTTCATGGTTGACACTGACTTTACCTATATTGAAGCAGTGAAACCTAGAATTGAGGTCATAGACCCTCTTGGCTATGAGATATCTGAGGCTGAAATAGAAGAATATGTTGGTAGATTACTTAAATGTAAATTGGACACTCAGTACAGTAGATTTGGAACTTTTGAAGAGAACTTCAACTCAGAAAAATCTATAACTAAAGAGAAGCAATCTAAGAAGAGAGTTGACAGCACTATCAAGAGAATACTAAAAGATATAGGAATGTCAGAATAAGAATTCTTAATAGAAAAATAGACAGCAACAACAATCAAGGATATTGGATAGAAAGAAGTCTTGATTGTACCACCCTTGTCATCCAGTGTAGTATAACAAGAACCTACACAAGTCAAGGTGAAAGTAGAGGAACCAGAAAAGTAACAAGTAACAACTAGATCCACTTCCTCCACAACTAGCAAGAGAATGAAAGAAAGTGCTACTGGATGAGGAAAGAGAAAGAAGACTTTAGTTCAACCAGTACCAAGAGAAATTGTAGAAATAAAATATGATGACACTACTTTGGTTAAGAAGAAATCTTGGAAACCTAATGTTGAAAAGCTTAATGAGCAGATTATTGAAAATGGAGACTTTACCAGAATGAACAAGTACTACAGTCTTTATGATTATTTAGACAAACTTAATTTGGAGAATTCTATTGTGAAGCATATGATTTTGGTAGACAAGAAATTTGATTCTATTCAAGGTCAAATACCTGATGAGTTGTATACCAAACTACTAAATAGAAAGCAAAGAGCAATTGAAGAAGACACTAATATCAGAAAGAATCTTGTGAAGAAGCTTTGTTATGTGAGAGATGATGAACACTTGGAGAAGATATTGAAGGCCTTAAGCACCCATTTGAGAACCAAAAGGAGAACCATTTTTCTTATGGGAGGTAGATATGAAGAATTTAATTCAGATACAGAACAGGCAATAATCAAGGTCATCACAGAAAATGTTGGAGAGCCATCAGTTGCAGCAGAGCAAGCTATTGAAGCTAAACAAGAGGATATTCCTTCTCCTTTAGCTATTAACATTGAAGATGAAACTATGAATATAGAAGGCACTAAGGTCACCTTGGATACTAATGACAATGTATTCAAGAACTTAGCAAACATTGTTGACAATTTGACTCTTGATGAACCAAATAGAATTGAAGAAGCAAAACAGATGTTAGAAAGTAAAGATCCCCAAGATAACTCAGAGGGGCGGAGGGTGAATCATTTATCTAATAATTAAACCATTTATCAACTTCAATAGCATTAAACCATATAATCAATTAAGTAACCAACCATAGAAAGATAATCATACACAATGATGCAATAACACAAGATATGTTAACTAGGGAACCTCTTGATCAAAGAGTAAACCCTGGTGGGAATGATGCCCACAAAATGATGTACTAATATGAAAGTTCCTTGTGAAAGGATGGACCCTATTAGGAGTCTTATGAAATACATTCAGTACATATGAATCTCTATTAGGATATTTTGAATCCCTGTTAAAAGATTCTAACCTTGTTAAGAGTTATGGAAGACAGAAAGACCCACTACCCAAACAGCTTCAAGGCAAGATCTCTGAACTCATTGTCCAATAGATCTTAGGATTATTCAATAGAATAATATGAAATATGTTACCTCCTTCACACTATGCCAAAACCACATTCTCTACTACACAAGATCACAAATCTAGATCTCTGTACTTCACAAGTCTTCCTTCATCACTAAATTAGCTCTTTTCTTCACTTCATGCATACATTCACATCACAACTTTCACAATTTCATATTAAAACTATTACCAATCCCATCACAATAAGGAAAACATTCCTTCCTTTATACCACACTCAAATCATTACAAATGAGTCAGCATGCAAATACAAAATAATAATTTCAACACGCTACATCAAAATTACATAAAAACTGTCAACTTCTAGATACAATAACTTTCCAATCGTGTGACCTCAAAGTTTGTGCTATGAACCACATCACCACCAATGAGTCTCAAAATTCCATTTAACTGCGTAGAATTAGATTCCATCCCGGTTAGGATATATCCTCCGATTACTAAAAACTGCTACTCTGGAACACTGCCAGAATACTGCTTCAACCAAAATACTTATAAATTTCATGAATAAATGGATTTATTTTTGTTCTCTTAACCATAGGTTAATAACACACCAAAGAACATTCCATCAATTTTACATAACTCAATTTTCAATATAACATGTGCGCAAAACAAAACTATGCCTGCTTCTCTGCTAAACTACAGAATATCAATGTGTTGACATCAATGACAATCATAGTCATGAATGCAACAACCATTGCTATAGAAGGACTGCCAAAGGCTTAAAAATTCATTCCTAACAATCTCCCCCATTGGCATTGATGGCAACATAGATGAAAAACATCCAATGTTCTAAAAAATCCAATCACTACTGTTCAACTGCTCTGTAGGACCCCTCCATTTTCCGCATCATGGTAAAAACACTCTGGTAAGAATTCTCATTGTCTTTTGCAATTTTCCTTAAATTTATATGTGGGCTTTACTCAGAATCATCATGGTACTTTATTTTTATGCAACAGACTAAGGAATTGAGACCCTTATAATGATTCTTCAATTATGTTTTCAGTACACTCTAGACTATATGTGTGTTTATTCTAGCAATGACATTAAGGTATTTTATCCTGATTATAATCACAAGACATTGCTATGACATTGAAATGATGAATTGGATTATTTAATTATGTATGATAGACACGTTGAAAATTATGTGATTAGTATGTGAGCTATATAGCTAGGGCAATTATGAATGTGTTCCTAATTCGAAAAGATAACATGTAGGAAGGCAAGATTTAGATTTATTGATGTTAGAATGCACATGTAGTTAAGAATTACTTTTGAATATGAGATTAAATATATATTTTCTTAGAAATGATTGTGCAATTTGGAATTGTTAGCTTAGGAGATGATGTTGCGTTATTGTGTCATGAATGGATGAATAGATAGAGGATATACTATTCAGAAGTTAATTGAATGTGACGTCGTTCTGCACATCTTGATTATGTTATTATCATTACCAGAGTTACTAATGCTTGTCTAATGAGTGCAGGTACTAACCATGGTTTTGGGGGAGTCAAGCCAACATCTGTTTGTGACACCAAGGTCGCGTCCCGATGGGATATAGGACCTTCTTGTGTTGTGATGTTCATTTCGTAATGTATGTAGGTTTGTGTGTATTTAGGGAGTAAGATGTTTTATGTAATTAAAATTGGTTAATAGATATTGTCAAGTGTGATTGTAATGTGTAGAGGTGTCAATCGACACATGTGCAATGTTTTATGTGTTGGCAATGATCCACATGGAAGGAATTCATGTCACCTTCCTAGCCTAGTATTAGGTGGCCCAACCTTCTTCATAAGCTTGGTAAGTGCACCCATGAGATGGTCCCAATTCTTGGACTTTGAATTTCGAAGTTCACCTTGTAGGGAGGTTTTAGGGGTCAGATAGGCACCTAGGGAGATATTTTGCATGAATAAGGAAGGTCCATGGGTTATACCTATGGGTAAGGGACCCTTTTGACCATAGGACACCCTAGGAGCACCTTGGGAAGCCCTCCAAAAGTGACATGTTGTAAAGTGGCGAAAATCCTAAGTCACATAGGTACCCTTGAGTCAAAAGATTACAATTCACTCTTTCCCACTCACCTTCTAGAGTTTTCATGGAAGACCTTGGATAGAACACCCAATAGGAACCTTCCAACTCTTCCATGGGCATGGGAGAGTGTGTAGAGGGTATTTTAGAGGGAGGTTTAGCTTTGGGCTCCCCAAGGACCCACTCTCCAACTTTGGAGACAACTAGGAGTTTGGAGAAAGTTAGAGCTTGGTTGAAGAAGAAGAGGACTCCACATTCATTATGCATTTTACTTGCAGCAAGGTTAGTGAATCCTTCTCTCCTATGCAATATGGTTTTAGAATGGAATGAATAAGAGGAGTGCTTATGCATCTTGTGGTAGTGTATGTAGTGTAGTTTTGTGGATTTCATGCTCTCTGGAGCTTGTGGATTCTTCATGTGTTTGTGTTTATTACTTGCACTTGAGTTTTGATTTTGGGTTGAGCAAGAACCCACTCACTTGTTGAAGGCTTGAGAATGAGCCTCTTATGGAAGCCATGTATGTGAAAGTTTCATTAAAGAGCCTCTCTTGTGTATATGTGAAGTTTATCTTTGTGGCTGTGTGTGTGTTGAGAGAATGCATATGTGAATGGATATGTAATGTTGTTTGTGAGTCTACCCGTTGGCTTGAACTTCCCTTGCTCGGGGGTGGTCCATGTAATGGGCCTATGGTAGGGAGGAGAGTACCATGGTTGTTTTGGGTTTCTTGTGTTTGGTTGCAGGATTTGGAGCCATGAAGTCTCCTTGAGGGAGATGCAATTTTGTGAGGAGTTGAAAATGTATCATTCTTGTATTGGAGTAACTTGAATTGTGTTGAATCCTTGAAGAGATATCTTGAGATATCCATGAGTTTTGTGAACCTTGAAATGGAGATTCACTCTTCAAATCTTGTGTTATAATATGTGTTGTTGAAATGTTATCATTTTCCTGATGAGAGTATTTTGTATGGGGTGTGAATCTTTGAAAGGAGATCTTGAGTAGTTCATAAACTTGTAAACTTGTAATGAAGATTTCATCTCCAAATCTTGTTTTAAATCAGGTGTAGTTGTTGATGAGAAAGTAGTGAATTACCTTTATTACTAAATGTTATTTGCATTGTATTCAATAAGGGCTTTTGACAAAAAAAATAAAAATAGAGTTCTTCATAAGTTAGATCATGTAATAGGGATTATAAATGTGTCAAATTCAATGGAGAAAGCAATCTCTAAAGCACATGTTGTTCATAACAGAATAGCTTATTTTGTCATTTTGATGGTGTAAATCATTAGTTATTTATCATCAATAGAAATTAGTTTTATTAGTTCTTGAGAGTAGCTCATAATAAATTCAATTCATCACCTAAATGTAGGCATACTATCAAATTTAAATCAAATTGTCATATAAATCTCTTTGCAAAAAAAAGGCATTCATATCAAGCTAATAGAGCATTTTGCTCTCTGGAAATTGTATGAAGGAGGAAAATATTCTCTTACCACAGAGAATATTCTCCTCCTCCTAATTAACATTATTGCTAATCATGGTTAATACACTAATCTACCTTTTAAACTGATTCTAAATGACTGATTAGAAACAAATATAAACTTTACTACAAAAGAAAACTATAAACCTCATCACCCACTTGTAGTGGACCCCACCAAGGCCTCTCCTAGGCGCAGGTGATGTACAAAAGGGAAGGTTATATAATTAATTTTCTAGTCTCATCAACCCCTACGTTGGTCTTTGGCTAAGACAATATCATCTAATAAAAGAATTATACACTTTCCTTTCATTGGCCCTTATAACTTAGCAATAAGTGATGTCAGGACATATGAAATCTTGTGAAGGCTTCTTCCATGCGTACTTGGTTGGCTGGAAAGTCTGACATGTACCCACCCCTTGAAGGGCGCACCTCCCCTTGCTTTTGTCTTGGAGGAAACCAAAGACCTTCATTTATATGTTAGTTTGATATGTTATGGAGGGGAAGGTATTATATGATTCCTAATGCATATAAATCTGTTTCCTACTCCCAAAAGTGGCGCCACTTTTTGGTGGGCTTTTCAACCCTCTTAAAAAGTGCGCCCAATCATGTTAGCTGTCATGTTTCCTAGTACATGTGTCTAGGGGAGGAAGCTAGGCATAGGGTGAAGTGTGGACATGTGTAGAAGGGATAGGTTAGGAGGTAGGGAATGTTAGGAGATGGGTAGATTAGTGTTTAGTTAGGATGAATATTATTCTGCTTAGATAAATTTAAATTTTGTAAATAATTTGCATTAACAATAGGATATTGTTATGAGATTTATTTTGTATAATTTAGTTGTTAGTTTTTTTAAGTTGATTGGAGTATTACTTAATATATTGGGTATTACTAATTAAATATATGATAATTTAATAATTAATTAATATTTGATTTAATTGGTATCATTTAGTAATTATTTATTAATTAATATATTTATTTATTATTTAATTATTATTAATTATTGAATATAATACCCAATGATATTAGAAATTTGATAATTAATTTATAATCATATTAATGAACTAGTGCACTTGGACAAGTCTCGTATAAGTTCAATCATTATATAATAAGAGGTTATAACCCATCATATTATGGATCCGAATACCACATCCTTATTATTTTGATTAATAAGACGACATTAATTTGATCGTATGGAATTTGATAACCCATATTTATAAAGACATTATCTAAAGATTATCCTTGACAACGTTCTTTTAACCCTAGAAACTTTTGTGATTTCTTAAACAATGAAAAGTACGTAAATTCAAATAACGAAACCTCCTAGCTTGTAAACCCACTTGGCATATCGTGCTTAGTCTAAGTGTAACTCTAGATTGGACTTATTGTTGATATGTTAGACACAATTATGTAATCAGTGGATTATTAAGTAAAAGAGTTTTTGGTCAGAATGGGTAGGATTGGAAGATGGTAGGTTTTTCTCTTAGATCTGATAAGTTGAGTGTTTTAGTTAATCATAGTTCCGGTTCCCTAAGATGTAATTAATATAAGAGCTATTGATACAGCTTAACCCTTGAGTTATATAGATAGGATATCTTATATCATTGGTAAACCTTAGTCAGTATATGTCATCAAAGGTAATTCATGATTTGGATAAGAACCTTGTCTAGCTATTAATCAGATACAAAACATCACATTAACATATGATCCTATATTGCATCCTAGACATGACTTGATAGGGTGTCCTGTTTGTGAATAGTTTAATTCTAGTTAAGTCTTTTGTAAAGGGTCACTCCATTAAGACAAGCAGTGGTTATGTTATCCTGATAGAATTCTTGATTAGACCTCGTTGTCAATACCAATTGCTAATCGCGAATCGATCTTTCAGTCCCTATTGAACTTAGGGCAATCCCCTCCGTCTTAATTAAAGTTCCCTTTGTCTTGATTGTATTCTAGTGTCCTTGGAGACCATCTTGGATAACAAATTGTTTAATTGATGTCTTGAGATACGTTGCCAAAGGTTACCCCATACATCAGCAACATTGAATTTGACTTAACTAATCTTTTAAAAAAAAAAAAAAAAATTGGTGTGTTTTTAGTGTGTTTTTGATGGGCATGACATGCTCTACTACTCTTCATCAATCAAATCTCACTTCGTTATCCTATTCAATCTCTTCAACAAATGTAGTTCCTCAATGTTTTTCATGATTCTCTCCCCCATTAACATCAATGAAAAAAATTCTATCACTATGTCAAACAATAGCTCAATGTCAAAAGACACTGTTCAAAAAATACATTCATAAGAGTCCTCATGACTCAGCTCAAATACACATACTCCCCCATACAGGAAGTACCAACATCCAATCCAGAAAGTAGATAGGGCCATATTCCACTAGATGGATGCAACCATCTACATCTTTACTCAAGAGTAGGTTGGGGAATAACCCCAAGCATACCTCTTATATACTCAAATGTATCCTTAGGCAAAGGCTTAGTAAATATATCTGCTATCTGCTCCTTTGTGCTTATGTACTCTAGTATGACTTCTTTCTTAGCTACTTTCTCTCTTAAAACATGATACTTGATCTCTATATGCTTAGTTTTAGAATGTAATATAGAATTCTTAGACATACTAACTGTACTTGTATTTTCACAATGTATGGCAATAGGCTCATCAAACTTAATTCCAATGTCCATCAACATCTTCTTTATCCAAATTATCTGATTACAATTGTTTGCTGCTGCTACATATTCTACTTTTGTTGTACTCTGTGAGATACAATTCTGCTTTTTTCTCAACAAAGAAACTAATCTTCCTCCAAGATAAAAGGCTCCACCACTGGTTCTTTTCTTATCATCAACACTACCTACCCAATCAGCATCAGTATATGCACATAGAGTAAAATCATCAGAAGTTTCAAACCACAATCCATAGTCCATTGTGCCTTTAAGATATCTCAATATCCTCTTTATTGCTGCATAGTGTGACTCTCTAGGTTCAACTTGAAATCTTGCTACCATTCCAACTGAATGTTGTATATCTGGTCTAGTGTGTGTCAAGTACTACAATCCACCAATCATGGATCTGTATTTCTTTTTCTCAATTGCTGGTGTTTCATCTTTACTAGATAGTCTATGTCCTGTAACCATAGGTGTTCCAACTGGTTTGCAATTCTCCATACCAAATCTTTTCAACAAATCATTCAAGTACTTTGTCTGACTTACAAAGATACCATCTTTATTTTGTGTTATTTGTAATCCCAAAAAGTATTTCATTTCTCCAATCATACTCATTTCAAATTATGTCTTCATTTCATTAGCAAATTTGTCACTAGCTTCATCTTCTCCTCCAAAAATAATGTCACCAACAAAAATAACCTAAACTAACAATCCATTCTCAATTTCTTTTGTATATAAGTTACTATTAGTTGTTCCTTTTGTAAATCCCAATTTTAACAAATACTTATCCAATCTAGCATACCAAGTTCTAGGTGCTTGCTTTAGTCCATACAATGCTTTCTTTAGTTTACATACTATGTGTCCTTCTTGAGTCAAAGGAAAACCTTCAAGCTACTCAATGTAGACTTCTTCTAATTCACCATTCAGAAATGTTGACTTCACATCCATCTGATACACTTTGAATTTCTTAAATGCTGCATAAGCCAAAAATATTCTTACTACTTCAAGTCTTGCCACAGGGGAAAAAGTCTCTTCATAGTCAATTCCTTCTTGCTGTGAGTATCCCTTACATACCAATCTTGCTTTGTTTCTAATTACTTCTCCTTGTTCATTCATCTTGTTCATGAATACCCATTTAGTTCCAATCACATCATTCTCTATATTTTCACCTCCACAAGACTTTATTCCTACAACAATTTTTGACATCCTACCAATATAGCTTCTAACAGATTCATCTTCCATCATTCTTATGTCTTCAAATGGACAAATCCAATTATGTAACCTAGCTTTCTTTGCATGTTCATCATCTTCAAAAGTAGAATGTAAAGCTTTCCAAATATCATGAGATCTAGTTAAACCTTTTACCTAACTGTATTCATTCTCCAGAAGTGCTAATAAAAGTGCTTCTCTTGCAAGTATGTTACACATGAATAGATCTACCTCATCTTTAGTACTTGTTTCAAGATTGTCTTCTTCAATTATAGTCCTTTCATTCTTTGTAATCAACCAATAACCTAGTCCTAAACAAAAGATGTGTGTCTTCATCTTTTCTTTCCAGCTATCAAAATTTAGTCCATCAAACTTAGGGCTTTCTTTCCTGAAATTCACCATAGATCTCTTTAATTTTTTAAACTTCTCTTTCAAGGACCTGCCGCTCTGATACCAATTGTTAGAAAGTAAAGATCCCCAAGATAACTGAGAGGGGGGGGGGGGTGAATCAGTTATCTGATAATTAAACCATTTATCAACTTGAATATCAACTTCAATAGCTTTAAACCATATAATCAATGTAGTAACTAACCATAGAAAGATAATCATACACAATGACACGATAACACAAGATATGTTAACTAGGGAACCTCTTGATCAAAGAGTAAACCCCGGTGGGAATGATGCCCAAAAAATGATGTACTAATATGAAAGTTCCTTGTGAAAGGATGGACCCTTTTAGGAGTCTTATGAAATACATTCAGTACATATGAATCTTTGTTAGGAGATTTTGAATCCCTGTTAAAAGATTCTAACCCTGTTAGGAGTTATGGAAGACAAAAGGACCCACTGCCCAAACAGCTTCAAGGCAAGATCTCTAAACTCACTGTCCAATAGATCTTAGGATTATTCAATAGAATAATATGAAATATATTACCTCCTTCACACTATGCCAAAACCACACTCTCTGCTACACAAGATCACAAATCCAGATCTCTGTACTTCACAAGTCTTCCTTCATCACTAAATTAGCTCTTTTCTTCACTTCATGCATACATTCACATCACAACTTTCAAAATTTCATATCATAACTATTACCAATCCCATCACAATAAGGAAAATATTCCTTCCTATATACCACACTCAAATAATTACAAATGAGTCAGCATGCAAATACAAAATAATAATTTCAACACGCTACATCAAAATTACATAAAAATTGTCAGCTTTCAAATACAATAACTTTCCAATCACGTGACCTAAAATTTTGTGCTATGAACCACATCACTACCAATGAGTCTCAAACTTCCCTTTAACTGCACTGAATCAGATCCCATCCCGGTTACGAGATATCCTCTGATTTCCAAAAACTGCTACTCTAGAACACTGGGAGAATACTGCTTCTACCAAAATGCTTATAACTTTCATGAATAAATGAATTTATTTTTGTTCTCTTAAAAATAGGTTAATAACACACTAAATAACATACCATCAACTACACATAACTCAATTTTCAATATAACATGTGCGTAAAACAAAATTGTGCCTGCTTCTTTACTAAACTCCAGATTACACTGTGTTGACATCAATGACAATCATAGTCATGAATGCAACAACCACTACTATAGAATGACTACCAAAGGCATCAACATTCATTCCTAACAACATACTCAATCTATCAGTGAAGAACCTAAGGAGACTGAGATTCAAGCACCCATTCCTACCACATAAGACATCAATCTTACTCCTAAGACTAGAAAGAAGAAAGAAATTAGATCTTTGTTTGAAGATTTAGGAAAGGAAGTTGATGATGATGATCAGTTGGAACTGATCAATTCTTTGAATAAAATCATTAGCAAGAACAAGAAAGTGAATAATCTTGAAGGGAGTCTAAAGGACCTTACTAAGAAGTTACAAAGCATTGTAACTACACAAATCACAGAGGTAGACCCTTTGGAGAAAGCTAAGAAGGTAATGAGCACTTTTGACAATGAATTCACTAACTAGAGAACACATCTCTATGAATTTCAGTATCATTGAAGAGTACTTGGAAGAATCTCTTACACTTAAGACATCCTTTTATAAATTCAATTTTGACATCCTCCAAGCTTGTCAAATAGCAGCTTATGGACTGACCACATTACTCAATGTGGTAGATTCCCTCAAGAATTCATGGGAAAAGGAGATAGAAGCTATGAAATCTATTTTTGTAGATTGTGTTACAAGCCTATTGGCTTTGCAGTAAGAAAATGAAGGTATAATCCTTTTTGGGATACAATTTTGTAATCCTCCCTACCTTATTTTGTCATTGTTGTCAAAGGGGGAGAGATATTAGAGCAGAAAATTGATATATTTGATAAGGATTGATACTATTAGGGGGAGCATTGTATTAGAGTTTATATTTTGAGGAGTTATAAGGATAGTATACATATTCTATACTATGGCCATAATTTTGATACAATTTTGAGATTTTGACTTGTACACTTAGCCAATTTTCTCATATGTTGCCACCAATGACAAAGGGGGAGATTGTTGGAAATTTGGCTAAAGAAAGTAAATAGATGTTGTCATTATGAAAACATATGGTCCACATGAAGATCGCATAGGTCTAAGAGCAAGTATAGCAGAGCGCATTGCAAATTTGTCTAAGTGTAAGATAGTGTTTTCACTAGTGCACCAGGATACAATTTTTGTTTGCGATGTTGATTGGAGTAAGTTCAATGCTTGCACACTTGAACATAGACTCTATGATGACTAATGATGACCCATCTTAGAGTGCAAGTTAGTATGGCATGTATAGAATTAGTTATGATAGTTTTACCGAAGACAATGTTAAGCCGACAGGACAGAACTTGAAGGTAGAATTGGTAAAGAGTTAAGGGATTATTTTGTTTATCAAAATAATGACTTAACAATATAAAGGGATGACATCCTAGATGTTAAATCTTGGATAAAGATATATGGAAGCTGACCATGTAAATTTATTATCCTTAATAACTTGTATATATGTAATATGTAATTGTAAGAAGAAGATAAAGAAAGGAAGAGAAATGTGGTAATATTGTAATGATATGATGTGAATGTAAGAGTAGAAAAAAGATATTAATGCAAGTAGCATAAGGTTCTATACCTTAATCCATTTTTGTAATAATTATACATTGTACATTACTTGTTTGGGGAATAGGCTCATCTCGTAATCAAATTTTGTATTGACAACTCCTAATAGGGTTGAGGCTTCTAACAAGGCCTATAGTCCCTTAATCAGGACATATACACTATATGCTTGTAATAGACTCCTAACAAAGTCAACATCCTTAATAGGATACTTTTTATTAGTGGATCTTTGTGGGTACCATCCCCACTGGGGTTTTCCCTTGGCCAGGGTTTCCTTGAGAACATATCATGTGTTATGAGTTCTTTATTTCCATTGCTATGCATATTGTTTAGCTTCTTATGTTATGCATGTATAAAGATAATCTGTTATATCCATAATTGGGAAAAAGATAAAGTTTTTAAAATATTGATTCAACCCCCCTCTCAGTATTTCCTATTTCTAACAGTTTGATCTCCTCAATCAAATATAGCTATGTTCTTCCCTTCACTTCTTTTCTTAGTCAATTTGACTGATCTCTTCCTATATCAAAATACTTCTCTATTTTGCGTATATGAGATCTCCTCCATTACATTCATACAAATACATAATTTTAGGGTTAAGATCTCATCTTATATAGACAAAAAATAAACCTCCTAGATCAAGATCAATGATCTATAGTTTCTATTTATGTCACTTAAGCATTCCCTTTACCTGATTAGTTACATGGCTTTCATAGGGATTAATGATTATCAATACAATGCATAATCAACAATGTGAGTCCCTCAAAAAACATTAAATATTGTATAGATGTCGGCCAAAATGGTTTACCTAATGTTTGTGCCATTACAAACACATATGTCAAAATTGGCTTAGTTAGCATATGAAGTCTTTGATACTCATCATTTACTGTTATTCATATATTGGTGCTAGGCACTGACACTTCTATACAACTCTGGCATAAATTTATGGGTGATTACTCAAGTACTTAGTGACCTCTGACTTGCTCGATAGTAACTATTTCTTGGTTACTATACAAAATTCAAGTCAAAACCTAACTTAACCTTTACAAGATGGCTCGGTTGCAGTGATGAATGACCCTAGAAAATGACTAAGTGTAAGACACTAATAGACAACAAAACTTAGGGATCAACAATATTCCCCTTTGATATTAGTGGCAAAAATACTTTTTCATGACATTTGTATTACAACAAGAGTACTTAGTAATATGAATACCCTCCTAAGACTTTGACTTAGTCTTCAAAAGATTCTACATATATATACATAAGAATCTTTGACATGCACTGAATATATACATTACAAAATAACATATCATAGCTTAATATACATCCCTTACTATATTTCCTCTATGTATTACTCATGTCATTCTCATGTCCCCCTTTATGTTATTCATATCATGGCATGTCATTTTCCCCTTGTTTTTGTCACTTTAAGATGCTCGGTTGTAGGGGTGATAAAATACTTTTCAAAAAATGGTTTATGGAGTTGTATTATCATACCTAAGAACTTGTCAAGTAGGAGCATCTTGGGTCCTTGGTAATCCTGTGTCACCAAAAAGATGTTTGAAGTTTTCTATGTTGGTCAGTTCCTTCTTTAACCAAGTTGGTTTAGTGTTTCTCAATTTCTTTTGTTCACCGGTGTTGGTCAGTTATCTCTCTAGCACTCAGTTATTTTCCTGGCCCTCGGTGATGCTTGTCTGGTGCTCAATTTTCCTACCTTACCGAGTTGTTTATTTTGGAGTTCTTTTGAGGCTGACTCTTGTAATTAATTTTGGTCATGGATTTAATGCTAGTATCCATTATTGGGAATTATGTGGACCTAGATCTAGTTGTTCCTTCTGTTGATTGTGGATCCGAAGGCTGACTTGATTTGGTAGCCTCTTGTATAAATGTAGTTGTTTGGTTAGAGTTTAGGAGTCAGTTATTGGGGATAGAAGATAGAAGATAGAAAATTAGATATTGTTGGTAGATCCTCACATGTTGGAGGACTTATGTACTTGATTTTAATATTTAGCCTAAACTAGGAAGGCCTTATAGCCTGACATGTATGAATCAATTGAAGTAAATATATGAAAGTTCATGCATTCTCTCTCTCTCATTGTTGTGTGTTATTGCTTTCACATGTGCTCTCTACAAGGTGGATCTGGTTAGGGTGTGTGTTTGGCCCCTCACCTCCTCATCTCTGGAAGGTGGATCTGGTTAGGGTGTGCCTTTGGCTCCTCACCTCCTCCTTCCTTGTATTAGGTGGTAGCAAAGCTAAGCTGAGATCTAGATCTAGGTTTGTGAATCTAGGTTTGAGGGTTCCTTCTTGTCAAACCCTAGTTGATTTGTTATGGGGCAGTAGATTGTGATCTGACCTATAATTGCAGAGGATTTCAAGATGGTTCATGGGAGGTGAGATGTGGATCCCAGATTGGCAGACATGTTGAGACAACTTGTTTCTAGATTAGAAGTTGTTGAAACAACTCAGAGAAGAGGAAGACATCTTGAAGATGTTTGTGATGCTGAAATTGAGGTAGAACATGGTGATGTAGAACCTACACCTATGATGGATTAGGGTGAGGAAATATTCTTGAAGGATTTGAAGAATCTAAAGTCTACACCACATTTTAATCCTCCTAAGTATAGAGAAAAATTGGATTCAGATGAATTGGTGGGCAAGATCATCAAGATGGAATGGTATTTTGAATATGAGAATGTACTGGAGGAAAAGAAGGTGAAGATTAAAAGCACAAAGTTGATAACTCATGCATCCTTATGGTGGGAACATTTGTGGTTGGATAGAAAGAGGAAAGGAAAAGGAAAAATCAAGGTATGGAATAAGATGGTGAATAAATTGAAAGGAAAGTTCTTACCTTGTGATTATCAAATTAACCTAGTTAGGCGAATGCAAAGTTTGAGGCAGAAATATAGCTTGGTAAAAGAATATACTGATGAATTCTATAGATTAGATATTAGATTTGGACATGATGAAGATGATGTGGAAAGAATTGCTAGATACCTAAATGGTTTGAGAGTTTCCATCCAAGAAGAAATCATTTTGGTCAAATTGGAGAACATTGAAGAGGCTTATCAATTTGCATTGAAAGCTGAGGAGAAATTGAACAAGGGACATGAGAAAAGACAAGGAGGTAGAGGTGGTAGATTCCCTAGAGGAAGAGGTAGATCTCATTGTGAAAATAGTAGATTTGAACCTGAAAAGACAAATCTAGATAAAGGCAAGACCAAGTGGAAAGGTGAAAGTTCATCTAGAGGCAGAGGCAGTTACTACCGAGGTGGTTATAATAGAGGTGGTTTCTAAGGAACTTGTTACAATTGTGGAGAAGAAAGACATAGATCATTTGAGTGTACACATCCAAGTAAGAAGGTTGGTAACAACAAAAATGATTTGGTTGAAGAAGAGTCACCGAATGAACCTAAGAAGGAAAATAACTTGATGGTAAGAAGAGGACTTTGGAGTGAAAGTAATAAGGAAGATCCGGTAAGGAAAAG
Source organism: Chamaecyparis obtusa (assembly GCA_027943335.1). Classification (NCBI taxonomy): domain Eukaryota; kingdom Viridiplantae; phylum Streptophyta; class Pinopsida; order Cupressales; family Cupressaceae; genus Chamaecyparis; species Chamaecyparis obtusa. The sequence continues at coordinate 20,786 of BSBK01002420.1, forward strand.
TTTGTTTAAGACCAAATGTAGAGTTTCTAAATTTTTTTGGAAAGTAATCATTGACAGTGGTAGCTCAGAGAATCTAGCATCTAAGGAAATGGTTACAAAGTTGCATTTGAAAAGGTTGGAACATCTGAAGCCCTATCAGATTTCATGGATCAAAGATGAGCATACACTCTTGGTAAGTGAACAATGTTATGAGAATTTGAAACTTGGAAATTACTATGATAAGGTGTTATGTGATATCATGCCTATGTATTTTTGTCATATTTTTTTGGGTAGACCTTGGCAATATGATAGACATGTTATATATGATGGGAGATTGCATAAATATACTATCTGGGCTGATAGGAGAAGACAAATCTTGTTACCTTTTATGGAAGAACCTATTAGTAATGTTTGCACATCTATGAAATTTTTCTTGATGGAAGGAAGAAAATTTGTTAAGGATTTGAAGAAGAATGATTTATGTTTTGCTGTGATTCCTGACAAACTGAGTAAGAAAACAAAGGATAGCATCCCTAAGGACATTGATAAGTTAGTCACTGAGTATAGTGAGATCATTTTTGATAATGTACATGATGGTTTTCCATCAAAGAGAATTATTGATCATTGCATGGATCTAATCCATGGATCTAGTTTACCAAATAAGGCACCACATCGGTAGACACCTACCAAGAATAGAGAATTGAACCAATAGATTCAAAAATTGTTGGAGAAAGGTTTGATTAGAGAAAGTTTGAGTCCTTGTATAGTACTTGTTGTATTGGTACCTAAGAAGAATAGAGAATGGTGAATGCATACTAATTCCAGAGAAATAAATAAGATAACAGTGAAATCTAGGTTTCCTATACCGAGAATGGATGATATAATGGATAGTTTGACTGGAGAAAAGTATTTTACCAAAATTGATTTGAAAAGTGGGTATCATTAGATTAGAATCAAAGAAGGTGATGATTGGAAGACTACTTTCAATACAAAAGAAGGTTTGTATGAGTGGTTGGTTATGCCTTTTTGTTTAACTAATGCACCGAATACTTTTATGAGGTTGATGAATGAAGTTTTGAAGAAATTTTTGGGTAAGTTTGTGATTGTATATCTTGGTGATATTCTAGTATTCAGTAAGACTAGAGAAGAAAATTTGTGGCATGTAAAACAAGTATTATAGAGGTTGAAAGAGGAGGTTGTGTATTTGGGATTGGTGATCTCCATTGATGGTTTGAAGATGGATCCTAAAAAGGTTCAAGCTATTTTGAATTGGCCTACACCTGAGAATGCAAGTGAGGTAAGATCATTTCATGGATTGGTAAGTTTTTACCGAAAGTTCATTAGGAATTTTAGTTCAATTTGTAATGCTATGACTGAGATTATGAGAGGAGATAAAAGAGAATTCAAGTGGACACATGGAGCTGATAAAAGTTTTGAGACTCTGAAGCAAAAAGTTGTTGAATTGCCTATTTTGTCATTGCTTGATTTCAATAAGGTATTTCAATTGGAATGTGATGAAAGTGGAAGTGCAATTGGAGCTGTGTTGAGTCAAGAAGTTAAACCTATTTCTTTCTTTAGTGAAAAGTTGAATGATGTAAAAAGGAAATATTCTCTATATGATCTAGAATTCAATGCTATTGTTCAAGCACTAAAGAAATGGAGACATTATTTAATACTGAGTGAATTTGTATTGTATACCGATCATAAGGCTTTACAATATTTGGTTAGTGAGGATAAGTTGAATCAGAGACATATGAAATGGGTTGAGTATTTCAAAGTTATACATTTGTGATAAAGCATAAGAATGGAGTCACTAACTGAGTTTCTAATGCATTGAGTAGAAGGAGATCTTTGATGATCAAGATGAAAATTGAAATTCTTGGCTTTGATGATGTGAGAGATTCTTATGAATTTGATCTTGATTTTTCTAAGCCTTGGAGAAAGTGCAGAGAACCTATTCAAAATCAATCAAGTACTAAATGGGAAGAATATTTTATTCAAGAAGGTATGTTGTTTAAAGGTATTCAATTGTGTATACCGAGAGGATAAATTAGAACCAATCTGATAAAGGAGAAACATAGTAGTGGTTTGGCTGGACATTTTGGAGTTGATAAAACATTGAATTTTCATAAGGAGAAATACTTCTGGCCATAGTTGTATAAAGATGTTCAGAAATTTGTGAAAAGTTGTGGAATTTGTCAAGTTGCAAAAGGAGTAAGTCAGAATACTAGATTGTATACATTGATTGTTGTCCCTAAGAAACCTTGGATTGATAGGAGTATGGATTTTTTTCTTGGATTACCTAAGATAGTAAGAGGTAATGATTTTGTATTTGTTGTTGTGGATAGATTTTTTAAGATGGCACATTTTATACCTTGTAGAAAGACATCAGATGCAGTACATATAGAAGATCATTTCTTTAATGAAATTGTCAGATTGCATGGATTATTGAGGAGTATTATCTCTGACTGAGATAGTAAATTTTTTGGATACTTTTGGAAGACCCTTTGGAGAAAGTTTGGCACATAGTTGAAATATAGTTCTACATTTCACCCACAAACTGATGGATAGACATAAGTTGTCAATAAAAGTTTGGGAAATCTTTTGACATGTTTAGTTGGAGACACACTGAGTAATTGGGACTCTGTGTTGGCTGAGTAAAGTTTGCTGAGTACATGAAGACATTGCATGAAGATGTGAAACATAAGCTAGAGAAAAGTAATCATAAATACAAAGATAGAGCTAATAGATCAAGAATACATAAGAATTTTTTAGTTGGTGATGAAGTAATGGTTCATTTGAAGAAAGATAGATTTCCTATTGGACCATATGGGAAGCTAAAAATGAAGAAATTTGGCCCTTGCAAGATTTTGAAGAAATTTGACAGTGGAAATGCATATGAGATTGAGTTACCTGATGAAATGGACATATGACCTATATTCAACATTGTTGATTTGTATGAGTATCATGAACCTAATGAAGACATGGTAGTACCAATGGATTATCCTAAGAAGCAGAATGAAGAAGTTGAGCACATTTTTGAGGAAAGAGTTGGAAAAAATACAAGAGGAAAATAGTATATGGAATATCTAACAAAGTGGAAGAATAAAAAAATTGAAGATAGTTCATGAATTTCACAATTTGAGTTGGATGAAGCTTGGATCATACCTATTTCATGATTCAGAGAATCATTCTCCAATAACCCCAAGTGTCTGATGCAGGAGCATCTTAGGTCCTTGGCAATCATGTGTCACCAAAAAGATGTTTGAATTTTTCTATGTTGGTTGGTTCCTTCTTTAACCAAGTTGGTTTGGTGTTGCTCAGTTTCCTTTCTTCATCGATGTTTGTTGGTTATCTCTCTGGTGCTCATTTATTTCCCTGGCACTCAGTGATGCTTGTCTGGTGCTCAATTTTCCTAGCTTGCCGAGTTGTTTATTTTGGAGTTCTTTTGAGGGTGACTCTTGCAATTAATTTTGGTCATAGATTTAATGCCCGTATCCATCATTGGGAAGCATGTGGACCTAGATATAGTCATTCCTTCCATTGATTGTGGATCTAAAGGCTAACTTGATTCGGTAGCCTCTTGTATAAATGGAGTTGTTTGGTTAGAGTTTAGGAGTCAGTCTTTGGGGATAGAAGATAGAAGATAGAAAATTAGATATTGTTGTTAGATCCTCACATGTTGGATGACTTATGTACTTGATTGTGATATCTAGCCTAAACTAGGAAAGCCTTATAGCCTAACATGTATGAATCAATTGAAGTAAATATATGAAAGTTCATAAATTCTCTCTCTCACTGTTGTGTGTTGTTGCTTCTGTGTGTGATCTCTACAAGGTGGATCTAGTTAGGGTGTACCTTTGGCCCCTTGCCTCCTCCTTCCTTGCATCACTCGATAGTGACACTTCTATATATCTCTAGCATAAATTTATTGGTGATAACTGAAGTTCTTGGTGACCTTTGAATTTCTTGAAAGTAACTGCTACTTGGTAACTATACAAAATGCAAGTCTAAACATAACTCAGCCTTTACAAGATGGATCAGTTGCAATGATGACTGACCAACATTGCCTAGAAAATGACTAAGTGTAAGACATTAATAGATAACAAAACTTAGGGATCAACAATATTCCCCTTTGACATTAGCAAAAAAAACACTTTGTCATGACATTTATATTATGAAAAGAGTACTTAGTAATATGAATACCCTCCTAAGACTTTGACTCGATCTTCAAAAGATTCTCCATATATATACATAAGACTATTTGACATGCACTGAATATATACATTACAAAATATTATATCATAGCTTAATATACATTCCTCACTATATTTCCTTTATATATTACTCATGTCATTCTCATGTCCTGATGCAAGGGAGGATGGGGAGAGGGGCCAAAGGCACACCCTAACTAGATCCACATTGTAGAACAACATGCGGAAGCAATAACAACACAAGTGGGATAGAGAAATGAAGATGCTTGATATATTATCTTCAAATTGATTCATACATGTTGGGCTTTAAGGCCTTCCCAATTTAGGCTAGATATTAAAATCAAGTATAGAATTCCTCCAACATGTGAGGATTTATGAACAATCTCTGATTTTCTATCTTCTATCTTCTATCCAAAAAAACTTCCTCCTAAAATCTAACCAAACAACTGCATTTATACAAGAGGCTACTAGGCCAAGTCAGCCTTCAGATCCATAATCAACAAAAAGGATGACCATATATAGGTCCACACATTTCCCAATGATGGATACCAACATTAAATCTATGACCCAAATTAAATGCATGAGTTGGCCTCAAAAGAAATCTAGAATAAACAACTCGGTAAGCAAGGAAACCAAGTGCTAGGGAAATTCACTGAGCGCTAGAGAGATAACCAAGCAACGTCGGTGAACAAAGGAAACTGAGCAACACCGAACCAACTCAGTCAAAGTAGGAACCAAGCAACATAGACAAACACAAATAGTTTTTTGGTGACATAGGATTGCCAAAGACCCAAGATGCTCCTGCATCAGACACATGGGGTTATTTGAAATGATTCTCCAAATCATGAAGTAGGTATGATTTGAGATGCATCGAACTCAGACTGTGAAATCCATGAACTATCTTAAATTGATGTATTCTTCCACTTTACCAGATATTCCATATACTATTTCCCTCTTGTACTTCTTTCAATTCTTTGCTCCAAAATCTTTTCAACTTCTTCATTCTATTTCTTAGGATAATCCATCGGTACTATCATATCTTCATCAGGTTCATGAAACTCATACAAATCAGTAATGTTGAAAATAGGTGATATGTCCATGTCATTGGGTAACTCAATCTCATATGCATTTCCACTATCATTTTTTCTCAAAATATTGCAGGGTCCAAACTTCTTCATTTTCAGCTTCCCATATGTTCCAACAGTAAATCTGCCTTTCTTCAAATGAACCATCACTTCCTCACCAATATCAAAAGTCTTATGTCTCCTTAATCTATCATCTCTTTCTTTGTATTTCTGATTACTCTTTTCCATCTTAAACTTCACATCTTCATGCAATGTCTTCATGTACTCGACAAATTTTACTCCTTCAACACTTCTCTTTCTTTCATCAACAATGTCTCTCAAATTTGATATACATTTTGGTTGTATGCCATTTACAATCTTAAAAGGTGTTTTTCTAGTACTCCTATTCACTAAATTATTGTATGTAAACTCTATTTGTGCCAACACGAAATCCCAATTACTTGGTGTATCTCCAACTAAACATCTCAAAATATTTCCCAAACTTCTATTCACAATTTATGTCTGTCCATCAGTCTATGGGTGAAATGTAGGACTATATTTCAACTCTGTGCCAAACTTTCTCCGAAGAGTCTTCCAAAAGTATCCAATAAATTTACTGTCTCACTCAGAGATAATACTCCTCGATAATCCATGCAATATGACAATTTCCTTAAAGAAAAGATCTGCTATATGTATTGCATCTGATGTCTTTCTACAAGGTATAAAATGTGCCATTTTAGAAAATCTATCCGCAACAACAAATATAGAATCATTACATCTTACTATCTTAGGTAAGCCAAGAACAAAATCCATACTAATGTCAATCCAAGTTTTCTCAGGTACAACAATTGGTGTATACAATCCAGTACTTTGACTTACTCCTTTTGTAACTTGACAAATTCCACAACTTTTCACAAATTTCTGAACATCTTTATACAACTGTGGCCAAAAGTATTTCTCCTTAAGAAAATTCAATGTTTTATCAACACCAAAATGTCTAGCCAAACCACTACTATGTTTCTCCTTTATCAAATTAGTTCTCATTGGTCCTCTCAGTATACACAACTAAATACCTTTAAACAACATAGCTTCTTAAATAAAGTATTCTTCCCATTTAGTACTCAGTTGATCTTAAATAGGTGCTCTTCACTTTCTCCATAGCTCAAAAAAATAGGATCAAACTCATAAGAATGTCTCATGTCGTCAAAATTCAATTTTCATCTCGGTCATCAAAGATCTTCTACTCAATGCATCAACAACTCAGTTAGTGACTCCACTCTTATGCTTTATCACAAATGTATAACTCTACAAATATTCAACCCATTTCATATGTCTTTGATTCAAATTATTCCAACTACCCAAATATTGTAAAGCCTTATGATCAGTATACAACACAAATTCACTTGGTATCAAATAATGTCTCCATTTCTTTAGTGCTTGAACAATAATAGCATAGAATTCTTGATCATACAATTAATATTTCTTTTTTGCATCATTCAACTTTTCACTAAAGAAAGCAATAGGTTTACCTTCTTGACTCAACACAACTCCAATTGCACTACCACTTGCATCACATTCCACTTGAAATACCTTATTGAAATTAGGCAATGCCAAAATAGGAAATTCAACAACCTTTTTCTTCAGAGTCTCAAAACTTTTATCAACTCCATGTGTCCACTTGAATTCTCTTTTGTCTCAGTCATAGTATTACAAATTGAACTGAAATTCCTAATAAACTTTCTGTAAAAACTTTCCAAACCATGAAATGATCTTATCTCACTAGCATTGTTAGGTGTAGGCCAATTCAAAATAGCTTCAACATTTTCAGGATCCATTTTCAAACCATCAACTGAAATCATAAATCCCAAATACACAATCTCCTCTTTCATAAATGAACACTTTTTCAAATTTATCAACAAATTTTCTTCTTTCAATCTTTGCAAAACTTGTCTAACATGCAACAAATGTTCTTCTCTAGTCTTAATGAATATCATAATATCATCAAGATATACAATCACAAACTTACCCAATAAATTCTTCAAAAAATTCATTCATCAACCTAATAAAAGTACTCGGTGCATTAGTTAAACCAAAAGGCATAATTAACCACTCATACAAACCTTCTTTTGTCTTGAAATTAGTCTTCCATTCATCACCTTCTCTAATTCTAATTTGATTATACCCACTTTTCAAATCAATTTTGGTAAAATACTTTTTTCCAGTCAAATTGTCCATTATGTCATCCATTCTCGGTATAGGAAACCTATACTTCACTACTATCTTATTGATTTCTATGGAATCAGTACACATTCTCCATTCTCCATTCTTCTTAGGTGCCAATACAATAGGTACTACATAAGGACTCAAACTTTCTCTGATCAAACCTTTCTCCAACAATTCTTGAATCTTTCAGTTCAATTCCCGATTCTCAGTAGGTGTCAACTAATGAGGTTCCTTATTTGGTAAACTAGCTCCAAGAATTAGATCCATGCAATGATCAATACTTCTCTTTGGTGGAAAACCATCAGGTACATTCTCAAAAATGATTTCACTGTACTTGGTGAGTAACTTATCAATCTCCTCAAGGACACTATCATCTATTTTCTTACTCGATTTGTTAGGAATCACAACAAAACATACATCATTCCTCTTGAAGTCCTTAACAAACTTTCTTCCTTCCATCATGCAAACTTTCATAGATGTGAAAACATTACTAACAGGTTCTTCCATCAAAGGTAACAAGATTTGTCTTCTCCCGTCATCCCAAATAGTATATTTATGCAATCTTCCATCATATACAACATGTCTATCATATTGCCAAGGTCTACCCAACCAAATATGATAACAATCCATAGGCATGATATCACATAGCACCTTATAATAGTACTTTCCAATTTTCAAATTCACATAACATTGTTCACTTACCAAGAGTATATGCTCATCTTTGATCCACGAAATTTGATATGGCTTCAAATGTTCCAACCTTTTCAACTACAACTTAGTGACCATTTCCTCAGATGCCAGATTATCCAAGCTACCACTGTCAATGATTACCTTTTAAAATTTGTCAAAAACTCTACATCTAGTCTTGAACAAAATTTTCCTTATCGGATCTTCCTTTTTACCTTCATTCCAAATTTCTCTCCTTACCATTAAGTTATTTTCCTTCTCAAGTTCATTCGGTGTCTCTTCTTGTACCAAAGAATTTCTATTACTACCAGCCTTCTTACTTGTATGTGTACACTCAAATTATCTATGTCCTTCCCCTCCACAATTGTAGCAAGTTCCTCAGAAACTTCCTCTATTATAACCACCTTGATAGTTACTACCTCTGCCTCTAGATGAACTTTCACCTTTCCACTCGGTCTTGCCTTTATTCAGATTTGTCTTTTCAAGTTTAGATCTACTATTTTCACCATGAGATCTACCTCTTCATCTAGGGAATCTACCACCTCTACCTCTTTGTCTTTTCTCATGTCTCTTACTCAATTTATCCTCATCTTTCAATGCAAATTGATAAGCCTCGTCAATTTTCTCTAATTTAACCAAACTGATTTCCTCTTGGATGGAAACTCTCAAACCATTCAAGTATCTAGCAATTATTTCCACATCATCTTCATCATGTCTAGATCTAATATCTAATCTATAGAATTCCTTAGTATATTCTTTTACCGAGCTATCTTTCTGTCTTAAACTTTGCATTCACCTAACTAGGTTAATCTAATAATCACAAGGTAATAAATTTCATTTCAACTTATTTACCATTTTATTCCATACCTTGATTTTGTCTTTTCCTTTCCTCTTTCTATCAATCTGCAGATGTTCCCACCACAAGGATGCATGACTTTTCAACTTTGTGCTTGCAATTTTCACCTTCTTTTCCTCAGGTACATTTTCATACTCAAAGTACTTTTCCATCTCAGTGATCCAATCCACCAATTCATCAGAATCCAATTGTCCACCATACTCAGGAGGATTAAAGTGTGGTGTAGACTTTAGACTTGTCAAATCCTTCAAGAGTCTTTCCTCACCCTGATCCATCACAGGTGTAGGTTCTATATCACCTTGTTCTACCTCAATTTCATCATCACTAACATCTTCAAGATGTCTTTCTCTCCTTTGGGCTGTTTCAACAACTTCCAATCTAGAAGCAAGTTGTCTCAACATGTCTGCCAATCCTAGATCCGCATCTTGTCTCTCAAAAACCATCTTGAAAATCCTTTGCAACTGTAGGTTAGATCAAAATCTTCTACCCCACAACAAATCAACTAGGGCTTCACAAGAAGGAACCTTCAAACCTAGATGTGAAAACCTAGATCTAGATCTCACCTCGCTCTGATACCACCTGACACAAGGGATGATGGGGAGAGGGGCCAAAGGCACACCCTAACCAGATCCACCTTGCAGAACAACACACAGAAGAAACAACAACACAAGTGGGAGAGAGAAATCCAGATGCTTGATATATTATCTTCAAATTGATACATACATGTCATGCTGTAGGGCCTTCCCAGTTTAGGCCAGATATTACAATCAAGTACATAAGTCCTCCAACATGCAAGGATCTACCAACAATCTCTGATTTTCTATCTTCTATCTTCTATCCAAAAAAACTTCCTCCTAAATTCTAACCAAACAACTACATTTATAAAAGAGGCTACCAAGCCAAGTTGGCCTTTAGATCCATAATCAATGAAAGGGATGACTAGATCTAGGTCCACATGCTTCCCAATGATAGATACCAACATTAAATCTATGACCCAAATAAAATGCACGAGTTAGCCTCAAAAGAAATCCATAACAAACAACTTGGTAAGAAAGGAAATTGAGTGCCAGGGAAATTCACCGAGCGCCAGAGAGATAACCGACCAACACCGGTGAACAAAGCAAACTGAGCAACATCAAACTAACTCAGTCAAAGTAGGAACTGAGAAACACAGACAAACTCAAATATATTTTTGGTGACATAGGATTTCCAAAGACTTGATATGCTCCTACATCATGTCCCCCTTTATGTTATTCATATCATGGCATGTCATTTCCCCCTTATTTTTGTCACTTTAAGATGCTGGGGTGTAGGGGTGATAAAATACTTTTCCAAAATGGTTTATGGAGATGTATTATCATAGCTAGGGAATTGTCCCATCTTGACTGATAGACTCCAAAACTTGAATCTTTATTTCTAGCTGGGCAGCTAGATCAACTAAACTCTTAACAATAGAAAGATGAGGATCTCTCTGTACTAACTCCTTTGTCATTGCTAATTCCTTTTTCATAACCTCCAAATGAGGTGTTAACATTATCTATATAGAAATTAGCTTAGCTCTTATTAGTCCATCATTAGCCATCAAATCAGCTAATCTCCCTTGTGCATGAAGTAACCTAGTAAAATGAATGGAGACAGAGCTTGCATCCATGCTCAGTGAATGACCAGTAGAATTCAAGTCTAGTTACAGTTTATTGATCAAATCTTGGTTATCCTTAGTGAAAAATTCTACATTACATAGCTTCTTGAATAGAGAATGAACATTTTTCACAACCTCTTCTAAATTAGTCACAAAGGCATAAAGTTCTACCTATTTTACTGCTATCTCGATGAAGACCTTTTCAAGTACCTTAGTCTTGAACTTTCTTTTAGATCACTGCATAAGTTTCTCATTTTCCTCACTGTAATCAATAGTTAACTTCTTAACAATTTGAACTAGTTGTTACAATATAGGTGTAGTATCATTCACATCATCCATTTCAAAAGCTTCTATAAATATACCTTTAATTTCATGAAAAACTTGTTTTTGTTGATGCTCTCTCCTAAACTCTTCTTGCTTTCTTTTCTTCTCCAAGAGATCTTGCAAAATTTGCATCTCCTCATAAGTCAAGTTATCAATGTCCCATTTAGGAATCACTATAACTTCATTGAGTGTAAGTTGTGTTCCTAGAGATTTATCCTTTTACTTCTGACTTTTCTTCTTAGGTGTATTTCCACTCGGCATCTGGATTAGAGTTTTAATTGCCTCTTGTTCCTTAGGCTCTGGATTTTTCTTGGTTGCCTATTCCTCTATCTTCTTCTTTTCCTCCATATAAGGACCTATTATTACTAATGCAAAAGCATCTTCTTAATATTTTAGGCTCTTATCTCCTTGTTCTTTCTTATCCTCCTCAAGAGGTGCACTCTCATTTTTTATTATCAGCTTGTCATGTTTCTTGGCACTTGCACTATGTAGCACTGGCTACTCAATTTTGACCATGTGTGATCTTCAAGGTGCATTGTCAACAATTTAAGTACCTTCAATCTGTACATAATCATGTACCTATATAAGAATGGGATTGGTTCTTAGTAGAGGGTGACCAAAAGTTACCTCGACAAGAAGTTGACTCTTTATCTCTTCCTCGGTCAATACATTGGTGACAACTGGTATATCCTCAAGGATATCCTCTATTGTGATCACATCCTATGATCCATTTATCTCTACCTTCTATCTTTCCTTTTCCTCAAGATTGTGAGGGTCATCAAGGTCTTCCTTATTATCTAGCTCCACTTGGCTGGATGTACTTGTAAGTAATAAATTAGTGTGTAGAGAATACAAAAGCAAGCCTAAGAATTCACAAACTAAAATATGACTACACCTAAGATTAGACAAAGAAAACTTAAAACAAGAGAGTGCAAACCACTCAAAACAAGCCTCCTTGATTTGTAGATGTTGTCCAAGATTGGAGATGTGTGCTTAAAGGATGATGCTCAAGATTCAAAGGGTGTGATCTTGGTACGATTTCAGCATTATGAGGTTAAGGTTTATATTTTTTCTCTTCAAAATGGCATGATAACAATGCATTAAAGGTGGATGAAAATGAAGGAGAAGAGGGCTCAATTTATAAGAAAGATGGGGGATGAATGAATGGTCAAGATCCAAATCTGAGGAAGGATCAAGATGCATTTGAGGGGGAGCACATGGATTGTGCTTTCTCAAATGCATCTCATTGTGACAAGTGTCACAAAGGGAGAGGTTGGAAGAAATGGGGGAATGTGACCATTTTGGGAGATGTGAGAGGGGGAAAATGTGTAAGATAAGGATGAAGTGTGTAAGGGATGTGTAAGAGCATTTAAGGTTGACATGAGATGAGGGAATTGGGGGATGTGAGGATGTGACAAGAGGGTTGACTTGGGTTGGCTTAGGATTTCTCAATCCATGGATTATGATTGTGAAAATGTTTAGGATGTGATTAGGATTAGATTAGGAGGCAAGTGGGAGGTTTAGGAGGATGTGATGGGAGGAGAGAGAATGGGTGGAGGGTTGGATTAGCTTATCATGGGTCATTAGTTAATAAAGACTGATTAGCATGAGTGAATGGGTTGGGTTGAGTATGAACTACATGTTAGGAGTTTTGGGATAGGTTTAGTTGAGGGTTTGGAATTAAATATTTTATTTAATTCCAAGTGAGAGGAAAATGGGGTTTCATGAATTAATTTAAATAGATAAGTATATCCATTTACATTAATAGAGGAATAGGGATTAATTAATTATTAGACTATAGGTTTTTCATTTAGATAATTAATTGGACTATAGTTAATTAATTAAATTAATTAACTAAGGGGTGTGTGTGTGACAATTGTACCTAGCTATGGACACAACACTTCAGTAAAACATTAGAGGCTAGCAAAATCACAATCTAAAATATAAATGAAACTAACTAACTAGGTGATTTACTACCTTCTAGTAGGTGTGAGTATGGTATTCTCATATTAGACCAAGATCAGTGACAATGCAACACCTAAACGAAGGATTTAAATGATTGAAAGAAATGAGATATGAATGTAGATTAATCTATTTTTTTATAGATTTTTTATGCAATTAGGATGAAAAACTAATATGAATCTAATCTAGATGAATGAAATTGATATGCAGATTAGTCTAACAATGTTATGAATTGATATGAAAATGGATGTAGAGTTATGAAAAACAATGAAAGATCTCACAAAATTGCATGTCGCAATTCCCTGATTCTTCTGATGCAATTTCACCAGAGTAAGGATGCAAATTCGAGAGATGTAATTGTGAAGAGCTAAGCCTTCATTTTTTAGAAATCCAGGGCTTGAGGATGCATTGAGAAAAGCCATAAATCACTCTTGATAAACTCAGGTTAATTTTTGAGTTAACAATAAATTAGAATTAATTAACTCATAAAATCATGCAAAAGCACTTTTTGACTCAAAAATAGAGTTTAGTTCATTTTTTCAACTCACAATTAGATGTTGAGTTTAGAAAGTTAACAAATTGAAACTGAAAATTGATTTAAAGTTGATTGCTTTTCTAATTGTGCATGATTTAATATGAATTAATTTAATAATAAAAGTGATTTATTCTCAACTTAACTGATTTTGATTTAAAACAATTGATTTATGGGTTGATCAATTATTTAATCAAACTTTATTCCAAAACTATATTATTAAATTTGACAATTTGATTTAATCAATTAAATAAGAATTCAACTGATTATTTTTAGCAAATTTGATTTATTGTCAAATAAAAAAAATATTAATTAGGAATAAATAGAATTAAATCTAATTAAATAATTAAGTGGCAAAATTAAATTAATTAATTAAATATTCAACATGTTCAATTAATCAACTTTAGGATAAATGAGATTTATTGCCAAATAATATTTAATTAAAGATAATTAGGAATATTCAAGGAATATTCCCCGATGCAGAATTAAAATAAAATCAATTAGGTTTTTGATGACTAATGTGTAGATGTGCCTTAGGTTAGGACTTTGATGTCAATTTCATTCAATTTGTTGATGTAGGAGGTTAATGAACCTATAGCCCATTTTTGGGGTATTACATGTTGCCCCTGTTTGAATTACTGTGCGAAGCATAGTGGTTCAAAGAATAATCTATTTTTGATAAAGATGTGGACTCAATTATATGGTGGAAAAATTGATTCCTGAGAGATTAACCAATACTGAGACAGAAACTGATTGATAGATTTGAAGATGTTTGATTCAGGCCCTGATCAACCAAAGAATCGAGATGATGCTAACTATATCAACAATGAACTGGTGATTATGAAGAAGTGTCAAAATGCCTGATTCTAAACCTATGATTATGAAGTGATTGTCCTGACTCTTGACCTGATTGTCCAAAGGAGTCACATGGATGCCAAATCTGAACCCTTTAGTTATGACGAACCAAGGAAATAACACAACTGAACCAATGGTTACAAAAATCTAATACAATTTGTAAGTTTGATTAGGATACCATATTGATATGTATCTCGATGAATTTGATATGCCCCAAGCAATGTGCCCCAAGCGATGAGGTCTTTTGATGAATCAGTAATTAGATGTGATTGTTGTCTTGATCACTGAGGAAATAAATTTGATTTATAGATCTGATTGATGTGCAATACCATGCCCCTTTTGGGATGAAAATCAAAATCTGGCAAGAAAAGCCAATGTTGAATGGTTTAGAAGCATGTTAATTGATTTGAGAAGTGGTTACGCACGTCCAAAGATGCGTTTTGCATCATTGAAAGGTCCTGAAGACCAAGTTTGACTAGGCTTGATCATGAGTTAGCCATGGTTGACCAAGTTAAAATTTTGATAGTTTGATGTATGATAATTAGTTAAGTTAAATTCTAGATTTCTTCGATGATTGAAGGTCGATTATGCAAGCAATCGATCGTCCTAGGTCCAAAAATTTTAAATCACAATTTTGATAATATAAATGATCTTAGATTTCGATTTTGATCCCAAAAATGGGTTTAGAATGTCAAAATTAACTAGGGGTGCAATTTTCATGGAAAATAGAGCACTTTAAAAAATTAGGTCAAAACTTATATAAGGTCCAAAAGGGTCATTTTCATTTCATTATTCACTTTTGTCTTTTGTGAGCCTTGTGGAGCCCTCTAAGAAAATGGACAAGGTACTTGTCTCCTCCCACTGATTTGAGCATAGCCAATGATACCAATGACTTCCCTAGTATGGGAACCTGGTAAGTGGACCTTTGTGCCTCTCTAGCATTCAATTTTTTCCATGTTTTAGCATTTTAGAATATTTTTCATACATTTTTAGATTTTTGAATTTTTTGCACCATGAAAAGTCATGCAATAATCCATTGGGACTCGTACGAGTTTTTATTTTCATTTTGATTGTCATCCTAGAACTGTCTGAAACTCATATGAGAGGGACCCATGTGTCGTACGACATTTCATCGGGTCCCTCAAGTGTCATACGGGAACCCTTGTATTGTCGTGTACTCATGGAATGTCATGTGGGAACCTATAGAAACTCATACGATTTTTGATACCAATCTGAAAAGTTGTATGGAAAACATAGAGCATTTTTTTGAGTCTTAGGTCAATTTTTTAATTTTTTTGATTTCATAGGATGATTCCTTAGCATTTAATGTACCTTATGAAGTGTTCAAATTTTCAATTCCTATACTGATAGCCTATTTTTTTACCAAATTACTAATAGGATACCCTATTTTTGTGTTGTGTAGGTCATTTAACCTGATGTTCATGTCTATATATCACACCTGGTGACCCAAATATTGTGCATGTCATTGCCTGACCTGATGAGAGTGCATCTAGCTGCATGTGGGTTTGAGTATTTGACCTGTTTGCCTGAGATTCGGGTGAACCATGGTCTACTAACTACACTGATTGAGTGATTTCATTTTGAGACACAGACCTTCCACCTCCCTACCAAAGAGATGATAGTTGCACCTGAGGACATGTATAGCATATTGCATATTCCATTTCATGGTCCTCGTCCTGATTATGTCAGTTCGGGGAATGCTAGTCTTCTTGCATTTCAGAGACTGTTTGGCAATGATACTCAATTTACTCAGTCTATCTCATGGGAGTCGATAGTTTAGAGGTATAGGCACACCCATAGGTTAGAGTGCATCATAGTAGGGATGATTGGTGGGATTGTCATGTCTGACCATTAGTAGAATGGTCTTTTGATGGGTTGGGCCCCGATGGTAGCTCGATTGATGGCTACTCCTTCCAACTTGGGTTGGGGACAGTGTATTCTTTCCCACATGTTCTTCGAGATGCACAAGATCATGTATCATGAGAGAAAGTCATTTTATTTCGGTGCATTAGTTCTACAAATTTGGGCATGGGAGCACATCCCGATATGTCAGCCAGTATTTCAATCAAAGAGATAGCCGTAGGAGCCCATCATATATGTATATTCTGGATATGTGACATAGGTTTGCATGGGGATCATAGAGTATTAGAGGCATGCCTTGGATGACATGACCTATTGCATTTGGAGACCATATTTACAGGTTGAGGCTTGGCCTACTGCTCGGTCTCAGTTTAGTTACTTCTACTAGAGTTGGGTACTGATTGGTAGATCCACCATTGTTCTAGAGAATTTTATTATTACATGGGTGTGGAGACAATATGGAATCATCAAGGATGCACCATAGGAGCATGATACTTATGCATGATTAGTCTGAGAGCTTGGATTGGGATGGATACCTTGTTTCTCTTATGCTCTTTGTATTCAGGAGTATACAATTATTGTGCTGAGAGAGTGGGACTATAGACCATAGGTAGCTAATGATGGGGTTATTGATGCATTCATTTCTTGGCTAGCAAAGCACTCAATGCATAGATTTTATGATCCCACCAAGTTGATACCTTCTATGGAGGAGGTAGTAGATGATATAGGGGCTTCCATAGGCCTAGGCTAGAGATGGCGTGATACACAAATTTTGATGATGTAGCCTACACCATGGAGACCTAGCGTAGTTTTTACTCTTTAGAGGTTAGCTAGACACATGAGACCACCTCACCCTTCTAGTTCTACAATAGGGAGACTTGCAATATTATAGAGGAGATCCACTATAGGAGAGGGTGGTACATTAGGAAGTATTGGTAGTGCTAACAAGGTACTCAGAGCACAAGAGGATGTAGGTGTTGATACTGATGCTACTCAAATAGATACTGATTTTGATCTTGGTGCAAAGATTAGACATCATAAGGCACACAGAGCAGAAGTTTCTGATCAGCTAGGTGAGGACACTGATATGCCCATCACAAATGTAGATCCTAGATTGGCTCAGACTCCACAAGATATTATTAGTTGGCTCAGATTATACATTAGAGATTTGAGATTGCCAAGTGCTAGACTTGAGGTATTCCTCAAGGAGTCTAAGAGGCAGCGTTCAGAGTAGCAAGCAGAGAACAGATAGTTAGAGGTAGAGGTTACTCATTAGATTTCATAGAGTGCCTACTATGTCTTTGCATATTATGTTGTTGTTCCTACTAAATAGAGAGTACCTACATACTCTGAGTACATGATTGCCTCATAGGGAGCTAGAGCACCGTGGGTAGAGCCACTGCCAGATACACCACCACCACCTCCTCTAGATGTAGAGGATTAGGCTAACAACTGATCTCTCTTAGTTTTTTGATCATTTTTGTCATTTTGTCCATAGATATTGATCTAACTCTGATAGCTCACATGAGCTCATTCTTTTGTATACTGTGCCATTAGTGCACCCTTGACTATTTTGGTTATATGATATATATGAGATCAAGTTTTTGGTTATGACTTCATTTGTACTTGTCATTTTTTTTTATGTATGATGATATCATGTGATGTAAATGCTTTGATTAGTGTAGAATGTATAGATTATGCAATGCAATGGTTTCTTTCAAATGTATGGATTTATGCAAATGTATGTGAGTATGGAGAATTGTATGGAAATGCATGATTTTGATTATGCTTTTGGATGCACATGTATGTAATGCAATTCAATAGATGAAATGCAATGTAAATGCAACAATTCACATGATATATTTTATAGGTATTGATGAAAACAAGTACTCAGTCTTTTTTCAAAAAGGATGTCTAACCCAGGATGGTGACTACTTACGGTTCTGTGAAGAGACCTTTGTGTGAGATTCAACTCTTGTGAAATGTTTAGCATTGTTCGAAGAATCTTTTAAGCATTCAAGTTTATTCAGCAATTGTGAGATCATGCAATCATGCAAAGTGCAAAGTGAAATGCTAAATGAAATGCATACCTAAGACCTAGGGCCTAGTCACTGATCATGTGTCGGTCATTTTCATCATTGAATTTTTAGGCAAGTGGATAAATAAATACAACATCCACTAGCTAGGAGACTATAGACATATAAATATCGATTTGTATGCTCAAAAGTCAATACAACACCCACTGGCTAGACAACCATGGACATATGAATATTGATCTTTTTTGGTAATGTTGGATTAGATATAAGCACCAAGGCATAAATGTTAGGATGTGTAATACCCCCAAAAATGGGCTATAGGATCATTAACCTCCTACATCTTCAAATCGAATGAAATCGACATCAAAGTCCTAACCTAAGGCACATCTACACATTATCAAAATCCTAATTGATTTTATCTTAATTCTGCATCAGGAAATATTTTCTAATATTCCTATTTTATCTAATTATCTTTAATTAAATATTATTTGGCAATAAATGTTATTATTTATCCTAAATTTGATTAATTGAATATGATGAATATTTAATCAATTAATTTAATTCTGCCACTTAATTATTTAATTAGATTTAATTTCATTTATTCCTAATTAATATTATTTTTATTTTGACAATAAATCAAAATTCCTACAAACAATCAATTGGATATTTATTTAATTGATTTAAAATCAAAGTTGTCAAATTTAATGATTTAATTATAATAAAGTTTGATTTAATAATTGATTAACCCATAAATCAATTTTTTTAATTCAAAATCCGTTAAGTGGAAAATAAATCACTTTATTTATTAAATTAATTCATATTAAATCATACACAATCACAAAAGCAGTCAACTTTAAAACAACTATTATTTTCAATTTGTAAACTTTCTAAAACTCAACATCTGATGATGAGTTGAAAAAGAGAACTAAAGCTCTATTTTGAGATAAAAACTCCTTTTGCATGATTTTATGAATTAAATATTCTTAATTTCTTGTTAACTCAAAAATCAACCTGAGTTTATCAAGAGTGATTTATGGCTTTTCTCTTGCATCCTCAAAGCCCTAGATTTCTATAAAATCAAGGCTTACCTCTTCACAATCAAACACCTTGAAATTGCATTGTCACTCTGGCGAATACGTGAATGAAGAATCAATCTTTTGTGAATCAAGGCTATTGTGAGATTTTCATTTATTGTTTTGAACATTCATAGTTTCATATCATAGATTTTTATATGCATTCATAGAATTTATTAGATTAAATCTATATTCAAACTCAATTTCATACATTACAGCATAGATTCATATAGTTTTTCATCCTATTGCATCAAAAATCCAAAAATATAGATTAATTTGCATTCATATTTCATTACTTTCATCATTTTAAATCCTTCATTTAGGTGTTGCATTGTCACTGATCTCAATTTCAATCTGAGAACATCATACTTGCACCTACTAGAAGGCAGTAAATTGCCTGGTTAGCATAGTTTCAATTACTTGCAAATTTTAGTTTTTGCTAGACTCTAATGTTTTACTAAAGTCTTGTATCTACAGCTAGGTACAAAATTCACACACACATTTTTGGCTCCCACCATGGGGCCTTGAAATGGTTTTCCATTCTATTCTATCAAATTTCTATCATTTCTCTCAAACACTCGACCACAAGGTTAATTTTTGTGAGTTTTGTGATAAATTTTTGGGTTGTTTTTCCAGAAATCTGACTGATATTTTTATTGGTACATACACATATGACATGATAGATCTAAAATTTATATTTATGGAAATTTATTTGAGTTATCTTTCATTTTCCGTTGGTTTGGATTAATTTCATTTTAATTTGCAAAAGTTATGATTATTTTAGTGAAGACTGGTCTGATCCTAATTTTATGAAATCTGAATGATGTTTTTATTGCTACATACACATATGACATGATATAGATCCAAAATTTATATTTCTGGAAAGGTATTTGAGTTATGTTTCATTTTCCATTAGTTTGGATTAATTTTATTTTGATTTTAAAAAGTTATGATCATTTTAGTGAAGACTGGTTTGAACCTGATTTTATGAAATCCGACTGATGTTTTTATTGGTACATGCACATATGACATGATACAGATCCAAAATTTATATTTCTGAAAATTTATTTGAGTTAGATTTCATTTTTCATTGGTTTGGATTAATTTTTTTTTTATTTTCAAAAGTTATTATTGATTTAGTACAGACTGGTCAGAATCTAATTTTTTATGACAATAGGTTTTTCGATTATCAAATGACATATTATCTTTGACTAAGTTGGTTTTCTACCACGTGGGGTTCACAAGTTGCATTTTTTTTTTAATGGATTTTTATAATAGTGGGTTTCATGTACAAGAATAGGTAATTTTTTCATAACATTGGTTTACGGGTGCAGGTGCAGGTACATCCTATGGGTACAAAAGATATAGGACAAATGCTCAAAAATTGCTAAAATAGGTAAAATCTACTAAGCGCATTACAAGGAACTCAGATATTATGTTACATCTAGTAAAAATTTATTTTTGGACATAAAACAAACTCTCTTGTGTCAAGCTTGAGTGCCTTTACAACTTTCATAATTCACACTTCAGTTTTGGGCTCTAAAATGAACATAGATTTGTTTTTTCCATATTTGTTACACATAGTAATTAGGCCCCATGAACACTATTTGCAGATGATCTTGAGAGAGTGGGATTCTTTCTCTTGTTTTCATGTGAAGCTCATCTTGACAAAGGATCCCCTTGTAGGTAGGGAGGTTACTGAGAGCGTCTCACGTTCTACTAGATTTGCGTGTCTTTAACTATTGATACATTCTCTCTCTAAAGGGGTTGATAGATCATAAGCGGTTGATGTCATAGATCTTTGTGAGATAATCTTGGTCTTAGCATGTTAGATTAATCTGTCTACTTTTTTTTGGTTAAAATTTAAAAGGCTAGAGGACTATGCTCTACTCCCTTTTTGGGTAGTATCAGAAACTCAGATCCTTGAATCTGGAACCAGTCTCCATGTGGTATCTTTTGTGAGTCACCTTTAGAGAGGGTTAACCATAGTGGACATTCCTTTAATTGGGTCAACCACATGGATGGAACCTCAATTGGTAATAGCCATTTTCATCATGGTAGCAACAACCACTATATAAATGTCCTTGTGGAGGAAATCTTCATAGGTGTGGTCTCTTGTTGGACTGTCAGATCTCCCTAGCAGCTCCTGATTGATTAAATTCTTGGACTGTGGCAAAACCTTGGTGCACCTGGATTGGAGTTCACCCTCTTGAGATCACAAAATTTTTAAAGTCAAACCATTACTACAATCCTTAGTGAGGCCAAATTTTTCATTTTCTAGGAATATGTGCATTATTGAAAAACTTTTTGGAACATACACAAGTAGTATTTCTAGGGATTAGCACAATAAGTCACTATTGCTTGTTCATGCACAAGGTTTCTTTTTCCCTTTTTCATTATTTTTAGATGATTTCTTGCTCCCTTTGCTTATTATTCTATGTGCTTGACATCTACTTGGTTACTTGAGACAAACTTTTACATGGATCTTCAAAAACTAGATAGAAAAATTTGCAAACAAACTGATACTATAAAACTAAAAAATTGCAAATTTGAAGAAAAAATCATTTTTGGTGTCAAAAGTCATCCTAAAATTTTAAAACTCGTATCAAAGCCAAAGTCAAAGTTGTCAGAGATTTGCCAAATTTGTCAAAAATCTAGTTTTTACAGCCTATTCCCAAATTTTGTCAAAATAGAGAACTTATTCTTGTCATTTCTAGTCATCCTTGGTCGGTCTGGGTCAAATCTTAGGTGCTATGACATGTTTCTCAACATCCAAATGAACTTAAATGGTATCAAGTTGCACAAAATGACTCTTGGTCTTATTTCTTCCACATCTCTCATGTCTTCCTAGTCGCCCATTTCCATCCTTTCTCTTCTTCCTTCACGCTTCTTCCTCTTCTTCCTAAACTCTTCATGTCTTCTTGATTATTTTCCTCTTATTATCTAGTCTATCTTCTTCTATTCATCTCTTCTATCACTCCTATGCTTGATTCCTCCTATTCTAGAACCATGAATTTCAACTATCTTGTTATGGAACCTCTCTTGAAAAGGGATGATCTCGAACTCATTGCTCAATTTGAAGAGTATTATTCCTCCAAAAATCCCATGAGTGATAAGTTTATGATAGAAATAAAAGAAAAATTGATTAAATTAGATGCCTTTTTTAGGATCATATGCATGATCCTGTCACAACCTCCTTCTTCCAAATGTCTTTCATCTTCTAAGTCCTTTCATTCTTCCTCATCTTCCTCATCTTCTTCCTCCACTGGGTCTTCACCTTCCTCATCTCCATGATCTCGTTCCTCTTTTACTTCTCCTAGGGGTCTTACTTCTCTTCTTAAGACATACCATAATGAGCAACATGAAAATCCTTATGATACATCTTCCATGAAGAGTGACAGACCCATATTTGATGAGTATGATGATGGAAAATATAATGATGCCTATGACACCTCTGTTCCTAAGAGTCCTCCTCATCGTGTGCTCATGCTTACTAGAAATGGGACATCACATTGCATAGATCATGATGGTGATCCATATGATTCTAATTTTAAAAGAGATTTTGATGATTTCTATGCACAATACCTAGATGATACATCTACTTCACTTGAGGAAGAGAAAGCTTATTGCACTGATTATAAATGTCAATACTATAAGAATCTCTCCTCTAAGAACTCTCATGCTGAAAATAAAGATTACACTCTCAAGAAAGATCATGTTAATGTTGAAACTTTGTCTTGTGATGGTTCCTTTCCATCCACTACTTCCTCCAATACCCATACATTTCCTAAAGATTCCAAGCCTATCAAAATTTTTAAAAGTCTGTCATCCACCAAAGGTCCTGCTACTTTTCATGTGGTTTCCTATAGTTATCCTCAAGGGCCACCTCTTAAAGAAACTCAAGCTAACCTTCACTTGACTGCAAATACTTTCAATAATTCTAAACCTAAAGAGCCTAAGCCTTTATATACTATAATGCCTACTTCATCTAGTCCTTCATAATCTCTTCCAAAGTCTTCCATACAATTCCAACATGATCCCTTGTCCTTAGAAGTGGCTCCATGAAAAGAGGACTCCAAAAATGATAAAGAAAATAACATAAAGAAAGATCAAGATCAAGAACCCTCAATGTCATCCAATCCTTTTCTCGACGTCTCTTATCCACTTTAGGGTTCTTTTGATCCTACATGCCCTTTCACATGCATTCCACCATGTCTTAAGTCTTCTCCTAAGCAAGATCAAGTTACTACTTACACTGTTGAGCTTACTGACAATCAAAATGACCTTACTACACTTGCGCTTTCCAAAGATGATACTTCCATTAAGGTTATTAAAACTAATGTTGTTACTTCCAATGTTAAGCCTATTGAAAATCAAGAAAAAAATTATACGCTTGTGCTTTCCAAAGATTCTTGTCAAGATCAAAGTCTTCCATCTTCTTGTTCTACCACTTCGTGTTCGCTTCCACTTTCTAATCTTCCTAAGTCTTTTCAAGATCTGAACAGTCCTATCAAATAATTTTCTCCTATTCCATATGTTCATGATCCTATTGCAAATCCTAATGCACACTCTAAAGATGTTATTGTCCTTGGTTGTCATATATATGTTGATAAAATTATTGATTATCCTTTTGTATCTTCCAAGTCCATCCTTGGACCTCCTCCACCAATACTAAGACCTTCACGTCTGCCTTCCATCTTGGGTCCTTATGTCCCTTCACTTTCCCATCCTAACTCTCCTAATTCACCATCCATCTTGGGTCCTTACATCCCTCCATCTCCCATATTTCCTCAAGATCAACATAGATGCACACCCTTGAATCCTTTTCATCCACTCACCCATCTAAACCTGTCATATCCTCCTTCTTCTTCCACAAGTCCCAAGTCTTTTGGAAGTAACTTGAATGTTCAATATAAGAAAAAGAAGCATTACAAGAATCCATAAAAAAAAAAAAGATCACCATGTCTCCTCTAATCGACATGGAGGCATAAATTCAAAAGAGATATCTAAAAAAAAACTAAAAGACAAGTATGAGTTCCAAAATCTATCATTAAAGATATTCTCTCTAGATCATCAAAAAGAAATGAAAAGCCTGCGGCTATATAGATTCCAAAGTCTCTCCTAAAAGATTCTGGTGTTGAACGACAAGTGAAGTTGACATTCAAGCTTCCAAATACTTCCAATTCATCTTCTTCCAAAAAAATTCTTCCATTCCATGCACCTAAACCACAACCTCTGCTATCCATTCACCATATTCTTTCACATTTTCCTTCATTCATGTTTCCTCCATCCTCTAGCTTCCCTTCAAGATGTGTGTTGATGTTGATCTTTCCTTCCTTTCCATCTACCCTTTCACATTCCTTCCATTCATTAGCCTTCTACCTTCTATCATTTTTCCTCACTTGCCTATTCCTCCTATCTTCCAACCTCAATCACTTTACATAAAACCTTATCCTCCATTTTTCTCTTCCATCTCCCTTTCCCTATCAACATCTTTGAGCATATCATTTTGAATCCTTGGCATATCATAGTTTATCCTTTCAAGGAGCATTATCTAAAGAGCTTGCCTTCTTCCAAAAAATAAAAAAAATTGAAAATGTGCCTTGGTGGAAACTTGGAAACAGGCACCTTGGTAGAAAAAGTAAAGAGAAATAAATTCATCCTATGGTGAAAACCACTCCCTATTGGCACCTTGGATAAGTACTGTGATGAAAACTTGGTAATCAGGCATCATGCATAGTTCTTATACATATTTCATCCATTTCATCTTCTCTCTTTGATCTTGACAATGTTGACCTATACATGAACATTTGGCTATCTTGTGAGCTATCTTATGATGATCTTGATTTCATTCCCTTCCTATTTAGCCTTCATATTTATTTTCCTCCATTCATTCTACCTTTTGCTATCATTTTCCCCTTTGGTCTTGATCTAATAAAAAAGAGTAAAACATGATGCTTTGAAACCTCTTGACACATCTACTCCTTTGGACTACATCCTATCCTTCTTTGGCATTACACTTTTGTGACTTATCCTATGTTGGCCTTTTATTTCTTGTCCAAATGTGCTTTACATGACAATTTTTCCCTATCTTGGGTACCCTTGAGGAGTTTTCCCTTGAGGATTTCTTCCCTTCATTCTCCTTCATTCTCTTGTCTTCCATCTCTTCCACTAGTTTGCTAATCCCTCATGTTCTCCACCTTGCTAGACATTGGGACTACATGATGTGATCTTTCTTGGGAGTTCAATGCCCATTCTGTCTGGGGGCATCCTTTTTACATACTGATTAGTACTACCTATTGAGGTTGAAATCCCATCACTAAGAATCAATATGCATGGTCTAGTAATTGATGATGACTACAGAGTGTCTAGGTTGCAAGAACTTGAACTACTAGATGAGCATAGACAAGAAACATATGATCATCTCAAATTATATTAGAAGAGAATGTCTAGAACTTACAACAAGAAAGTCAGACATAGAAAATTTCAGGTTGGCGATCTAGTCTTGAGAGAGAATCCTAAAAATCAATCACATAGAGAGTGCAAGGGGAAGTTTGAATCCAAATGGATGGGTCTATTTGTAATCATTGCTACTTTTGGCTTGGGTACCTATTGGTTGTTCCCTTTGATCTTCAAAACTTGTAGATTTATACTTTGATGTATAACTATGATGAAACTTTGACTCTATCACCTCTCCAAAGTCTACAAGGATGAGGGTCAATTAACAAGGATCAAGGAGATCCTCCTACACTTTGAGCCTCAATGCTCAAGTGGGTGTACCCTTGACTCACTTCTTCAAAGGAGTCCCTAAAAAACATATAACTATACCCTTTACTATCTGATTGAAAGATTTATCATTTAATTGTGTGTGTGTTTGCTGATGATGGACTGCTTCCAGAGAATGGATCAGTGTCTTATCCCAGGGTAGAGAGTCACTTAACAACCTATATCACCCTAAAACCTTAACTCAAACATATATAGACTCAGAGTAAGTGCTTTGCTCATTACTCCCCTCACTCACATATCAGGACATCAAATCCTTATCTTGCCATGAACTCACCGAACTTACCTTAAAGACTTTAATCCTAACTTTGTTAGGAACTCAAAGATAACCCCAAAATACTCTTTGTTTACCATATGCTAACCCACTTTGTGCAATCAACATATATGAGCTCAAGAGAAAAATAAAAAGACATACAACAATATGAGATTGGAATCCAAAAATATTCTCACTAAGACTTGCAAAATCAATACATTACCAAATGGCAAAATGCACAAAGGAAACAAACCCTGAATCCAGGCTCTCCTTGTTCAAATTTTCACTATCAACAATCCGGGACCAAAACCAAAAGAATTGGAACCCCTGCAAACTCAAAAAATCTACAACTTATACCTCCTAGTCATCTTGGAAATTTGCAACAAGTTACAAATGACTAGGGCTAGGGTTTCAACCACCCAACCTACTAGAAATAATCATGAATTTAATTCAGGGGTAAGAAACACATCCAATCTAGGAAAGAGGAAATCCTAAACTGATCCTTAATTATGAAAGTCCTCTTTGCAAGTACAAAGGATCACAAAACCAGGCTGAAAAGGACACCATGCAACATGCCTTGAGCCACACTTGTAACATACATGCTCTGCAAATGAGCACTAGACATCTTGGACCACACTGCAAATGGTGAACCCATCGCTTCTCACCAAACAGGGTTGTTTCTACATTGAATTCCATAAGAATGGTACCTTCTATTGCTGGAAATGCACAAAAATTCAAATTTGAACCTCAGTGGTTATTTCTTTGGCGCTTGCAGAGAAATGACAACCAAAATTCAAACCTTTACCAACTTTAAAATGCAGCCGTCCAATCAATCTCCCTTCGCGGGCTTTATGACTTTCCTTAAAAGTGGTCCTAGTCAAACTTACCAATTTGGTGACAAAGAACCTTTGCCAATTCGTGAAACACTTCGCTCCTTCACTAAATGATCTAGTGACTTCCCAACTACCATTCACCGAATTGCCAAACAAACTAGCGAATCACCTTTTTTATGCATGAACATGTGAACACATTGAATTTTTTTGGCACTGCCAGATCTTTATCCACTCCGCTGAACCTTAAACCCCACCTGGGTCCACTTGATGCCACATGTCATTTTATCATTCATCACAACTACCCAGTCACAACTAATAGGACCCAAAAACCTTTGGCATCTAATCGAACGGCTGGTGCAAGATCACATGTGTTAGAAAAAGGCCTTAAGAACATATTCTGACCATCGATGCTCTGACACATCAGGACCCCTCTAACAGACAGACTAGCAACCAAGTCCCACAGATACATCCAGGAAAGATTTGAAATCAATGGTCATCGCATGATGGCAAGGGGATGGAATATTCCATGTGATCATGTGACAACCACACAATCCTCAGGAAACTAACAACATGACCCCACTTGGGCCCGCTGATGCTAATTTCATTAAATCCATCAGCCAATGAGGAACCGCCAACTGTGCTTAGGTGTCACCCTGGACCCACAATTTGAAATGTCATGTCACAAAGATAAGATCAATGGTCATCAGATTGAGATGGTGTCAGAGACTGGGCCCAAGAAATAAAGCAAGCCGAAACATAGGAAAAATTAAAGCTCGTGACTTAGGAAATATTTACTGCTGGGCCTAGGAAGAACTTAGGAAAGGGGACCTGATAGAAATATTAATTGCATGGTTGCATAGATTGAAAATAGTCTATGTGATCATGTGACTAGCCCTTTAACATGTGAAGAGGTCATAAAAATTTAAGCACATGGGAAATTGGGGCTTAAGCGAGCCAAAAAGGTAATGTAAAAAAAGAACAGGGCCAAGAAAAGACAAATGGTTTAGCTGGCAACGGCTAGTTTTTGAATTTTTGCAAGGGTTTAGCCAAAAACATGAAAAATACTTGCAGAGGCCAGGGGAAAGAAAATGTAGCCATGAAATTTTTTTGCAAGTGCTAATAGTGGCTCTCATTGGGGATGTGTGCCTCTTGCAGGCGTGGCAAGGATTCAGAATCACTGGGAGAGTAGACCAACCCTCTGGATAAAATTGCAGATAGCAAGGAACAAGTAGGGCAAGACAAGCAACCAGACCAAAAACTAAAAGACCAAGGAAAAATAGGGTATGGGCAAGAAACCTATATACAGAGACCTAAAAAATGTACAACCCTAACTACTATTCATGGAAAATAGAGTACTTCAAATGAAGTACTGCTTCAAGAATTGTCCATGAACATGCAACTCTTGAATATCACCATTAAAATCTTTGATGATGTAAGAATCTTGGCCCCATTTCTCATGAATCAGATATGGCCCTAACTAGATGGGATCAAATTTACCATGCTTCCCCTTATCCTCCAATCTGGCATTCCAAACTATCACCAAATCACTAGGTTCAAACTTCCTATCAACAGTCCTTTTATCATATAAATTCTTAAACCTGCAACTGCAATTTGGCATTCCTTGCAACTGATTCTCTTCTAGTCTCATCCAACCTAATGAGGTCCTTAATTCTTGATGAAGGGTGCTCCCCTTAATACCACAAACACTTCACAGAAATAGAGAAACAACAACAATAATATGCAAGAATAGAAAATTGGCTTCTTATTATCTCCACAATTGTGGAATTACAAACTTTCAGAATTACAATATGCAAAGCCACATGGGCATTCCCTTACAATATTTTGTAGGAAAAAGCCTCAAATCAATACCTAGATCTACTACCCAGAACTATTTTGAACTGCCTAAGACAATAATACAACCTTCCTTATATAGGCAATTTTCCACCGCTTGGGAAGGTTCTAGAATTTTAGTCAATAAGGCCGACCAAACTTAGAATTATTTTATTTTACATTTTATTACATCATAGTCAGCTCAAGATAACCTTTGAAACCTGAACAAAAATTTTGAAGAAAATTATTTTCCGCCATTTCAGGTGGCCCAACTTCCAAAGACCATAGGTCATCACCAGTTGACGCGATCGGCTATTATAACCCCATTTTGAAAACACCATGAAGCGCTCTAGAAACTTGATTGGCGCATGCACCTATCACCCAAATTTTTGACCTCATCCGGGGCCTCTAAAGCCTTCAAAACTGAGTTCAAAGTTTTTGTACCCTGCTACCAATACCGAAAATCTTCAATATCTTCCAATATACACTTGATCTGGCAATGAAACTTTACTGGCAGACTTATATGACCATAATGAACCTCCAAGAAAGTAATCAGATCATTCTAAGCACATACAAAAACTACCAAAAATAGTAACTTTCCATAAATAGCAGCTCTGCACAAAATAGCCCTTATTGAATACAAAAGCATAAATATTTTTGGGTGATGCAAGATTGCTCTTACACCCAGGATGCTCCTGCATCAGACACCCAGGGTAATTTGAGAAGTGACCCTGTCATGACTTAGGTGTGTAGAGGAAAACCAAGATGGTTAACCTCCTCCTTTGTTAGCCATGATGAATCTTCAACAGGTCATCCTTTCCATTTGACCAAATACTCTTCATATGTCCTGTTCCTTGTGCTTCTGCCAACACGACTGTCTAGTATGTCTTCAATCTCCTTGATATCTAAATTGGTTGCTGGAATACTCCACTGTGCTGCTGCACCCTCATCTTCAACACCTCCTTCATGATACTCTGTCAAATCTAAAATGTTAAACACTGGTGAATTATTCAGCTCACTAGGCAATTCTACCTCATATGCATTTCTTGAATCATGCTTCTTCAATATCTTACATGGTCCAAACTTCTTCATTTTCAGCTTGTTATATGTACCAACTAGAAATCGCTCCTTCTGCAAATGAACCATGACTTCATCACCAACCTGAAATTCTTTATGCCTCCTTTTCTTATCTACCTTAGCCATATACTGTGCGTTCATCATGGTAATATGCTTCCTCACCTCCCCATGGATGTTCTTCAAGTGTTCTACAAAATCCTTAGCTTCAGCACTACTTATTTCTCCTTTATCTATCTTCCTTAATTCAGATGCATTTCTTGGACTACTTCCATATACAATCTGGAATGGTGATTTACCAGTGCTCCTGTTGACAGAATTATTGTATGCAAATTCTGCCTATGGTAAAATCAAATCCCATCCTGTTGGCTTATCTCCAACCAAACATCTCAGTAGATTTCCCAAACTCCTATTCACCACCTCTGTCTGTCCATCAGTCTGTGGATGATGTGATGAACTGAACTTCAAATCTATCTTTAACTTCTTCCACAATGTATGCTAGAAATATCCAACAAACTTAGTGTCCTGATCTGAAACTATGGTCTTTGGCAAACCATGAAGTCTCACCACTTCGCTGAAAAAACAATTCTGCTACATGAACAACATCATTAGTATTCTTGCAGGGAATGAAATGTGCCATCTTTGAAAACCTATCAACTACTACAAAAATTGAATCATGTCCCCGCTATGTCCTCGGTAAAGCAAGAACAAAGTCCATACTGATATCCTCCAAAGGCTTCTCTAGTACAGGTAATGGCTGATACAACCCTGTATTTTGCTTCACTCCTTTCACCATTTGACATACTCTACAACTTTGTACAAACTTCTTCACATCTTGCTATAATTGTGGCCAATAATAATTCTCACCAACCAAAGCAAGGGTTTTATCATGACCAAAATGTCCAGCCAATCCTCCACTATGCTTCTCCTTGATGAGATTCTCCCTCATAAAACTTCATGGAATGCACAACTGACTCCCTCTGAATAGAATATCATTTTGGATGATAAAATCTAGCCATTTCATCCTGTCTAGAGTAACAGGTTATGTACAAGCTTTCCAAGCTTCACCAAAATCAGGATCCTCTGGATACAAATTCTTGAGTTCCTTGAACTCAACCACCTCAATCTGCATCTCTATCAGCAATAGTTGCCTTCTGCTAAGAGCATCTGCAACCCTGTTAGACTTTCCACTTTTGTGTTTCAAAACAAATGTATAACTCTGTAAAAATTCAACCCATTTCAAATGCCTCTGATTCAACTTTCCTTGACTATTCAAATATTGCAAAGCTTGATGATCAGTATACAAAAAAAACTCCTTAGGAAGCAGATAATGTGTCCACTTCTTTAATGCCTAAACTATAGCATAAAATTCCTGATCATAGATAGAATATTTTCTCTTGGCATCATTTAACTTCTCATTGAAATAAGCAATAGGCTTACCTTCTTGGCTCATAATAGCTCCTATTGCAGTACCACTAGCATCACAATCTACTTGAAACACCTTATTAAAATCTGGAAGTGCTAAAATAGGTTGTTCTGTAACTTTTTGTTTCAACAATTGAAAACTCTTTTCTGCCCCATTAGTCCACTTAAACTCTTTTCTATCCCCTCTCATTGTTTCAGTCAAGGGTCCACAAATACTGCTAAAATTTCTGATAAAATTTTTGTAAAAGCTAGCCAAACCATGAAAAGATCTTACTTCAGTAGCACTCCTTGGAGTAGGCCATTCAAGTATAGCCTATACCTTCTCTAGGTCCATTTTTAGACCTTCTCCTGAAACTACAAACCCCAAATACACCAACTCTTTCTTCACAAAACTGCACTTCTTCAAATTAATCAACAATTTCTCTTCTCTCAACTTCTCAAATACCATATGAATATGCATCATATGCTCATCCAATGTCTTACTAAAGATCAAAATATCATCTAGGTAAATAATGACAAACTTACCCAAAAATTCTTTTAAAACTTTGTTCATGAGCCGCATGAAAGTGCTCGGTGCATTGGTTAGCCCAAAAGACATGACTAACCACTCATACAGTCCTTCCTTTGTCTTGAAGGTAGTCTTCCATTAATCTCCTTCTCTGATCTGAATCTGGTGATATCCACTCTTTAGATCTATCTTTGAGAAATACATAGCTCCACTCAAACAGTCCATAATATCATCCATTTGTGGCAATGGAAACCTGTACTTGATTGTGATCTTGTTTATTGCCCTAGAATCTATACACATCCTCCACTCTCCATTCTTCTTTGGTTCTAATACCACTGGTATAGCATAGGGACTCAGACTCTCATGGATCAATCCTTTCTATAACAGTTCATGTACTTGTCTGTTCAACTCCTCACTTTTTGTAGGTGTCATTCTGTGTGCTGCCTTATTTGGAAAACTTGCTCCTGGGATCAAGTCCATCTAATGACTGATCTTCCTCACTGGTGGTAATCCATCAAGCACGTTATCGGATACAATATCCTGAAACTCATTCAACAAATCTACAACTTCTACAGGAACATCTTCTACTTCCTCTTTACTAGCTTTTGGAATTAAAGAAAAACATACATGCTCATGCCTCATACCATCTAGGAAATTTCTTCCATCAACAAAATTTATCCTTGCATTACCACATACCTTTTCTTCAGTCTCCTTCAATGGTTTTAGCTTATGTCGCACTCCATCCTTTGTCAGGGAATAGGTATTCGCACGACCATCATGTACAGCACATCTATCAAACTGCCATGGTCTACCCAACAACATATGACATGCATCCATAGATATGATATCACACAATACCTCATCTTGGTATCTGCCAATCTTGAACTTCACCAGGTATTGTTCATTGACCATGACCTTGTGGTCATCCTGTACCCAGGCAATCCGATATGGATGTGGGTGTTTCTGTCTCTTGAGCTTCAACTTTGTCACCATCTCTTCTGACACCAAATTTTCAGTGCTTCCACTATCAATAATCACATCATAACATTTACCTTCATACTTGCACCTGGTGCGAAATAGGCTCCTCCTTTGCTCAAGTTCATTCTCACCACTCAACAGAACTCTTCTGTTAATCAACATTTCTCCTCTTTTAGCATCTTCAAAATTTGATGATCTAGCATCTTCATCTACATGTGCAACTCTGGCCTGGCCTTCATTTCTCCTATCTATTCTACCTTGGCGCTGAGGACATTCAAATGCCCTATGACCTTCTTCTCCACAGTGAAAACATGTTCCACAGAAGCCACCTCTTCCAGATCCTTGTCCTCTTCCTCTTCCTCTCTGATCTCTATTATTCTGATCCTGGAAGTGATTGTAATTATTTCCTATCTGATTCTGACTGCTACTGGCCTCATCCTCCTTTTTCGAATCTTCATTTCAGCCACCATATGACCGTCTGCCAGATCTTCCACCATGACCTCTTCCATTTTGTCTGCTCTCAAACTTCTTGTTCAACTTTTTCTCTACTTTTAAGGCAAATTGGTATGCCTCCTCAATACTATTCATTCGAACTAGATTCAACTCCTCCTGAATGCTTAGCCTTAACCCATTAAGGTATCAGGCAACTTTCTCCTTATTAGCTTCTGCATGGCCTGTTCTGATGAGGAGTCGATAGAACTCCTCTGTATACTCCTGAACAGATCTTTCTGCTTGCTTCAAACTTTGCATTTTCTTTAGTAGGTCAAGCTCATAATCAATAGGAATGAACTGTCACTTCAATTTATCCACCATCCGATCCCATCTTATGATTTTATTTTTCTCTCTTCTATTTTGCTCCAACTGAATTTCTTGCCACCAGATCTTCGCATGACCTTTCAATCTGGCCTTCACAAATTTGACCCTATCAGGATCCTCAACATCTTCATACTCAAAATATTCCTCACATTCATTGATCCAGTCGATCAATTTCTCTGGGTTAAGATTTTTAGAAAATGTAGGAACCTCAATCTTAGGTCTTTTCCCAATCTTGGAAATAGCCCGAAAAAGTCTTTCTTCCTCCTGGTTCACAATTTCAGCTTCTCCTTCTTGATATTTTTCTTCGGCTTCATCCTCACTTTTGTCTCTAACATTAAGATTCATTCCTCTGAGAATCTCTTCTTGCAATGCTCACACTTGTCTCTGCAGCTCTCTAACCTCAGGTGTCACAGCACCAGCTCTTCTGCCACGTTCTCTTCGTGGAGGTATTTTCACGATGCGCGCTGAAACCCTAACCACGGTCCCGGTGCAAACTACCTCATAGTCGGTGATCTATTTACACACTCAGGAACTCCTGCTCTGATACCACTTGATGAAGGGTGCTCCCCTTAATACCACAAACACTTCACAAAAATAGAGAAACAACAACAATAATATGCAAAAATAGAAAATTGGCTTCTTATTATCTCCACAATTGTGGAATTACAAACTTTCAGAATTACAATATGCAAAGCCACATGGGCATTCCCTTACAATATTCTATAGGACAAAGCCTCAAATCAATACCTAGATCTACTACCCGGAACTATTCTGAACTGCCTAAGACAATAATACAACCTTCCTTATATAGGCAATTTTCCACCGCTTGGGAAGGCTCCAGAATTTTAGCCAATAAGGCCGACCAAACTTAGAATTATTTTATTTTACATTTTATTACATCATAGTCAGCTCAAGATAACCTTTGAAACCCGAACAAAAATTTTGAAGAAAATTATTTTCTGCCATTTCAGGTGGCCCAACTTCCGAAGACCATAAGTCATCACCAGTTGACCCGATCGGCTATTATAACCCCATTTCAAAAATGCCACGAAGTGCTCTACAGACTTGATTGGCGCAAGTGCCTATCACCCAAATTTTTGACCTCATCCGGGGCCTCTAAAGCCTTCAAAACTGAGTTCAAAGTTTCTGTACCCTGCTGCCAATACCGAAAATCTTCAATATCTTCCAATATACACTTGATCTGGCAATGAAACTTTACTGGCAGACTTATATGACCATAATGAACCTCCAAGAAAGTAATCAGATCATTCTGAGCACATACAAAAATTACCAAAAATAGTAACTTTCCATAAATAGCAGCTCTGCATAAAATAGCCCTTATTGAATACAAAAACATAAATATTTTTGGGTGATGTAAGATTGCTCTTACACCCAGTATGCTCCTGCATCAATTCTCAACTGCATTTCATCATCAATGTCATCATCATATAACTGCACAAACTTGTACATCTCCAATAAGTTATTCTGGGGCAATCTAGCATGAATTCCGTATACTAAGTCAAATGGTGCATAACCAATTTCCCTCTTCATAGTTACCCTATCAGCCCATAAAGCTAATGGAAGCTTTGAATTCCATGCCCTCTTATTTTTCTCAAGGATTCTCTTCAAGATCTTAATCAGACTCTTATTAGTAGATTCTGCCTGAACATTTCCTTGTGGATGATAGAGTGAGGAATTAGAAATCTAAATTCCCAAACCTTTGCAAAAGTCCTTATATTCGGCAGACTTAAAGTGCATAGCATTATCACTCACTATCCTCTCAGGGCACCCAAACCTTGTAATAATATTATTCATCAGAAAGTCAATTACCACCTTGCTAGTTGCATTTCTTGTAGGTATAGCTTCTACCCACTTTGTAAAGTAATCAGTGGTAACTAAGATCCATGACTGTCCTCCACTTGACTTTTTTGGTATCTCCCCTATGAAATCAATTCCCCATTATTGGAAAGGAGCCTGAACTTCTACTGGCTTTAATGGTACATTACCTGAAAACTTAAGCTTACCAGAGAACCTTTGACAAGCAT
The DNA here is from genome assembly GCA_027943335.1 of Chamaecyparis obtusa. NCBI lineage: Eukaryota > Viridiplantae > Streptophyta > Pinopsida > Cupressales > Cupressaceae > Chamaecyparis > Chamaecyparis obtusa. The sequence goes on from BSBK01002420.1 coordinate 56,656, forward strand.
CACACCTCTTTACCAACTGTTCTGCATCCTTGAAGATTGTGGGCCACCAAAATCATACTCTCAAGATCTTATGAGTAGTTGTTTTACCCATATAATGTCCACCACAAACTCCCTCATGCATCTCCTTCAACAATACATTAGCTTGATTCTCATCTACACATTTCAATAGTATGCAATCCAAATCTTTTCTATACAACTTACATTTCACAATTACATACTTGATGGCCTGTAACTTCAATGTCCTTTTTTTATTATCATTCATACTATCTGGACACCTCATGTTTCTCAAATAGTAAATAATATCTTGATACCAAATACAATCATCCATATCACATGTATAATCAATTTCAAAATGATTTACTTGGTTTGCATCTAGATTGGATTGAGCCATCAATTTTTCCAATCCTTGACCTCTAACCAACTTAGTGATCTAGATCTCAACATTGAATTCTTAGATCCTATTGATCCATCTACACCTTTTAGACACCTCTTGCTGTGAGAAAATATGCTTCACAGCTGCACTTGGCACAAAAGCAATCACAACTGCTCCCATCAAGTAACACCTAAAAGCCTTGATTGCTTTCACAAGTGCATAAGCCTATTTCTCATTTATGTCATACTTTAATTCTGCAGCCTACAAAGATTTACTAAAAAATGCAATAGGATGCGCAAAACCATCCTTATTCTTTTGTAACAAAACTGCAGCAATAGTATGAAAAGATGAAAAGGAAAAGATATGCATTGGGACATTATAATTAAGTGACATAAGCATTGGTGTATCTTTGATAGCCTACTTGATATTCTTGAAGGCCTCATCAGGCTCACCCTCCCAATTGATTACAGATCCCTTCTTCAACATCTTGGAAATAGGTCTAGTAACCTCTGCAAAGTTTGTCACAAACCTCCTTAGAAAATTGACCTGACCAAAGAAAGACTGAACCCCTTTAACATTCTTTGGTCTCTAAATTTTATTAATGGCTACTACCCTCTCAAGGTCAATTCTCACTCCTTGTTTCCCAACTAAGTGGCCAAGAAACTTACCTTCTGTTACACCGAAAGCACATTTCCTTGGGTTCAAAGAAATGCCAAATTCCAAGGCCCTCACAAATATTTTTTCTAAATGAGCACAATGGTCCTCTTCCCTCTTGGAATAGGAAATTAAATCATCCTAATACACAACAAGGAAAGCATTGATAAAATCCAAAAAGGCAACATCCATTATCCACTGAAAAGTAGCACCAATATTTGTGAGACCAAAAGGCATTCTCACATAGACATATGTTCCCCAAGGTGTTGTAAAGGCTATCTTGAAGTGTTCTGATTCCTTGATGATGACCTGATTGTAGCCAGAGAAACCATCCATCATTGACATCAATTCTGATCTGCTTACTCTCTGCAACATAGCCTCCATATTGGGCAAACAATAATTTTCTTTTAATAAGCTGATGTTCAAATTCCTGAAGTCCACACAAAGCCTGATGTCACCATTCTTTTTTCTTACAGGAATAAGGATTGACACCCAAGAAGAATGCCTTATAGGCTTGATAATGCTAGCATCTCTCAACTTCCTTAATTCTTCTTGCATCTTAGGTGCCAAAGTAGGATTAATAGGCCTTTTTTTTGCCAAAAAGGTTTAGCGTCTTCTTTCAATGGAATAACATGCTGAAATAAATCCTCTCTATAAACCTTTAGGTCATCATATGACCATGCAAAAACATGCCTGAATTTCCTCAATAATTCAATCAAAGGTCTCCTTACCTTTTGAGATATATCTTTACCAATGTATACTTTCTTAGGTGCCTCATGTGATCCAAGATTTATCTCCTCAAGATCAGCATGATCTTCTCCTTTGATATTCTTTTGAGCTCTATCTTGGTTGTCAAAGATAGTCTCCAAAACAACAAGCCCCTTCGGCACCTTGTTAGTTCTAAGCTGAATGACCTCATTGCCTAAGACAACCTCCCTTTCTCCTACTGACTCAACCAAGGCTGAACAATCAAATTCCTGACCATGATACTAATCCTTGCAATCCATAAACTTCAAAATATCATTATCATCATCAAAAACTTGCCAATTCTCAACATTATTTGGTATACTAGGCTTAGCCTAAATTTTAACTTTAGAGATAGCAGAGAATGTGACATCATTGGGATTGATTGCAATATTGGCTAACAAGTCAGCCACCTTGTTGTTACTCCTATCCTTCCACTCAATATTGAAAGCATCAAAATGTTCAATCAAATCCCAAACTACATTCCTATATTGTTTCAACCTTCTATTCTTGGAAGCATACACTGACCTAACTTGGGACACCACCAACTCAGAATCACCAATAACATTTAGACATTTAATACCATGCTTTTGTGCCAACCTCAAAACTAACAACAAGAACTCATATTCTGCTATATTGTTGGTACAAAAGAAATTCAATGTGAAAGAGAACTTGTAGGTGTTTCCATCAAGAGAAATAAGTAAAATACCTGCTCCTGCACCATCTTTGCAATTTGCACCATCAAAGTACATTACCCACAAATTACTCTTCACAAAATCAGCACCTACATCAACATAGATAGGTGACAAAATATGTTTATTTTCAAATACAAGGATTTCTTCCCTAAAAGCATTAACATCAGTATCCACAAAACATTTAGTTTCATTATCTATGTTTCTCTCAATCATGTGGCATATTCTTGGCTCTTGTTCAATCTTGACAAACTGATCATCAATCTTGAAAGTTGCATAGGACAAATCACACTGTAAACTTCCACCCATGGTAGCACTCCACCTTCTAGATAGCAACATCCCATAATGAGGAGGGATATCCACCACTAAAACCCTCATTTTTAGCTCTTTCTCTAGATATGTTGCCAACCTATATGGCATTGCATTGATAGTCCCAATAACTGGTACCCCCCTCTGATCCATTACACAACACCTACCCCGCACTGTATCAATTTTAAGGCCCAACCTCTCCATGATTTTGAAAGGCATGATAGTATTAGAGGGACCACTATCAATCATACAATTTATTAACTTCATCCCATTCACAAGAACACTTAAGAAGAATGGGTCAATATTTTCAAGGCTGACATTGACAAAACTATCCAAATATATTGGAGGAATCTGAGACACAATTTCCTAAGTAGCAACATTCATCAAAGCTTTATCCTGAGATCCATTGCATGAAGTATAATTTTTGTGAGTATTACCAACCCATGCAATATCCTTATCTTTATGTTCAAGGATCCTCAATAATTCTAACAATGGAACCTTAACTATAATTTGTGACAATATAGATAACATGTCAATAGGGGTAGAAGCAAGAATCTCAATCTGCACTGCCTTAACATCCTTTTGCTTGTCTAACACATTAGGTGTACTGACCACCCTCATTTTTTCAATCCTAGCCATTGTCTTAATTGGCTTCTCAATCTCACTAGAGACCTTTTCAATTCCAACTCCCCTAGGCTCACAATGCTTACCTTTTACATTCTTGAATTTCACCATGTGATCAACCTTTGATTTGTTCTCATTAGGTTCTCCGGAGTTGGTACTCTTTATAAACATTCCTACAGCTTTCTCATTTGTATTCCTTGCCACCATGCCTCTAATTTGCACCTGGGCAATCATTTCTATAGTAATCCTATCCATCTCTTCTCTAGAAGGTCTTCTCAAATTTATTGGCTTGGGAGAAGAGTTCATGTTACATGTTTTTTGATCAATGCATTCACCATCAGAAAAAACCTCTTGATGAAAAAGGGTCTAATTATGTCTCTTCACATTTACATCTGCCTCTTCATCCAAATTAGAATCATCTTCATATCCTAGATATGAAGAAACCATGTTGCATCCAACATCATCTTGTTCTTCTTCTTGTTCTATCTCCTCATTGCCACAATCTTGATTTGCAGCCATAGATTGTGCAACCACACAATGCTCTGCAAAATGAGGGGACTGGCATGCAACACACCAAGATATGTTCTCCATGACATTTATTGAAGCCTTATGTAGAGGGTCAGGGACACCTCTATCATTGTTTCCTCTTGCAGCAGGGATAATAGGCTTGCCATCCTTCCATTGGGTGTTGTAGGGGTAGTTCTGTAGTCTATTTTGTTTATTGAAATTGTTGTTGAAATGAGGCCTTTCATTGGTAGGAGCACTGATGTTCCCATTTTCAGGTGCCTTCAAATCCTTCAATGCATTAAGCACCTTATCCAATTTATCTTCTTCTTGTCTCCTAGATCCAACATTCTTATCATTTTATTTCTTATATTTCTTGCCCCCAAACAACTTTGGGTCATCTCTCTTTCCACCCAATTTTCCTAATATTTTCATGTTGTTCTCAATATTGATAGCAACTCTAAAAGCATCCCTAAGAGTTCTTGGTTCTTTATCCCTCAATAAATATCCCATCTTCCCATCAAATGCATTGAAGTATGTAGTTAGACAAACACTATCATCTAACCGCATAACTTGGAACAACTTATGCATACCCTTCTGAAATCTCATGTTGAATTCAGCTGCAGACTCATTTTGATTTTTCTTTATGGTGTTGAATTCATTCAACATGAAGCTAGCATTAGGCCTATCACCATACTACTCTTTGAAACATTTCTCAAAAGAGTCCCAAGTATCAATACATCTATCAGGAAGCCTCTTAAACCAATCTCTTGCATCCTCCATTAGAGATTGAAAAAAAAAATTCATGACTATATCCTCATGCTCTACCTCATAATCATTAAGCATATCAACAAATAACCTAAGATGCTCTTCACAACTAATAGCATTATTACTAGCAAACTTAGGTACCTTATCTCTAATATCATTTGGAAAAGCATTTGGATAGCCAGGAATTCCATCAAAAATTATTTGCCTATAGCCTTCTAGTTGCATAGGTTTTCTTTGAAAGCTCAAACTAGTGTTAACCCTAGGATCAACATTAGCATCTATATTTATTTGTGCATTTGACTGCTGCCTAGGATCTGCACCTATCCTAGTAGGTGAAGAAGGAAATGAACAAGTAGCATTACTAAGTGGAATAGCAGTAGTCATAGATGGCATACCTAATTCAGTAGTAGATGGGCCAAGAGCATTAGCTGAAGAAGCCCTCAAAAATTGGATCTTCCTTTTCTTTTCTCTAATGGAAGCCTCAACCTTATCTCTCTCTAGTTCTCTTGCAAGGTCCTCATCTTCTTTTTTCCTTCTCTCCATTTCAGTGTCCTTATTTGAATCAGGTGGTGGGATCCCTGGTATTTTCACTAATTTTCTTGCTTGGTCACCCACCATCTTCTGCTTTCCTTTCTCGTTAATGATAATAGCAGGTCTAGTGATCCTATGCCCATCTTTATCTTTAGGAAAAGGGACATAACTTTGCACTTGTCTAACCACAGGGTCCTCCCTATCAAATTCATGATCCTGAAGCAAGTGCTCTTGCTCACTCCTCAAGGCATCAAGATCACCAAAAATATCATGCTGCAAAGTTCTAGGAGTAGAAGCAAGCATTCTATTCCTCTCCTTCATTTCATTTATTTTTCTAAGAAGAGACTGCCTCTCTATCAAAGCATTCACCTTTTCAGCCTCTCTCTCCTCCTGTAATCTTTTATGTATGGCATCTTGCTCTACCAACTGCAACCTTAGTGCATTCAAGTCATCAGGATCCACCATAATGTCATCAGAACCAGATGACACATCCATATTAGGAAGATTTTGATATGGGAAGTGAACTTGCCTATGTCTCATGGGTTCTCTTCTAAAATGATCTTCATCAAGATCTAGGTGAACCTCTAAACCCATATCTTTGTTTTGTTCATTCTGACCTACAGGCAATGGACCTTTGTCTTGAAATGCAGCCTCAGTGGTATCATAGAATCTCTCTTCAGAGTGACCACCATCTGATCTAGATACTCTGTCTTGTGAACCATCCTCACTTGAGGATACATGTGGTACTCTGACTCTAGCATTTCCTTATTCTTTCAGGGGAGCACTAGTAGACTCACCATTCCTTCTAATGCAGCTCTTCCTTTCTTGTCTAGGTAGCTACTCCAAAGTGACCTCTAGATTCTTTCTAACATAAGACCTAGTATTTCTCCTCTTATCCATGATTTATCAATATGCAGCACTGGTTCTAACCTTTGAGTCACCACCCACCTAGATGGGAAATCTTTGAAAAACAACAGGAAAACAAGAACACACTTACAACCTTCCTCTCTAGATTCTCACTAGCAGAATCAATGTCTTGTTGATGGCTTAGATCGGCAAGTCTATCTAGTCAACAAGATTTTGAATACTTCAATATGAATGCAACCAGAGACCTAACATATGCATATCTTCATACTCATTCTCCCCAGCAGAGTCACCATTTTTGTTGGTTATTCCCTTTGATCTTCAAAACTTGTAGATTTATACTTTGATGTATAACTATAATGAAACTTTGACTCTATCACCACTCCAAAGTCTACAAGGAAGAGGGCCAATTAACAAGGATCAAGGAGATCCTCCTACACTTTGAGCCTCAATGCTCAAGTGGGTGTACCCTTGACTCACTTCTTCAAAGGAGTCCTTAAACAACATATAACTATACCCTTTATTGTATGATTGAAAGATTTATCATTTAATTATGTGTGTGTTTGCTGATGATGGACTACTTCCAGAGAATGGATCAGTGCCTTATCCCAGGGTAGAGAGTCACTTAACAACCTATATCACCCTAAAACCTTAACTCAAACATATATAGACTTAGAGTAAGTGCTTTTCCCATTAATCCCCTCACTCACATATCAGGACATCAAATCCTTATCTTGCCATGAACTCACTGAACTTACCTTAAAGACTTTAATCCTAACTTTGTTAGGAACTCAAAGATAACCCCAAAATACTCTTTGTTTACCATATGCTAACCCACTTTGTACAATCAAGATATATGAGCTCAAGAGAAAAACAAAAAGACATACACCAATATGAGATTGGAATCCAAAAATATTCTCACTAAGACTTGCAAAATCAATACATTACCAAATGACAAAATGCACAAAGGAAATAAACCCTAAATCCAAGCTCTCCTTGTTCAAGTTTTCACTATCAACAATCCAAGACCAAAACCAAAAGAATTGGAACCCTTGCAAACTCAAAAATTTTGCAACTTATACCTCCTAGTCATCTTGGAAATTTGCAACAAGCTATGGATGACTAGGGCTAGGGTTTCAACCACCCAACCTGCTAGAAACAATGATGAATTTAATTCAGGGGTAGGAAACACATCCAATCCAGGAAAGAGGAAATCCTAAACTGATCCTTAATTATGAAAGTCCTCTTTGCAAGTACAAAGGATCACAAAACTAGGCTCAAAAGGACAACATGCAACACACCTTGAGCCACACTTGCAAAGTACATGCTCTACAAATGAGCACTAGACATCCTGGACCATACTGCAAATGGTGAACCCATCACTTCTCACCAAATAGGGTCATTTCTACATTGAATTCCATAAGAATGGTACCCTCTATCACTGGAAATGCTCAGAAATTCAAATTTGAACCTCAACAGTTATTTCTTTGGCACCTACATAGAAACGACGGCCAAAATTCAAACCTTCACCAACTTTAAAATGCAGCCATCCAATCAATCTCCCTTCACGGGCTTTATGAATTTCCTTAAAAGTGGTCCTAGTCAAACTTAGCGAATTGGTGACAAAGAACCTTTGCCGATTCATGAAACACTTCATTCTTTCACTAAATAATCTAGTGACTTCCCGACTATCATTCACCAAATCACCAAACATACTAGCGAATCACCTTTTTTATGCATGAACATGTAAACACATTGAATTTTTTCAGCACTGCCAGATCTTTATCCACTCCACCATACCTCAGACCCCACCTGGGTTCACTCAATGCCACATGTCATTTTATCATTCACCTCAACCACTCAATAACGACTGACAGGACCCACAAACCTTTGGCATCTAATCGAACGGTTGGCACAAGATGGCATGTGTCAAAAAAAGGCCTTAAGAACATATGCTAACTGTCAATGCTCTAACACATCAGGACCCCTTTGACAGACACACCAGCAACTAGGTGCCACAGATACGTCCAGGAAAGATTTGAAATCAATGGTTGTCGCATGATCGCAAGGGGATGGAGTATTCCATGGGATCATGTGACAACCACATGATCCTCGGGCAACTGACAACATGACCCCACCTGGGCCCACTGATGCTACTTTCATTAAATCCATCGGCCAATGAGGAACCACCAACTATGCTTAGGTGTCACCCTAGACCCACAATTTGAAATGTCATGTCACAAAGATAAGATCAATGGCCATCGAATTGAGATGGTGTCAGAGACCGGGCCTAGGAAATAAGGCAAGCTGAAACATAGGAAAAATTAAACCTCGTGACTTAGGAAATATTTACCGCTAGGCCTAGGAAGAACTTAGGAAAGGGGACTTGATAGAAATATTAATCGCATGGTCGCATAGACAGAAAATAGTCTATGTGATCATGCGACTAGCTATTTAACATGCGAAGAGGTCATAAAAATTTAAGCACATGGGAAATTGGGGCTTAAGAGAGCCAAAAAGGTAACATCAAAAAAGAACAGGGCCAAGGAAAGATAAAGGGTTTAGCTGGCAATGGCTAATTTTTGAATTTTTGCAAGGGTTTAGCCAAAAACATGAAAAATACTTGTAGAGGCCAGAGGAAAGAAAATGTAGCCATGAAATTTTTTTTCATGTGCTAATAGTGCCTATCAACTCTTAATGAATGAAGGTCAACAACTTCAAGAACCAATCAACATTCTCCATTTGAAGAAATTCTATGCCTAAGGCATTCATTCTATGGTAAAATGTCCTGAAAAAATTATAAAAATTGGAAAAAGTCATAAAAAAATGAACATCTTGGTGAAAACCTAGCAATAGGCACCTTGATGATTCACAAAAAAAGTAAAAAATATCACAAGTACAAAAAAAATGGAAAAATGAAAAATACAAAAAAAAATGAGAAAAAGAAAAGTGCCTTGGTGAAAACCTGGAAACAGGCGCCTTGGTAGCAAAAATAGAATCTCTGCAAGGATGGTGAAAACTTGGCAAATGGGTGCCACTTGTTTCAAAATGCTCCATTTATTTGTGCAATCTTGGTCTTTCCTAACTTTTAGTCTTGCTTTAGCTTTTACATATCTCCCGGTTTGTTCCTTCTTTCCTATTTTCAATAAGCCGGTCTATACACCAATCAGCTCAAGCGTTTGTATCGTATCAATGTTTAAACTTGGGGGCAACCAATGTCATATCCTATGGTCTTGAGTACATCTTAGATGAGTCATATGTAGTTAGAGTCCTTTGAAGCTTCATCCAATTTAGTCAGTCAGTCTCCTCTCTAGAAAGGATTTTTCATCTACAACAGCACAATCAAACATCAAAATGAAAACAATCTATGCTTTTTACATGCTTTTATCTCCTTGTATGCTTACTAATTCACATTTAGATTTTTGCATATTGTGTCCCTTTGAGCTCTTCGATGATCTCTTTTACAGGATTTAGAGAGTGATGACTGGGGGCATAATCTTTTCTTTGTCTTCTACTTGTATGTGAAAATCTAACAACTTTGGAAATTCTGGATTGAAATGGTGTCTATCTGTAAGAGTCTCTATCTCGAATTGGATGGCCATGCATACCTCGACCATTGATACCTAGAAAATTCAAAGAAGTTTGATCTAACTATTGTCTTTTTGAGCAAGTTCTTTCTCCTACTATGAAACACAATCTTGCCTAAGGATGTAAATGATACAGGATCACTACGGGTAATTCACACTGGATTTAGAATGATCTCTTGACTATTTGATGTGTTTTAATGCAAGGCATATTTAGGTTATCATGGAATTTATGTTCTGATGCTTATACAAATTGCTATATCAAAATGGACATGATATTTAGGTCATCTTGGCATTTGTGCCTTGGTTCTTATATCTAAGCTGACATTCTGAAAATAAAACCAATATTCATATGTCCATGGTTGCCTAACAAGTGTGTGTTGTATTGATTCCTATGCATACAAATTGATATTCATATGTCTATGGTTTCATAACTAGTGGGCATTGTATTGATTTATCTAGTTACCTAAAAGTTCAAAGATGACAACAAAATGACACATGATTAGTGACTAGGTCCTAGGTCCTAGGTTTGCATTTCATTTTGCACTTTGCATGATCTCACAAATCACTTGAACAGTTCAATGATTCTTCAAAACCAAAAATGCTAAACATGACACAAGGACTGAGCATTGTATGAAGGTTCCTCCAATGAAACAACAAGTAGAATCCATTTTTGGGATCAAAATCAAAATTTGAGATCATTTATATTGTCTGACTACTTGCATAATCAACCTTCAATCATCATAAAAATCTAAAATTCAACTTAACTGATTATCTTACATCAAACTATCAAAATTTCAAATTGGTCAACTATGGTCAACTAATGGTTTGACCTAGTCAAACTTGGTCTCCAGGACCTTAAAATGATGCAGAACATGTTCTCAAATGTGTATAACCACTTCTCAAATAAATTAACATGCTTCTAAACTATAACACTGACTTTTCTTGTCAGATTTTAATTTTCATCCCAAAGGGGGCATGGTATTGCACATCAATCAAATCTATAAATCAATATCTTTCTCTCAGTGATCAAGACAAAAACCACATCTAGTTAGTGATTCGTCAAAAGTCCTTGTCACTTGGGGAAAATATTTCATTTCTTGGGGCATATCAGATTCATCGAGATCCATATCAATCTAGTATCCTAAATCTATCTTGTAAACTGTATTATCTTTTCGTAACCATCAGTTCATTAGTGTTATTTCCTTGGTTCTTCATAACTGATGGGTTTAGGATGTGATACCAATATGATTCATACAAGGACATTCAGGTCTAGAATCAATCACTCACTTCTTCACAATCATAAGGTTTAGAATCAGGCATTTTTGACACTTTTTCATAATCACTAGTTCATTGCTGATATAGCTAGCATCATCTCAATTCCTGGTCATCTTGGACCTAGGTTGGCATCTTTTTCCAATCTTTCAATTGGTTTTTGTCTTAAAATTAGTTCATCTTTCAAATCAATCTCAACATCTTTATCATACACAGACTATCTTTGAACCACTACGCTTCCCACAATAATTCAAAGAGGGGCAAAACATTTTATTGCACATCAATGAAATCTATAAATCAATATCTTTCTCTCAGTGATCAAGACAACAACCACATCTAGTTGATGATTCATCAAAAGTCCTCATCACTTGGGGAAAATCTTTCATTTCTTGGTGCATATTAGATTCATCAAGATCTATATCAATCTGGTATCCTAAATCTATCTTGTAAACTGTATCATCTATTCGTAGCCATCAGTTCATTAGTCTTATTTCCTTGGTTCTTCTTAACAGATGGGTTTAGGATGTGATTGTTGGCATTAAGTAGTATTGCCACTAGTGACAACACTTATTTGCATTCTGGGTGCAAACCGAGCAGACAGTGCAAACCGAGTAGACAGTGCAAACCGAGTAGATAGTGCAAACCAAGCAGACAGTGCAAACTGAGCAGACAGTGCAAACCGAGCAGACAGTGCAAACCGAGTAGACAGTGCAAACCGAGCAGACAGTGGAAACTGAGCAAGTTGGTACAAACCGATCAGGACAATGTAAACCGAGTAACATCTTGTCTACTGAGTCACCAATGCTTACCGAGTTCAATACCTACCGAGTGATCAGTATGAACCGTGCCTTCACTTCTACCGAGTGCATGACGATGCCGAGTAATGCAGTGGACGCCGAGTATCAGAAAGTCACCGAGTCAGTTTGAAGGAACCGAGTAACCATATTTGGGCTGACTTAGTAGCACTTATGTTTATTTGTCAAGCCGACTATGTAATTGTAATTGTAATTAATTGTTTGAGACTTGTATATAAACTATATTGTAAAAAGATGAAAAATAATCAAGTAGAATATATGTGAAAGAAAAAAAAAAGGCAGAGATAAGCGAATTGCAGAAGGCTTCAGAAGTATAAGGTTCAGCAAAGACAAATTCATCACAGAAGGTGATCAGTACATCAGAGAATCTCAATCAGCAATCCAGTTGCAAAGCAGAGATCTACTATTTCATTCTAACAGGTGAATCAGTACTAAATCCTTTAACCGGGTAGACTTAACAGTCTTTGTATAAATCTCTTTACCGAGTGCATACTTCACTGTATGTTTGTAAATCCTTTAACAAGGTGGATTTAGCAATCCTTATTGCTCCTAACAGGGCAGATCATCAGAAGTGATCAAATTGTAAGCCTTAACCGGCCAACATTATTCTGCAGTATTAAAGCTTTGTGGGTTTCATCCCCACCCTAGTTTTACTTTCTTTTGGAAGGTTTCTGGGTAACCAAATCTATGTGTCATTATTGTGAATGCTTTTAAGTTTCATGCTTTCTGTATGCAAAGGTTAAAAAGTAAAATACATGTTAAAATTAGAAGAAAATTTGGAGTTACTGATTCACCCCTCCCCTCTCAGTAACTTGGTTAATTCCTGAATATTTCCAACAATTGGTATCAGAGCTGCATTGGTTCTCAAGACAAAGCTTAACTAGCTTGAGCAAAGATCCAGGACAATGGAGGTATTCAAACTGAACAAGGTGATTGAAAATGAAAAGCTAGATCTGGAAATGGCCATAGCTAAACTCAAAGAAGCAAAAGAACATCTTTCCCAATCCCTAAGAAGAAGGAAGGAACTTGCAAATCAGATGAATGATCAGAATTACATTGAAGAAAAGATTGAAGATCTTCTTCCCTCAAATAACTCAGATGAAGCAAACAATGCTATCAAAGAACTTCTAGAAAAGAATGGGTCTCTGCAGGAAGAAGTGAGAAAATTGAAAAGAGAACAAGAACTACACTCTACAAGATTCTGTGAGATCTTGGAACAGAGAAACAAGTTGAAAGATGAATTAGATGGAAGAAACATTGAAGTCCAAAACAAAACCCTTCAGCTAGAAAATCTAATTGATCAGATCTCTCATACAAATGAAGAAATTCTAAATCTAAGTTCAGAAGTAGAAAACATAAGAGAAGAACTAAGATCTGAAAAGGAAATCAATCTAAGATTGATGGATGACCTAAACGCTGAAAAACAAATCAATGAAGGAATGCTGAAAAGTCAAGAAGACTTGAATCAGCTGTATGAATGAAATCTTCATAGGCAAAAAGGAAAAGAAGGACTTGGATACAAAGAAGAAGGTGAATCCTCTAAGCAAGGTACTAAAAGAAATCAAAAACCTACTTGTAATCATTGTGGTAAAATAGGACATACTTCAAATAAATGTTGGAACAATGAAAAAGCAGAATTCAATGGAAAATGTTATAGCTGCAATCAACCTGGTCATAAAGCAAATGAATGCAGGGTTCCTAGATTCAGAGGTAATTGTCACAAGTGCAAGAAACAAGGTCACAAGGCATCCGAGTGCAGATCCAAGACATTTAATCCAGCAGAACAAATTGTGAAAGCAATGTTTGGATGGGACTACAACACCTGGTGTAGATGTCATTACTGTGGAGAATATGGACACATTGGCATGAATTGCATAAAACATCATCTAAGGAAAAGAGACACTACCGTAAGATGTTTCAAATGCACTAAACTTGGTCACATAGCCAGAAACTGCATGAATGCTAATGAAATTGAAGAAGGAAAGAAGAATGAAGAAACTAAGGTCAAGAAATAGGTAAGACAAAAATGGATTCCTAAAGCTACCGAGCAATCCAGTCCAAGTAATGGAATGGATGGCTCTATCGACTCAAACTAAATTTCCAAGGAAGCACTGGAACTGTACTCTCATAGATCAATCTCAAGCAGTTCCAGAACCGAAATTAAAAGAAAAGTCTAAATCAGCATGCAAGATGCAGTGAGATCACAGGGAGGTCGGTATAGTCTTCACCGAGCAAGGTCGGTATAGTCTTCACCGAGCAAGGTCGGTACCTGTCTTTACCGAGAAAGGTCAGAGCATTATGAATTTTTGAGTTCACCGAGTTGCGAAGTCTTTTCTGAGCAATTAATTCTTAGTGGGTAACAGTCTGTCAGAATTCCTACCCTAATTTGAAATGAGCATTAATGACAGAATTGTAAACAAAAAGCAAGTAATCGAACTCATTCTTCACCGCGAATCTTTAAGCACTTTGAGAGTAGAAAAATTCAAGGGCAACCCGGCGATTTAATACTCTTTCGAAAGGAATTTTCTGTGAGCTACCATGGCATCATCCAGCACCTCAGCGAAGAAAGGATCAGATATGTTAGTCCAAGGGGAGTGGAAAGCACCAGATTTTAAGATCGTGCCCGCTATTGCAGCAGCCCTAGATCCGAACGGAGCTCAATCTTAGATTCCTCCTAAGGTACTGCTTATCAACGATATCCGTAATCATTTTAACTATTCTATTCAAGAAATGGGAAACCTAGAACTAGACATTGTGCGTGAGGAACTATATGTGGATGGTATTTTGAAGCCCGAGCACAAACATCTGGAAGATAAGGGTTTAGTCCACATTGCACATCTTCCTCGAAACTTTTGAGATAAATGGGTTAGGTACATTCTCAGCCGAGTACATGATGGCAAGATTTGGCTTGAGCAACCTATTGAGATCACAAGGAAAATGATTCATCAAGTTACCGGTCTTCCCATATTGAACAAAGCTAAAACTACCAAAACCCTAGGTCGAACGCAACTAGAGAAGAAAACCCTAGCCGAGTGGGATGGTAGAGGCATGAAGGTTAGCAGCATTACCGATGCCGAACTGAAGTTTGGTACACATATCATTGCACACAAAATTTACAGTTCTAGTCGATAGAATAGTGTCTCATGTGAAGCTGTTGACCTAGCATACAAAGTGGTCAAAAACAACTTGACATTTGACCTAGCAGACTTATTGTTGAAACAGTTCAACAAAAACATGGAAAGCATCAAAACTTCCAAGAACAATCCATGTAAGTTTGGATCCTTGATAGTCTATTTATTCTTCTATGTTCAGAAATTCTTCCCTTCAAAAGGAAAAGTTGTATGGAGAAAAGATGTGCTTGTACTTTATGAAATTAATGAATACATCGCAGAAATGGGTGAAAACTTTGAAAGCATCATGGATAATTATTTTGAGTCTTTCAAAGAGAAAATGAATGATAGATTCTGGATTCCACAGAAGTTGGTGGAAGATTACAAAGATGACATCTGTTTTATGGTAGATTGTGATAATGTGTATGTTCAAGCAGTTAAACCGAGAACTGTATATGCAAAACCTCTTCCTTATGAGGTAAATATTGATGAAACCAAGAACATTATTGAAGCACTTCTAAATCAGCCTGTCAATCCCAAAGCCCCATATTTTGGAACATATGATGAAGCTAAGATGAGAATTGAACTAAACATAAAGCTTCCACAGGCGGTAAACAAAGGAAAGAAAAGGATAGCTAAAATGCAAATGATAACCGAGGAGAAAGAAGAAATAGGTGAAAAAGAAGAGGAAAAGGATGAGAAAACAGAGGAACCAAAACCTGCAAAGAAGAAAGGAAAAGTTTTTATCACTAAGGCATCTGTGCCTCCCACTGCTATGTTTACAAGGAGAAATACAAGAGGCAAGGCAGAAAAGGCGGATAAAGACATAGTATTCAAAAGGCCTCCTCTAACCCTTCAAGAAAAGCTCAAACTCTTCAGAGATGGATCAGGATCTGGAGTAAGTAACATAAAATCCCTGAGATATGAAACCAGATCGGAAGCAGAGCAGAAGGAAATAGAAGATGCTGTTGTTGAGAAGATGGGACAGTGGAAATACTCTCCTGAAGAAATTACCCCACAGGTTCCAGCAGTTCTATTGAATCCGATAAGAATGAGATGGAGCAATGCAAGGCAAACTGTAATAGACATATTTGATCAAAACTTGAGACAGTTGATGCCGAGCCTGAACAATGATGAAGTAAAGAAGGCACTAAAAGAAAATGAAAACAAGATGACATTGAAGTTCAATACTTGTTTGATTTTGATCAACAATATTGAATCGGTTGTGAAGGCTGCAAAAGCCACATGGAAGAACATATACCACCTTCACCAACCGAGCATTGAAACTGTAATAATAAAGGATATTGAAGATGACAGCGATGAGCAAGAAGAAGACACCGAGGTAGATGATACTGTAAGGATAGCAGCAGAAGTCATTGCATCCCTTCCTACCTCTCCAGTGAAAGTCTCTACATCCAGCCCAGAGACACCTTCAAGCATGGTTGTGACAACTTCTACATTTGTCCAATCATCCCTAGCAACATTAGAGGCAGCTACCATTTCTTCTACCGAGCTGCAGTCTCCTGTACCAGTAAGTTTTTCAGCTTTTGAATCATCAAGTGTAAATATCTTAAGTTCTTCAGTAGAAAGTATACCAGTGTCAATAGCCAACCCTACTTTATCTACTGTCACTACTACAAGAGCATTAAGTACAGATAAGCCTAAGGCTCTACCGAGTATAAAATTTTTGGGTAAAAATATAGTTGAGGATATAGACCTAGATGAAGAGATAGAGATTCCTACTTTAGATTTTGCAAATCTCTCAACAGACCAGATGCAGAATATAGGTGAGATCCTCCAAAGGAAAAGAGTATCAAATCATCAAGGATGCTAAGGACATTTTGTCTGATGCATTAGGCATTAAAGTAGACTCCTCCCAGCATGTTTTGTTACAATTGGCAGAAGCAGTTGAGAAATACAATGAGGACTCATCCGGGACAGAAAAGTTAGTTGAAAGAGCCGAGAAGAGATTCAACAATAAAGTGCTTGAGCACATTGCTCAGCACATAGCTATCAACCAAGTGGAATTGTCTTCAGTTTTGTCTAACATAGAGTCTATTTATTCGAATGCTACCTCTCTTTTGGCCAGACTATGCAATTTTGCCGAGTTCACAAAGGATGTCAAAGATAAAATGAATAAAATGGATGAGGATATGAAGATTAGCATACAGAAGCTGCAACTTGAACCAAGTTCAAGCTCTGCTCATCACATGAAAATTTCACATCTATCCAATATGCAATCTGATCTATTGAAAGAAGACTCAAGGATCCGGTCCACACTGCTAGACATCCAACACATGATCCTTCCCATCATGAATACAATGTATAAGCACATTGAACATTCCAGAACATTGATTCATGACAATCAGTTCTCCATAGCAGATCATATGATTGAACTCTCTGCAGAAATCCAAATTGCTATACAAACATGTAAGATTCTGCAAGAAAGTTGGGACAGAACCCTGGCACTAATAATGAAGGTACATTCTGATTTCTTATCAAATTTTGGATTCTCTCTGTAAATAACTTGTATATGCACCTTTGGCATTATCGTCAAAAAGGGGGAGATATGTATAGAAGGAGAGATATGTATACTGTATAGATTTGTATAAGAAACAGTTAGCACATTGAAAGGGGGAGACAATGTATAAAGCCCTATAACAAAGACAAATTTTGAAAAATCAAATAAAACTCAGCATGATTCGTGTATATAAATTTTGGCCAATAAGTGTTTTTGTCACTAATGCCAAAGGGGGAGATTGTTGGCATTAAGCAGTATTGCCACTAGTGACAACACTTATTTGCATTCTGGGTGCAAACCGAGTAGACAGTGCAAACCGAGCAGACAGTGCAAACCGAGCAGACAGTGCAAACTGAGCAGACAGTGCAAACCGAGCAGAAAGTGCAAACCGAGCAGACAGTGCAAACCGAGCAGACAGTGCAAACTGAGCAGACAGTGGAAACCGAGCAAGTTGGTACAAACCGATCAGGACAATGTAAACCGAGTAACATCTTGTCTACCGAGTCACCAATGCTTATCGAGTTCAATACCTACCGAGTGATCAGTATGAACCGTGCCTTCACTTCTACCGAGTGCATGACGATGCCGAGTAATGCAGTGGACGCCGAGTATCAGAAAGTCACCGAGTCAGTTTGAAGGAACCGAGTAACCATATTTGGGCCGACTTAGTAGCACTTATGTTTATTTGTCAAGCCGACTGTGTAATTGTAATTGTAATTAATTGTTTGAGACTTGTATATAAACTATATTGTAAAAAGATGAAAAATAATCAAGTAGAATATATGTGAAAGAAAAAAAAAAGGCAGAGATAAGTGAATTGCAGAAGGCTTCAGAAGTATAAGGTTCAGCAAAGACAAATTCATCACAGAAGGTGATCAGTACATCAGAGAATCTCAATCAGCAATCCAGTTGCAAAGCAGAGATCTACTGTTTCATTCTAACAGGTGAATCAGTACTAAATCCTTTAACCGGGTAGACTTAACAGTCTTTGTATAAATCTCTTTACCGAGTGCATACTTCACTGTATGTTTGTAAATCCTTTAACAAGGTGGATTTAGCAATCCTTATTGCTCCTAACAGGGCAGATCATCAAAAGTGATCAAATTGTAAGCCTTAACCGGCCAACTTTATTCTGCAGTATTAAAGCTTTGTGGGTTTCATCCCCACCCCAGTTTTACTTTCTTTTGGAAGGTTTCTGGGTAACCAAATCTATGTGTCATTATTGTGAATGCTTTTAAGTTTCATGCTTTCTGTATGCAAAGGTTAAAAAGTAAAATACATGTTAAAATTAGAAGAAAATTTGGAGTTACTGATTCACCCCTCCCCTCTCAGTAACTTGGTTAATTCCTAAATATTTCCAACAGTGATACCAATATGATTCATACAAGGACATTCAGGTCTAGAATTGGTCACTCACTTCTTCACAATCATAAGGTTCAGAATTAGGCATTTTTGGCACTTTTTCATAATCATCGGTTCATTGCTGATATAGCTGGCATCATCTCAATTCTTGGTTGTCCTGGACCTGTGTTAGCATCTTTTTCAAATCTTTCAATCAGTTTTTGTGTCAAAATAGATTCATCTTTCAAATCATTTTCATACATCTTTATCATACATAGACTATTCTTTGAACCACTGCACTTTGCACAGTAATTCAAAGAGGGGAAAAATGTAATTGTTAGAAAGTAAAGTCCACCAAGATAACTAAGAGGGGGGGTGAATCAGTTATCAAAAAATTATAACTTTTATCATCTTCAATAGCATTTAACCATGTAAGAAATGTAATTAGTAACCACACAAAGATATTCATACACAATGACATAATAACACAAGATATGTTGACTACAGAACCTCTTGATCAAAGAGTAAATGCTAGTGGGAATGATGCTGACAAAAGATGCACTAATATGAATATTCCTTGTGAGAGGATGGACTCTATTAGGAGTCTTATGAAATACATTGAGTACATATAAATCCCTATTAGGAGATTTTGAATCCCTGTTAAAAGATTCTAACCCTATTAACAGTTATGGAAGATAGAAGGACCCACTGCCCAAACAACTTTAGGGTAAGATCACTAAACATGCTGTCCAAATAACCTTGATATTATTTAGTAGAATAATATGAAATATGTTACCTCCTTACTATGCCAAATCACACTCACTGCTACATTAGATCTCAATTCTAGATCTCTATACTTCGCATGTCTTCCTTCACAATTTCACTTTCACAATCTCTTAGGCTCTTTTCTTCACTTCATGCTTACATTCACATGCAACCAAACCATCCTCACACTTCTTTCATATTACTCAACTTCATAAAATAAGGAAAAAATTTCCTTCCTTTATACCATACTCAAATAATTACAAATGAGTCAGCACTCAATTACAAAATAAAAGTTTCCATACGCTACATCAAAATTACACAAAACTGTCAGCTTTCAAATGCAATAACAATTCACTAGTGTGACCTTAAATTTTTCACTATGAACTATGTCACCATCAATGTGTCTCAAACTTCCCTTTAACTGTGAAAAACTAGATTCCATCCTGATTAGGAGATATCATCTGATTTCCACAAACCGCTACCAAAATACTGCTCTTACCAAAATGCTCATATCAAAGAGTATAACCTCAACATCACATAGCTCCAACAAAAATATCCCATGTGCACTAATCAAAACACTATCTGCTTCTTTGCTAGTCTTCAGAAGATCACTGTGTTGACATCAATGACAATCATAGTCATGAATGCAACAACAACTACTACAAAATGACTGCCAACATCTAGCATTCATTCCTAACAATCTCCCCCATTGGCATTGATGGTAACATAGATGAAAAAAATCCAATGTTCCAAAAATCTAATACTGCTACACTGATACTCTGAAAGTTATTCAAATCTTCTTCATCAATCAAATATTGCTTCATTATCCTATTAAATTCTCTCCAATAGATGGTACATAGGGTTTTTCATGTACACTTCTCCCCCATTGACATCAATGACAAAAATTTCATCACTATGTCAACAATGAATCAATGTCCAAAGACACTATTTTAGAAAATACATTCACAAGAGTCCTCATGACTCAGCTCAAATACACATAATCCCCCATAGAGGAAGTACCAACATCCAATCCAAAAAAATATAGGGCTTGTATACAACTGGATAGATGCAATCAACTACATCATTACTCAAAAGTAGGCTGGGGCATAACCCCAAGCATACCTCTCAGATACTCAAATGTATCTTTAGGCAAAGGCTTTGTAAATATGTCTTCTATCTATTCCTTTGTGCTTATGTACTCTAGTCTAACTTCTTTCTCAACAACTTTCTCTCTTACAACATGATACTTGATCTCTATATGCTTAGTTTTAGAATGCAATACAGGATTCTTAGACATACTAACTGTGCTGGTGTTGTCACAATGTATGACAACAGGTTCAACAAATTTAATTCCAATATCCTTCAACATCTGCTTCATCCAAATTATCTGGTTACAATTGTTTACTGCTACTACATATTCTACTTTTGTTGTACTCTATGAAATACAATTTTGCTTCTTGCTCGACCATAAAACCAATTTTTCTCCAAGAAAAAAGGCTCCACCACTGGTGCTTTTCTTATCATCAACACTACCTCCCCAATCAGAATTTGTATATGCACATAGGGTGAAATCATCAAATTTTTCATACCACAATCCATAGTCCATTGTGCCTCTTAAATATCTCAATATCCTCTTTACTACTACATAATGTGATTCTCTAGGTTCAGCTTGAAATCTTGGTACCATTCCAATTGAATATTGTATATCTGGTCTAGTGTGTGTTAAGTACTACAATCCTCCAATCATGGATCTATATTTCTTTTTCTCAACTGCTGGTGTTTCATCTTTGCTTAATAGTTTGTGTCATGTAACCATAGGTGTTCCAATTGGTTTACAGTTCTCCATTCCAAATCTTTTTAGTAAATCATTCAAGTACTTTGTCTAGCTAACAAAGATACCATCATTGTTCTATGTTATTTGTAATCCCAAAATGTATTTCATCTCACCAATCATGCTCATTTCAAATTCTATCTTCATTTCATCAACAAATTTTTCACTAGCTTCATCTTCTCCTCCAAAGATAATGTCATCAACAAAAATAACTATAACTAACAATCCATTTTCAATTTATTTTGTGTACAAATTACTATCTATTGTTCCTTTAGTAAATCCCAATTTCAACAAATACTTATCCAATCTAACATACCAACTTCTAGGTGCTTGCTTTAGTCCATATAAAGCTTTCTTTAGTTTACATACCATATCTCCTTCTTGAGTCAAAGGAAAACCTTCACGCTGCTCAATGTAGAATTCTTCTTCCAATTCACCATTCAGAAATGCAGACTTCACATCCATCTGATACACTTTGAATTTCTTAAAAGTTGCATTAGCCAAAAACATTCTTACTACTTCAAGTCTTGCTACTGGTTAAAGGTTTCTTCATAGTCAATTCCTTCTTGCTACGAGTATCCTTTACATACTAATCTTGCTTCATTTCTAACTACTTCTCCTTATTCATTCATCTTGTTTCTGAATACCCATTTAGTTCCAATCACATTCTTATCTTTAGGTCTAGGAACCAATTCCCATGTTTTGTTCTTTTCAATTTGATCTAGTTCTTCTTTTTATAGCATTAATCCAATGTTCATCTTCACAAGCTTCATTAGTAGATTTAGGTTCAATTTGATAAATCAATCATAAATGTACCTTATTTCTATTCATAACTCCTTTGTCCAAACTTCCAATAACTTGTTCAATAGGATGATGTCTAGATAGATACCTCTTCAGTGTCATAGTCACAGATCTTGCTTCAACTATAGATTCTTCTCTAGATTCTTCTCTGGTTTCTTCTATAGTATGATTCTCATTTAACAATTCACTGTCAGTCTCATAGAATAATTTAGTAGTTTCAATGTTAGGCTAAGGATTAGCTTCTTCATCAGGTTCATAATCAAGTATCCTTTCCTAAATTTTAAACTTCTCATCAACTTTAACATTTTCATTCTCAACAATAGTTTTAGTTCTCTTATTGTAACATCTATATGCTTTTCTCTTCAAAGAATATCCAAGAAAAATACCTTCATCACTTCTAGGATCAAACTTTCCAATATCATCATCTCTCTTTATATAACATTTCCTTCCAAAAATTCTAAAATACATACTTGAGGGTGCATGTCCAAACCATAATTCACTGTATATACTATGATTTGTACTCTATTCATTGTATATACTACTGTATTCACTACTTCTCTCCAAAATGTCTTCACCAAGTTATTCTCAAATAACATAGCTCTTGCTGCTTTAGTTACTGACATGTTTCTTCTTTCTGCAATACCATTTTGTTCAGGTGTTCTAGGGGCTGAAAATTGTCTCTTAATACCATTCACTTCACAAAATGTGTTAAACTCTCTAGAAGTAAATTCTCCACCTCTATCAGATCTCAAACATTTAATCTTCATTCTAGATTCATTCTCAACTTTATTCTTAATGATCTTAAACTTATCGAATGCTTCAAATTTTTCTTTCAAAAATGCAATCAATTTTAGTAATCAAGCATGTCATCTCAGTAGGATTCAACTAAAATACATTACCTCTGGTTCTAGATCTACTTCCAATTAGATTTCCATCTTTATCTTTTATCACACAAGTTTTCTCAGTAAACTGAACTTGATATCCCTTATCCACTAACTATCCAACACTCAAAAGATTATGTTTCAATCCATCAACAAAGTAAACATCATCAATATTAGTCTTTCCATCAAGAGTAATAGATCCTATACCTTTAATCAAACAAGGTGTATTGTTACCAACTCTAACAACTCCTCCATCATAATTGTTAAACTTTATGAACTTCTTCATATCTCTAGTCATATGATGTGAACAGCCACTATCTATAATCCAATCAAATTTCTTTCTAACTTGGGAAACTAATGCTTTTTCTTCTTTAACATTAGATTTATAATTTTCTTCTTTAATTGCTACAAATTCTATTTCATCATTATTCTCAGTATCACTTTCACTCAAAGTTCTTTCTATACTAGCTTCAAGATCTTCATCATTAGCATAATAACATTCCTTAGATCTTCTAGGTTTGAAATTATTTTTGTACTTTTTAACTCTCTTAGGACATTTAGATGCAAAATGACCATATTCTTGACAAGTCCAACATTTAAAAATGTTCTTACCATTTGGTTTTCTTTTCACAAGCAAGGCAATACCTTCTTCAATCTTCTTATCTTCTTCATTTCTAGATATGCTGTTGCTCGCATAATCTCCACTCACATTGGTACTTCTTGAAAAAGTAGGATGAATACTAAGAGCACTAAATGTTGTCTCTATTCTAGATAAGTCTCCTGATAACCTTAGGTTCATATCCGCTACTTGCAATCTTCTGAGAAGAGTCTCTCTTGTAAAGTTTGTAGTACAAGGTATAACTTGTACAATCATCTGTGTTGTCTGCTTAAATACAAGAGTCAATGTCCTCAAAATTTTCCATATCACTTCATTCTCTATCTTTGATCCTCCACAAGATTTTATCCCTGCAACAATTTCTAACATTCTACCAATATAGCTTCTAACAGATTCATCTTCCATCATTCTAATATCTTCAAATGCACATATCCAATTATGTAATCTAGCTCTTTTTGCATGTTCATCACCTTAAAAAGTAGAGTGTAAAGCTTTCCAAATTTTATTAAATTTCTTAAAACATTTTACTTGACTGTATTCATTCTTCGGAAGTGTTGTCAAGAGTGCTTCTCTTGCAAGTATGTTACACATGAATAGATCTACCTCATCTTTAGAACTTGTTTCAAGATTGTCTTCAATTATAGTTCTTTCATTCTTTATAATCAACCAATAGCCTAGTTCTAAACATAATAGATGTGTCTTCATCTTTTCCTTCCAATTGTAAAAATTTACTCCATCAAACTTAGGGCTTTCTTTCCTGAAATTCACCATGGATCTCCTTAAGCTGTTAAACTTTCCTTTGAAGGACCTACAACTCTGATACCAATTGTTAGAAAGTAAAGTCCACCAAGATAACTGAGAGGGGGGGGTGAATCAATTATCAGATAATTATAACTTTTGTCATCTTCAACAACATTTAACCATGTAAGAAATGCAATTACTAACCATACAAAGATATTCATACACAATGATACAATAAGACAAGATATGTTAACTAGGGAACCTCTTGATCAAAGAGTAAACCCTGATGGGAATGATGCCCATAAAAGATGCACTGATATGAATATTCCTTGTGAGATGATGGACTCTATTAGGAATCTTATGAAATACATTTAGTAGATATAAATCCCTATTAGAAGATTTTGAAAACCCGTTAAAAGATTCTAACCCTGTTAAGAGTTATGGAAGATAGAAGGACCCATTGCCCAAATAGCTTCAAGGTAAGATCACTGAACACACTGTCCAAATAACCTTGATATCATTCAGTAGAATAATATGAAATATGTTACCTCCTTACTATGCCAAACCACACTCACTACTACATCAGATCTCAATTCTAGATCTCTGTACTTCACATGTCTTCCTTCACAATTTCACTTTCACAATCTCTTAGGCTCTTTTCTTCACTTCATGCTTACAATCACATGCAACCAAACCATGCTCACACTTCTTTCATATTACTCAACCTCATACAATAAGGAAAAACATTCCTTCCTTTATATCACACTCAAATAATTACAAATGAGTCAGAACTCAATTACAAAATAAAAGTTTTCATACGCTACATCAAAATTACACAAAACTGTCAGCTTCCAAAGGCAATAACAATTCACTCATGTGACATCAAAGTTTTCACTGTGAACTATGTCACCATCAATGTGTCTCAAACTTCCCTTTAACTACACAAAACTAGATTCCATCTTGATTAGGAGATATCATCTGATTTCTACAAACTGTTACTCAGGAACACTGCCTGAATACTACTCTTACCAAAATGCTCATAACTCTCATAAATCAATGAATTACTACCTACATTCTTAACCATAGACATATAACATATCAAAGAGTATAACCTCAACATCACATAGCTCCAACTGCAGTATCCCACATGCGCTAATCAAAACACTATCTACTTCTCTGCTAGTCTACAGATGGTCATTGTGTTGACATCAATGACAATCATAGTCATGAATGCAACAACAACTGCTACCGAATGACTACCAACATCCAGCATTCATTCCTAATAGTAATACCCCAAAAATGGGCTATAGGTTCATTAACCTCCTACAGTCCTTAAATCAAATGAAATTGACATCAAAGTCCTAACCTAACGCACATCTGCACATTATCGAAATCCTAATTGATTTTATCTTATTTCTACATCAAGGAATATTTCTTAAATATTCTTAATTTATCTAATTATCTTTAATTAAATATTATTTGGTGATGAATTTTATTATTTATCCTAAAGTTGATTAATTGAATATGATGAATATTTAATTAATTAATTTAATTCTGCCACTTAATTATTTAATTAGATTTAATTTCATTTATTCCTAAATAATATTGTTTTTATTTTGACAATAAATCAAAATTCCTACAAACAATCAATTGGATATTTATTTAATTGATTTAAAATCCAAGTTCTCAAATTTAATGATTTAATTGGAATAAAGTTTGATTTAATAATTGATTAACCCATAAATAAATTGTTTTAATTCAAAATCAGTTAAGTGAAAAATAAATCACTATATTTATTAAATTAATTCATATTAAATCATGCACAATCACAAAAGAAGTCAACTTTAAAACAACTATTATTTTCAATTTGTAAACTTTCTAAAACTCAACATCTAATGATGAGTTGAAAAAGAGAACTAAAGCTCTATTTTGAGATAAAAACTCCTTTTGCATGATTTTATGAATTAAATATTCTTAATTTCTTGTTAACTCAAAAATCAACCTGAGTTTATCAAGAGTGATTTATGGATTTTCTGTTGCATTGTCAAAGCCCTAGATTTTTATAAAATCAAGGCTTAGCTCTTCACAATCAAACACCTCAAAATTGCATCCTCACCCTGGCGAATTCGTGACTGAAGAATCAATCTTTTGCGAATCAAGGCTATTGTGAGATTTTCATTTATTGTTTTGAGCATTCATAGTTTCATATCATAGATTTTTATATGCATTCATAGCATTTCTTAGATTAAATCTACATTCAAACTCAATTTCATACATTACAGCTTGGATTCATATAGTTTTTCATCCTATTGCATCAAAAATCCAAAAATATAGATTAATTTACATTCATATTTCATTGCTTTCATCATTTTAAATCCTACGTTTAGGTGTTGCATTGTGGCTGATCTTGATTTCAATCTGAGAACATCATACTCGCACCTACTAGAAGGTAGTAAATCACCTGGTTAGCATAGTTTCAATTACTTGCAGATTTCATTTTTTGGTAACCTCTAATATTTTACTGAAGTGTTGTGTCTACAACTAGGTACAAAATTTACACACACAGGATGACCTAAATATCATGTCCATTTTGATATAGCAATTTGTATGAGAATCAAAACATAGATGTCGTGATGACCTAAATACACCTTGTAGTCAAACACACCAAGCAGTCAAGAGATCATTTTGAATGCAATGTGAATTACCTGTAGTGACCCTTTATCATTCACATCCTTAGGTAAGATTGCATTTTCATAGGAGTAAGAAATCACTCAAAAAGAAAATATTTCAATCAGACTCCCTTGAATTTTTTGGCTATCAATGGTCAAGGTACTCATGGCCATCCAATACGAAATGGAGGCTCTTAGAGATGGACACCATTTCAATCCAGACTTTCCAAAGTTGTGAGATTTTCACTCAAAGAAGAAAACAAAGAAAAGATTATGCCCCTAGTCATTACTCTCTAAATCCTATAGAGGACATTATTGATGAGCTCAAAAGGACACAATATGAAAAAATCTCAATGCGAATGAGTAAGCATACAAGGAGATAAAAGTAGTAAAGCAAAGATTGTTTTTTGTTTGTGTTTGGTTGAAAAATCCTTTCTGGTAAGGAGATGGGCTGACTGACTTAGATGTAGCTTCAAAGGAATTTTACTAGATACGACTCATCTAAGGTATACTAGAGACCATAGGATATGACATTTATTTCCCCCAAGTTTGAAACATTGATAGGATATAGATGTTTAAGCTGATTGGTGTACAAACTGACTTTATTGAAAATAGGAATGCGGAAACAAACCGGGAGGTATGTACAAACTAAAGCAAGACTTAAAGATGGGAAAGACCAAGATTGCACTGATAGATGGAGCATTTTGAACAAGTGTCACCGATTTGCTAGGTTTTCACCATCTTGGCAGAGATTCTTATTTTGCTACCAAGGCACCTATTTCCAGGTTTTCACCAAGGCACTTTTTCTTTTTCTCATTTTTTTGTATTTTTCATTGTTTCAATTTTTTTTTGTACTTTTTATTTATTTTTATTTTTTGTGAATCATCAAGGCGCCTATTGCTAGGTTTTCACTAAGATGTTCATTTTTTCAAGACTTTTTCTAATTTTTATAATTTTTTTAGGATATTTTTGAATAATGAATGCCTTAGGCATAGAATTTCTTCAAATGGAGAATATTGATTGGTTCTCAGAGCTGTTCTCCTTTAGTCATTGAGAGTTGATAGGCTCTAGAGCCAAAAGTAGTAGTGAGAACAAAGGGACCCAATGAGTTGGGTTCAAACTTCCCCTTGCATTCTTGATGTGATTGATTTTTAGGATTCTCTCTCAAGACCAAATCACCAACCTAAAATTCTTTGTGTCTGACTTTCTTGTTGTAACCTCTAGACATTCTCTTTTGATATACTCTGAGATGATCATATGTTTCTTATCTGTGCTCATCTAATAGTTCAAGTTCTTGCAACCTAGGCACTCTATAGTCATCATTAGTTACTAGACCATGCATTCTAATTCTTAGTGATGAGATTTCAACCTCAATAGGTTGTACCACTTCAGACCCATAAACTAAAGTGAATGGTGTAGCCCCATTGGACATTTTGCTACTTTTTCTATAGGCCTAGAGAGTTGGATTGATCATGGGATGCCAGTCTCTTCCTATTTTATTAACTGTGTGATGCAAGATTTTCAACAAGTTCTTGTTTGATGCCTCTACTTGTCCATTCTCTTGAGGATAATATATGGATGACCAATGTTGTGTGATCTTGAATTTTGAGCATAAGGAATCTAAGTCATTGTTCTTGAATTGGCCACCGTTATATATGACTATAGAGTGTGGGATACCATACTAACATATGATGTAGTTTAGAATGAACATAGATATTTGCTTGCCGGTTGCTTGAGTCAAAGGGACTGCTTCTACCCATTTTGTAAAATAGTTTGTAGCCGTAATGATATGGGTATGTCCATTAGACGAATGTGGATAAATGGCTCTAATTAGATCAAAGGCCCATTGTTGAAAAGGCCATTATGTATTAAAGGGAATAAGATCTCTCCCTGGTGCATGAATCAAGTTTCCATATACTTGATAGTTTTTACAGTTCTTAGCATACTTGATAGCCTCTTTTTCCATTTTAGACCAATAGTACCTAGCCCTAATAAGTTTTCAAGCTAGTGTTAAACCATTGGAATGTGATCCAAATATACCATCATGGACTTCCTCTAATGCATGTTGAGACTCTTCTCATTCTAAACAACTAAGAAGTGTACCATCTAGACTCCGTTTGTATAGATCATTACCAATGATGACATACTAGGATGCATTTTGGATAAGGTATCATTTCTCATGGAGATTGAAGGAATCAGGAATGATTTGGTCTTGAAGGTAGGAGAAAAGGTTTTTGTATCTGGAAGAATCATGACCAACAATAGTGTAGATCATGCTGGTTTCAAGGGAATCATATGCAGGGAATGAAAATGCTTCCACTAAAAACTTGTAGTGTAGCTCATGTTCAGGCTACTATAGTAGAGAGAATAACATTTCCATAGCATCAGCAACCTTGTTCTCCATCCTAGGAATCTATTCAAATGTGATAGATATGAAGTATTTCTTTAGATCATCTACCATGCATTTGTATGGAACATGTTTTTCATCTTTTGTTTGGTACACATCATTGACCTAGTGTATGACTAGCTGTGAGTCTCCATGAATGTGTAATTCTGTCACTCACCACTCAATTTCTATCTTCATTCCATTAAGTAGGGCTTCATATTTGCCAATATTATTTGTGCAAGGAAACTTGATTATGAATGCCTTAGGGATGGAGTATCCTTGAGGTGTTATGAATAGTATGCCTACTCTAGATCCATTCTGTGTGTAAGATCCATCAAAGAAAATTTTCCAAGTCTTAGAAGAGATGTGAATGATAGATGAATCAAGAAATTCCATCTGTAATTGTGTATCATCAAACAATGGTGCTTCAGCCAGCTGATCTACAATGACTTGTCCTTTGATAGCTTTTCTTTCAACATATTCAATGTAAAATTTACTCAATAGCATCACCCATTTAGCTAGTCTACTTGTGAGGGCAGCTTTGCTTAGTAGGTATTTTAGTGGATCGATCTTAGCTACCAATTATGTTGTGTGAGCTAACATGTAGTGTCTTGGTTTTTGTGATGCAAAGATGATAGGTAGACATGTCTTTTATATCATGGAATAGTTCTTCTCATAAGCTACCAATGTTCTACTGATGTAGTAGATCACTCTTTCTTTCTTATTCTCATCATGTTGTGCTAGTAATTCCCCCAATGATGTGTATTTGGTAGAGACATATAGGATCAATGGCTTCCCTTAGATAAGAGGCATCAAAATAGGAGGATTTGCCAAATATTGCTTTATTTGGTTGAAATTCTTTCTGCAATCCTCATTCCATGCAAAAATTACACCTTTATGTAATGTCTTTGTAAAAGGTTTTGATATGTCAGCTAGCTGAGATATGGAACATTAGATCGATTGCACCCTTCCTTGTAAGGTTCTCATTTGACTGATCTTTTTGGGAAGTTGCATCACCATGATAGCTTTGACTTTAGCAAGATCTACTTCAATCCCCTTCTTTGAAACAATGTAGCCTAGGAGCTTTCCATAAGTGACACCAAAAGAACACTTTTTAGGGTTCAGTGTGAGACTAAACTTCTCCATTCTATCCAGTATTTTTCTCAAATCATTAAAATGTTATGATCTTATCATTGATTTAGCTAAGTTTTCATCAACATAATCCTCCATGGTTTGATACATCATGTCATGAAAGATAGATGTCATAGCTCTTTGATATGTAGCACCAACATTCTTAATACCAAATGGCATGACATTCCAATAGAAGGTACCCCATGGACATGTAAAAGTTGTTTTCTCTTGATCTTTTTTAGCAATTTTGATTTGGTTATATCCAGAGAAACCATCCATTAAAGAATACATCTCAAAGCCCTCAGTCATGTCCACTATCATATCAATGTTTGGTAATGGAAAATCATCCTTAGGGCATGTTTTGTTAACATCTCTTAAATCTATGCACACTCTAATTGATTTGTCAGGTTTTGAAACTGGAACTATATTAGAGATCCATTTAGCATAATCGATAATGTGGATAAATCCAGCTTTTGGTAGTTTCTCTAATTTAGCTTTGACTAAGAGTGCAACATGTGGATGCATCTTTCTCAACTTCTATTTAACAGGTTTGACTCCTAGAGAAATAGATAAATGGTGCATTATGAGATCAAGATCTAACCCAAGCATATCTAAATATTTCCATGCAAAGTTGATCTTCTTCTCTGTTAAGAAAGTAGTGAAGGCTTGTTTCTCTTCTTCTGATAGGGATTGTGCTACATGTATCAGATGTGGTTCCTCTATTGTACCTAAGTTGATAGATTGAGTGGGCTCTATCAATATTGGAGATCTATCCTGTAAATGACTTGGAAGGACATCAAATATCTCATCCTTAGGCACCTTAGAGAGGTTTTCACATTTGGATACATCTTTCATTTTTACTATTTTAGGTTCTGAGACTGCCACAAAGTGGTTTTCACCCTCAGAACTCCTTTTCTTTTTATTCTTATTCTTTTGACTGAGATATTTGATGTCTGACTTGGTCATTCTAACACTTGGTTCACTGATGGAAGTCATCATAGGTTCCACTGCATTGAGGTAACAAGCGAGAGCATAGTCATTTCAAAAGGTATGGATATCTTGGCTCAGATCAGTAGACATTTGGTCAATAAGCTCTAGATGTTGGATAGTCAATGTAGGGGAGCATTGGGAAAGGGTTCTCATGCATATGATGTTGTCATCATTTGTCCTAACCTAACTCTTGAATTCAAAGGTGATATTATTTCTCAAAATGTTTAATTTGTGAATAGTCTCAATGTCATTAGTGGATTCCACTTCGGCAGTAGGTGGATCAAACTCATTAAGTTCATCATTTCTCCCTAGAATTACATCAAATTTAGGTGAATATTGGTGAATGACATCAATGTGTTTCTTAGTGATAAGTTCATCTTCTTCAAAAATAACTCACCACTCATAGTCATTTGATTCATCCTCTGATTTTTCATCTAGACCTTTGGGAAATTTGAGAACATGTGTAAAGTCAGGATGGAGACCCCAAGATGGGTTACCTTTAGATTCTAATTTGAATTCATATTCATGGGAATCTATCTCAGAATAGCTTCCACCTTCCTCCTTGTTGGTTTGGTTTTCTTCAAGATTAGCTGGTTCTTGTGGTGGAACTATCTTTTGTTCCATAGTAGGTTATTGTGTGTCTACTACATTGATATTATCCTTAGTTTTTTCTTCATCTTTAAGGAGGTCTAGTATTTCTTTAGGCAAGCACTCATAAGGAATAAGATCATTAGTGGTGTCTAAATCCCCACTATAAGATTGTTGCATTTCTTCTTTTAGCTAAATTTTTTATGATGGTTCAATCTATTCTAGGACATGTGGAGAGTTTTTGCTAAGATAAAAAGGCTTCTTCCTATATCCTAGACCCATAGTATCTTTGTTCATCTAGCCATGGTGGTCAATTGGTAATATAAGACCTTTGCCTCTTATTCCTAGAAGTCCTTTTCCTTTGTATCCCATTTTAAACATGAGTTTGTGACCTGGTCCATATAACTTTGAAGGAGTTCTGTTTGGTTTGGAGTCACATTTTTGAATTGACTGGGATTCATCTTTGTATAGCCATGCAAGCATAGCTTCATCTTCTTTAAACTCCTACTTGGACACTTTCTCTATGGCAAAAATCCCATTATAGATAGTTTGAGGTTCTTGAGACTCTTGTTTTGTTTGTTTTAAAGATTTCCCATAAGATTTAGGTGAGATTGGGAGAGATGTTAGAGATAGGACTAGTTCCATAGTATATTCTCCCATAGCTGTGTCCTTAATTTTGACCACTTTAGTAATGTCTTCCATCTTGGATGTAGAGGCAATGTCCATTTTTTTGGTAGGAGATTCTCTATTTTGTGGGACAAGTTTGTTAGCACTTTCCTTCAATGCATTGCAAGATGTGGATAGGTCAGCTGGAATTGTGACCTCTACTCCATCATAAGGAAACTTCACACATTGATGGTATGTGGATGGAATAGCATGCATTTCATGTATCCATGGCCTCCCTAGAAGAATGTTGTAAGACAAAGGAAGATCTAGAACCTGACATGTGATATCTCTGGCAATAGGTCCTATTTTGATAGGTAGGACAATGGTTCCTTTTGAAGATCTTTCTTGCTCATCATATTCCTTTATAGTTATCTTCTTTTTACGATTAGTAGCATCTTCTAATAACCCTAGTTGTGTGACCAGTTTTTAAGAATAGATGTTTAAACTAGCACCTCCATCTATCAACACACGTTTGACATGATAGTTTTGGATCAAGAATTCAATGTGCAAAGGTTGGTTATGTGGATGACTCAATGAATTATCATCTTCCTCTAAAAAGGAGATATATTGGGGTGACATCAAATGACCAACCATAGTCTAGAATCTATCTAGATCAATATTGTTAGGAACATTGGAACTAAGAAAAGCCTTATCTAGAATAGCCCTATGAGTAGGAGATATCTAAAGTAACTCAAACATTGATATTTTAGCATTGGTATGCTAGAGTTGTTGGAAAATACTATAAGATTTTGCTCTAGTCTCTTTAGGTTCTTTAGGAGTTGATTTTGAGGTAGCCCTCTATTTGGAAGTAGATGAAAGATTAAAAGGCACCTTAGGGGTATTGGATGAATTTGAGTTTTGTCCTTGTAGATGTGCCTGAGCTTGTGATCAAGTTATTACATTTTCTGATTGATTATCTCTGTCCTTTATTACAATTGTGATGACAATGCAATGTTTAGATAGTTCTGGTTCAACCATGTTTATGACATCATTGTTTCTAGCATAAGCGTAATTGACTTTAGCACCCATATTAGGTAGAGTAGTAGAAACTCCTTGATTGTGCTTTAGAAATGGTTCAGTGAGTGTTGTATGATCATTGTTCATTTTATGATTATCAATACAATCTCTACATTATCAATTTTGTCTTGGATGAGATGTTTCAATTGTATGCAATTATTCATTTTATGACCCTTGTTTTGATGGAAGTCACAAAAATTGATCTCTTTCCACCATTTTGGTTTAGGTTTAGGATCAAATACTTTTATCTCAGGAAATGTGATGATATTGTTTGCCAATAGAGTTTTCATGGAAGATTCCAAGGACTCTCCCAAAGGAGTGAATTTGTGTTTTGGTGTTGTAACCCAAGGTTTATAGTCTTTCAACTTTTGAGATGGTTCAAATGCCTTTTGTTCAAAATCTTTGATGGCTTGAGTACGCATGGTGAGATTGAATGTGGGTGCCTTTGATGGAGAACTGATATGATCCACAACACCATCTGTTACAATATTCTTATTCTTGTTCTAGGATTTGTTTTTATCTTTGTTGTTGTTGGAACTAGAACCCGATTTATACTTGCTATCCTTGTTAATGGATATGTCTCCCTTTAGAGAAAGCATATTTTCAATCTTTATAGAATTTTCTACAATTTTATCAAAAGAAGTATGATTTTGCATTTGTAGATGATAATTGAGTTCTAGAATTAGATTGTTGATGAAGATTTCAATTTTTTCAATTTGCAGAATGGATCTAGCATAAAGAGATAATTTCTTCCTCCATTGTTTCAAGAAAGTCAGGAATGGTTAACCTATTTTCTATTTGAGATTGTAGATATCGATCATAGTGACTAGGTGTTGAATATTGTAGGAGTAGTGTTGATAGAATAATTTGATTAACACCTCAAAATTTTTGATTGTGGGAGACATTTTTGAGAACCAATAAATGGTTGACCCTCCCAGAGATTGAGGGAAAAGATGCATTAGATAGTTTGGTTCATGCATAAACTCCATAGATTGAATACATATTTCCCTGACGTGATCTTGAGGATCAAATTTTCCATCATACTTATCATACTTAGGGATCTCCACTTTCCTTGGAAAGGGTGACATGTACAAGTTTTTATCAAATGGAAAGGGGCATAGAGCCTCCATAGAAAATTTCTTGGGTTCTTTCTCTTTTTCCATCTTGTTTAGTTCAACTTGCATAGCATGCATCTATTTCATCATAGATGAGATAGTAGTTTCTTCCTCTAGAATAATGATATCTTCAGCATTAAAGGTGTGAGGAACCTTGGCTCCTTGTCTTGCCAATTCCAAGAAGTATATCTCCATCTCTTCTTCCAAGAAATGTTTCATCATTATTCGAAAGTGCTCATCATTTCTATATCGTTCAATTTTAGGAGTTGGTTCAAGATCTTCATGAGTAGATTGATGACCTTGGGATCCTTGGTTTCCTCCTACTTGAGACATTGTGTTGCTGTTGTTAGCACATGCAAAAAATTTCATGGCTTCATTGTCTTTCCCCTAGTTTATGTGTCATTTTCATGTCTTCGGCTAAGCCCTAAGCAAAATTTTCAAAAAACTATCCGTTACATTTTAAACCCCTTGTTTCAACCTTGGCCTTGTTATAATTTCATGTTACTTTATCAGGTCACTTAAAATTCCTAATTTTCATGTGCGCATTTCTTTCCCAACTTGTTGCTTGTTCACATGTTGTCTGGCGGTCATTTTTTAACTTTCTGTGAACTAGCGATTACCTGTGGTTGTATATTCTCATGTTCCTAGCGGCTTATCTCTTAACCATTTGTGACTTGGCGTGGTGGTTTCCTTTCCTTTGGTCGCATGTCTGTATAGTTTTCTAGGCCTAGCCTTCTAACAACATCTCCATCTGATGGTGAGCGTATCTTCTCAAGCGATGTATCAGACACATAAGATCTTTGTATGACGTAGCCTTTTTCTCATGTGGGTCCACTTGCCAAGTATTCTAACTTGGAGGTTTTTTATTGGTCCACATGGTATGAGGTGGAATCCTATCAGTGGGACCGGTCTTCTCAGCATTCAGGTGGATTAAAGTTTGATTTAATCTTGTGGCTATCATTATACCATGAATGAAACATGCTCGACCTTTAGTGCAGTGGTATAACAATAGCCATTGATTCTCATAAGGAAGGCAGGTGGGTCCGTTGACATGTATGCATAGTTGGTGCTATTTGATTCACCCATGTATTTGCACAATGGCTTGTTGTTAGTGGGACCTAAGCTTTTGGATGTGTTAATGGGTCCTGATCCTATTAGTGAATCGATGAATGATGTATAATCTCATCGAGTGTGTCAGAGGCTTAAGATCTTGCGATGGCTATTGATTTTGAATCATGTCAGAGGGTTGTTAGGGTTGGGGGAAGATTCTTCATCTGACGGTGGTCATGAAATTTGATAGAATCTTGGAAGTCTTTGTGAACTTCAGACGCTCGTCGATCTTCCTGATGTGGGCCCATTCAAAGTTTCTCAATCTTTTGGCAGTAGGGATAAGTGTTTAGTGGCTGACAAATTTATTAAGGTTTTTCTTGTTCACATGAAATAAAGGTGGTTCTCTAATTATTTTAGTGGTTCGGCAAATAAGCATTCACGTAATTGCTAAACTTTCTGGTAGTTTTATAAAAGTTCTTCATGAATTGGTGGAAGTCTTCTGTCACTAGTTCGCTAGATGTGAGGCCGAGGTTAGTGTTTTCCTGCAGTCGCCAGTTCACAAGGTTAAAGGTGGGTTAAGATTTTCATCTCGTGAACAGGATATGCTTTGTTGCATGGTTGCTAGAAGGTAAACCCAAGGTGGTAGTCGAGTTAAGATTTAAAAGACCATGAAAAATGAAGATCTAACGATTAGGACTTAATGTTGTTTCATATTCAAACATTGACCACCAATTTGTTGCAAGCACCATGTAAATGACTGTTATTTTTCAAATTCA
Organism: Chamaecyparis obtusa; assembly: GCA_027943335.1. NCBI lineage: Eukaryota > Viridiplantae > Streptophyta > Pinopsida > Cupressales > Cupressaceae > Chamaecyparis > Chamaecyparis obtusa. Next base: position 93,388 of record BSBK01002420.1, read on the forward strand.
AATTTTTGAAGGGTTTCCAGTGACAGGAAGGACTAGAATTCAATGCAGAGGTGACTGGAGCTGGTGGGAAATGATCTATTTGCTATTGCAGTGTGGTCCAAGGTGTGTCATGTTCATTTGCAGGACTTGTACTATGTGGTTTTGTGCTTGAGGCATGTTGTAGAGTTGACATTTTGAGCATTTTTGTGGTTCTCAGTACCTTCATAGAGAATTTATCATGATTGAGGATCATTCCAAGATTTTCTTTCTCCTAGTTGCCTGGGTTTCCACCCCTGTAATAACTTTGTGACTGTTTCTAGTTGGTTTGGTGGTTGAAACCCTAACCCTAAGTCATCCATAGCTCGTTGCATTCTCTTTGAGAATTCCAAGATGACTAGGGAGTATAAGTTGTAGAAATTTTCATTTGGTAAGGGTTCCAAAACTTTCTTTGGTCCCAGGCTGGTTGTTCATGCTATTTTACTGATAGAGGACCTAAATTTTGTATCTTTTCCTATTGATGTCTATGATGGATGGTTTCTCTAGTTAAAATCAAGTAATTGTCAAGGAATCAGAGCAATTCAAGATAGCTTTCACAACACCTTGGGGGACATATGTTTATGTGAGAATGCCTTTTGGCCTCACAAATGCTAGTGCTACTTTTCAGAGGGCAATGGATGTTGCCTTTTTAGATTTCATAAATGATTTCCTTGTTGTATATCAAGATGATTTAACTACCTACTCCAAGAAGGAAGAAGATCGCTGTATTCATTTAGAAAAAATATTTGTGAGGGCCTTGGAATTTGGCATTTCATTAAACCCAAGGAAATGTTCTTTTGGTGTCATTGAAGGTAAGTTGCTTGGCCACTTAGTTGGGAAGCAAGGAGTGAGAATTGACCCTGAAAGGGTAGACACCATTGAAAAAATTTAGAGGCCAAAGAATGTTAAAGGGATTCAGTCCTTCTTTGGTCAGGTCAATTTCTTAAGGAGGTTTGTGACAAATTTTGCAGAGGTTACTAGACCTATTTCTAGGATGTTGAAGAAGGGGTATGCAATCAATTGGGAGGGTGAGCCTAATGAGGCTTTCAAAAGTATCAAGCAGGCTATCAAAGATGCACCAGTTCTTAAGGCACGTGATTATAATGTTCCAATGCATATCTTTTCCTTTGCATCTTTTCACACTATTGCTGCAGTCTTGTTACAAAAGAATAAGGATGGTTTTGAGTAGCCTATTGCATTTTTCAGTAAATCTTTGCAGGCTACAAAATTGAAGTATGACATAAATGAAAAACAAGCATATTCACTTGTGAAGGAAATCAAGGCTTTTAGGTGTTACTTGATGGGGGCAGTTGTGATTGCTTTTGTGCCAAGTGCAGCTGTGAAGGATATTTCCACATAGAAGGAGGTGTTTGGAAGAAGATGTAGATGGATTAATAGGATCCAAGAATTCAATTTTGATGTCCAAATTACTAAATTGGTTAGAGGACAAGGATTGGAAAAACTGATGGCTCAATCCAATCTTGATGCAAATTAGGTAAATCATTCTAAAATTGATTATACATGTGATATGGATGATTGTATTTGGTATCAAGATATCATCTATTACTTGAGAAACATGAAATGTCTAGATAATATGAATGATAATTAGAAGAGGACATTGAAATTACAGGCCATCAAGTATGTAAGTCTGAAGTGTAAATTGTATAGAAAGAATTTGGAAATGCATGAGGGAGTTTGTGGTGGACATTATATGGGTAAACTAACTACTCATAAAATCCTAAGAGTAGGATTTTGGTGGTCCACAATCTTCAAGGATGCAGAATAGGTTGTGAGGAGGTGTGATGCTTGTCAAAGGTTCTCTAGTAAGCTTAAATTTTTAGGTAATGTGCCATAAAAGCCAGTAGAAGTTTAGGCTCCTTTCCAACAATGGGGAATTGATTTCATAGGGGAGATACCAAATAAGTCTAGTGGAGGACACTCATGGATCTTAGTTGCCACTGATTACTTCACAAAGTGGGTAGAGGCTATACCTACAAGAAATTCAACTAGTAAGGTGGTAATTGATTTTATGATGAATATTATTGTTACAAGGTTTGGTTTCCTTGAGAGGATAGTTAGTGATAATGCAATGTGCTTCAAGTCTGATGAATATAAGAACTTTTGTAAAGGTTTAGGAATTCAGATTTCTAATTCCTCACCTTATCATCCATAAGGAAATGGTCAGGTAGAATCTACTAATAAGAGTTTGATTAAAATCATAAGGAGGATTCTTGAAAAGAATAAGAGGGCATGGAATTCAAAGCTTCCATTATCTCTATGGGCTGATAGCGTAACTCTGAAGAGGGCAATTGGTTGTGCACCATTTGACCTAGTATATGGAATACATGCAAGAATGCCTTAGAATAACTTATTAGAAATATATAAATTTGTTTAGTTATATGATGATGACATAGATGATGGGATTTAGTTAAGGATTGAGGACCTCATTAGGTTAGATGAGACTAGAAGAGAGTCAATTGCAAAGAATGCCAAATTGCAGTTGCAGGTTAAGAATTTGTATGATAAGAAAACTGTTAATAGGAAGTTTGAGCCTGGTGATTTGGTGTTAGTTTGGAATGCCAGACTAGAGGATAAGGGAAAACATGGTAAATTTGATCCCATCTAGTTGGGGCCATATCTAATTCATGAGAAATGGGGCCAAGATTCATACATTGTCAAGGAGTTAAATGGTGATATTCAAGAATTGCCAGTTCATGGACAATTCTTGAAGAAATACTTCAATTGAAGGTATTTTGTTTTCCATGAATAGTAGTTAGGTTTGTATATATCGTAAATTCTATAAATAGCTACTTTTCCCTACCCTTTTTTGTCCTGGTCTGTCAATTTTTTGTCCTGTTGCCTGTTCTGCCTTGCTTCTTCCCTGTTGTCTACAAATTTTAAATGTTGGATGGTCTAATTTAAACTAGTGATTCTAAGTCCTTGCTATGCTTGTAGGAGGCATACATCCCTAGATAGAGCCACTGTTAGCATGTGCAAAAAATTTCATGGCTTCATTGTCTTTCCCCTAGTCTTTGTGTCATTTTCATGTCTCTAGCTAAGCCCTAAGTAGAATTTTCAAAAAACTAGCCGTTACATTTTAAACCCTTTGTTTTAACCCTGGCCTTGTTATAATTTCATGTTACTTTATCAGGTCACTTAAAAGTCCTAATCTGCATGTGCACATTTCTTTCTTGGCTTATCACTTGTTCGCGTTTTGCCTGGTGATCATTTCTTAACTTTCTGCGAACTAACGATTACCTGTGGTTGTGTATTCTCATGTTGCTAGCGGCTTATCTCTTAACTATTTGTGACTTGGCATGGAAGTTTCCTTTTCTTTGGTGGCATGTTCATGTAGTTTTCTGGGCCCAGTCTTCTGACAACATCTCCATCTAACAATGAGTGTATCTTCTCAAGTGATGTGTCAGACGCATAAGATCTTGAGACGGTCATCGATTCTTTGTATGACGTAGCCTTTTTCTCATGTGGGTCCACTTGCCAGGTATTCTGACTTGGAGGTTTTTTATTGGTCCATGTGGTATGAGGTGGAATCCTATCAGTGGGACTAGTCTTCTTAGCATTCAGGAAGATTAAAGTCTGATTTAATCTTATGGTTGTCATTATACCGTGAATGAAACATGCTCAACCTTTAGTGCAATAGTATAGTGACAGCCATTGATTTTCATAAGGAAGGCATGTCTATCCATTGACACGTATGCACATTTGGCACTATTTGATTCAGCCATGTATTTTCATAGTGGCTTGTTGTCAGTGGGACCTGAGCTTTCAGATGTGTCAGTGGGTCCTAATCCTATCATTGAATCGACAAATGGCATATAATCTCATTGAGTGTGTCAGAGGCTTATGATCTTGCGACGACTATTGATTTTGTATTTTGTTAGAGGGTTGTTAGGGATGGGGGAAGATTCTTCATCTGATGGTGGGTGTGAAATCTGATAGAATCTTGGAAGTCTTTGTAAACTTCAGATGGTCATCGATCTTCCTGATGCAGGCCCAGTCAAAGTTTCTCAGTCTTTTGGCGGTAGGGATAAGTGTTTAGTAGCCAAAAAATTTATTAAGGGTTCACTTGTTTGCATGAAATAAAGGTGGTTCTCTAATTGTTTTAGCAGTTCAATGAACAACCATTCGTGTAATTGCTAAACTTTTTGGCACTTTTATAAAAGTTCTTCATGAATTGGTGGAAGTCTTTTGTCACTAGTTCACTAGATGTGGGGCCGAGGTTAGTATTTTCCTACATTCACCAGTTCATAGGGTTAAAGGTGGGTTAAGATTTTCATCCTGCGAATAGAATATGATTTGTCACATGGTCGCTAGAAGGTAAACCCAAGGTGGCAGTCGAGTTAAGATTTAAAAGACTATGAAACATGAAGATCTAATGATCAGGACTTAAAGTTGTTTCATATTCAAACGTTGACCACCGATTTGCTGCAAGCACCATGGAAATGATTGTTATTATCCAAATTCAAATTTTTGAAGGGTTTCCTATGACAGGAAGGACTAGAATTCAATGCAGAGGCAATTTAAGCTAGTGGGAAATGATCTGTTTGCTATTGCAGTGTGATCCAAGGTGTGTCGTGTTCATTTGCAGGACTTGTACTATGTGGTTTTATGCTCAAGGCATGTTGCAGGGTTGACATTTTGAGCATTTTTGTGGTTCTTAGTACATTCATAGAGAATTTATCATGATTGAGGATCATTCCAAGATTTTCTTTCTCCTAGTTGCCTGGGTTTCCACCCCTGTAATAACTTTGTGACCATTTCCAGTTGGTTTGGTGGTTGAAACCCTAACCCTAAGTCATCCATAGCTTGTTGCATTCTCTTTGAGAATTCCAGGATGACTAGGGAGTATAAGTTGTAGAAATTTTGATTTGGTAAGGGTTTCAAAACTTTCTTTGGTCCCACGCTGGTTGTTCATGGTGTTTTACTGATAGAGGAGCTGGATTTTGTATTTTTTCCTATCCTTGTGTTGTTCTAATTGTGTATTGATTCTAAATATATTAATGAGAATGTTATTGAGTCTCAATCTTGCATTTGTGTATGTCTTCTTGTTTCAGTTCTAAGCTCATATATGTTAGTGTCACAAAGTGTATTAGCATATGGTAAACAAAGAGTATTGTGAAGTCATCTCTGAGTTCCTAAAAAAGTTAGGATTAAAGTCTTTTAGGTAGGTTCAATGAGTTTATAGCCAAGTAAGAATCTGATGTCCTTGTGTTTGAGGGAGAGGGGTAATAGGAAAAGCACTTATCCTAGATTCAATTGTGTTTGAATTAAGGTATTTAGTTGATGTATGTAATTGGGTGACTCTTTGCCCTAGGTTAAGGCACTAGTCCATCCTCTGGAGGCATTTCATTGTTGTCAACCATACACACAAACACATTTAAATGATAAAATCATAAATCAGTTAGTAAAGAGTATATTGGCATAACATTTAGTGATTCCTTTTGAGAAGTGAATCAAGGGTACACCTTCCTGAGCATTGAGGCTCAAAGTGTAGGAGGATCTCTTTTAATCCTTGTTAATTGGCCCTCTTCCTTGTAGACTTTGGAGTGGTGATAGAGTCAAAGTTATATTAAATTTATCCATCAATGTATAAATCTACAAGTGAAGATCAAAGGGAACTCCCAACTACTATGAGGACTACCAAGGATTGATTGATGTGGAGTTGTTTGATTACCTCTAGGAATAGATATGGGAGGGGTGACATAACCACCTTTTAAGAAGAGGTTTCCAAGAGCATCTTCTCTAAATTTAGTTATGTTGTAAGGTTGATGAAATGTTTGAGAAATCACAGAAGATGCCGCTAGAGAGGGTTTGGGTTGCTCTCTTTCTTTTCTTTGTGATGAAGCTCTAGTTTCTACCATTGACCTCTAGTGAAGCAAAAGAGAAAGATGAAGACAACTGAAAGATGACTTGATTCAATAAAATTGAATGATGCAACCTTGTCAGGATTGGGTAGGTTTGATTAAAAGATTGATTGGACATAAATGAAGGATATTGTGCCCTATTTGTATGGGTAGATGTCCAAAATATGGTGGACACAAGCTCACAACACTTAGCCATTTTTTATGAAGATTGAATTGAAAATGATGATTTACAAGGTTTTGACACATGATGAAAAAGATTCAAATCAATAGATTAGAAGGCTAGATCAAACTCAAGAGACCACTTTTGGAAAATGGGTTGGATTCTTCTAGTTTCTACTCTATTCTTGGTATAGTGAATTTTCTGACAGAATCTGGAAGTAGGCTATAAAAACTAGATTTATGACAAATTTGGCAAGTTTTGGGTAACTTTTGAAAATTTTGATATGAGTTTCTCCAGGCTCGTATGAGTCTGGGTGAGGTCTAGCATGACAGTTGAAAGAACTCGCATGACAATTGCAACACTTGTATGATAGTTGACACCATGGATTGAATTTTAGCTTGAATTTTTTGACAACACTCGTATAATAGTATACAGTCTATCGTACAATAATCTAGGGGTTCTAGCATGACAATTGGGAAAAAATCATATGACTTTCTGAGATTCTGGAACAAGTTTGGACTCCAGAAAGGAATTTTGCTTCAGATTTGCAATTTTTCAATTTTCAAAATTAGTTTATTTGTAAAATTTTATGTCCAAGTTTGTAGATTCATGTAAAAATTCATCTCGAATTCATTCATTTTCAATAACCAAGTCGATAACAAGAATGCAAAATAGCACATAAGTGATTTCAAGCATGTCTAAAAATAATGATCAAAGGACAAAGCAACCTTGCACATGAACAATCAAGTGACTTATTGTTCTAACCCTAGGAATGCTACTTGTGTATGTTCTCAAAAAAATTTCCAATCATGCACAAAGACCTAGAAAATAAAAATTTGGTAGCACTAGGGTTTTTAGTAATGATTTGACTCTACAACTTTTGTGATGTCAAGAGGGAGAACTCTAATCTAGGTGCACCAGGGTTTTGACACAGTCTAAGAATTTAATCAATGAGGAGCTACTAGGGAGATCTGACAGCCCAACAAGAGACCACACTTGTGGAGATTTCTTCCACAAATACATTTATATAGTGGTTGTTGCTACCATGGTGAAAATGGCTATTACTGCTTGAGGTTTTGTCCACATGGTTGACCCAATAAAGGGATGTCCACTATGGTTAACTCTCTCTAAAGGTGACTCACAAAATATACCACATGGGGGCTTGGTCTAGATTCAAGGATCTGAGTTTCTGATACTACTTGAAAAGGGAGTAGAGCATAATCCTCTAGCCTTTTCACTTTTACCAAAACACAATAGATAGATTCTTTGACATGCTAAGACTAAAATCACCTCACCAAGGTTTGTGATGTCAACAACAATGTCTATTAAACTCTCTAAGTGGGACCAAGAGAGAATGTACTGATCAAAGTTGAGGACCAAACCAAGTAGAACATGAGATAATCATAGTAACCTCCCTACCTACAAGGGGATCTGTCATCAAGAAGAGCTTCACATGAAAAACAAGCGAATGAAGCCCACTCTCTCAAGATCATCCACAAATAGTGTCCATAGGGCCTAATTACTATGTGTAATAGATATGCAGAAAGCAAATCTATGTTCATTTTAGAGCCCAAAGCTGAAGTCTATTTTATGAAAGCAGGAAAGGCACACAAGCTTAACATGTGAGAGTTCATTTTATGTCCGAAATTGAAGTGCTATCAAATGCAATAGAATACCTGATTTCCTTTGCAACATGCTTAGTAGATTTTACCTATTTTTGCAATTTTTGTTGCGCTTTTCCAATCAGAATTAGCAAGTACCAATCAGAAATAGAAAATCTCAATTGTTAGGGTTAGCTATTAGTCTAAATCCAAAAATCAAATATGGAAAACTACCTAAAAATTTGAAACGACAATTGAATTCTTGATGCCAAAACTTGTACGACAATCAGTTACCTCCCATATGACAATCCAAGCCTGATACGACATTGGGTCTATGCACACATGACAAAGCAGCCTCCAAATGAAAATGTGTAACAACAAGCACGTCTCAAAAACACCAACTGTCACATGATAGTCAGTAGATCCTGGAATGACACTGTGGCAAAACTCATACGAAAAATGTACGGACAGAAAGTAAAAATTGTAGTTTTGATAGAAATAACAAAAAATTGATAGAAATTGTTAAAAATAAAATGGAAACCCATTTCAGGGCCCCATGATGGGTGCCAGAAATGTGACTGTGAAAATTGTACCTAGCTACAGACACAACACTTCAATAAAACATTAGAGGTTAGCAAAATCACAATCTGTAATATAAATGAAACTAACTAACCGGGTGATTTACTACCTTCTAGTAGGTGTGAGTATGGTATTCTCAGATTAGATTGAGATTAGTGACAATGTAACACCTAAATGAAGGATTTAAATGATTGAAAGAAATGAGATATGAATGTAGATTAATCTATTTTTATTTATTTTTTGATGCAATAAGGATGAAAAACTGATATGAATCTAATATAGATGAATGAAATTGATATGCAGATTAGTCTAACAATGCTATGAATTGATATGAAAATGGATGCAAAGCTATGAAAAATAATGAAAGATCTCACATAATTGCCTATCGCAAGTGCTTGATTTTTTAGATACAATTTCACCATAGTAAGGATGCAAATTCGAGAGATGTAATTGTGAAGAGCTGAGCCTTGACTTTATAGAAATCCAGGGCTTGAGGATGCATTGAAAAAGCCATAAATCACTCTTGATAAACTTAGGTTGATTTTTGAGTGAACAAGAAATCAAAATTAATTAACTCATAAAATCATGCAAAAGCACTTTTTGACTCAAAAATAGAGTTTAGTTCATTTTTTCAACTCACAATCAGATGTTGAGTTTAGAAAGTTAACAAATTGAAATTAAAAATTGATTTAAAGTTGATTGCTTTTCTAATTATGCATGATTTAATATGAATTAATTTAATAATAAAAGTGATTTATCTCAACTTAACTGATTTTGAATTAAAACAATTGATTTATGGGTTGATCAATTATTTAATCAAACTTTATTCCAAAACTATATTATTAAATTTGACAATTTGATTTAATCAATTAAATAAGAGTTCAATTGATTATTTTTAGCACATTTGATTTATTGTCAAATAAAAATGATATTAATTAGGAATAAATAGAATTAAATCTAATTAAATAATTAAGTTGCAAAATTAAATTAATTAATTGAATATTTAACATATTCAATTAATCAACTTTAGGATAAATGAGATTTATCACCAAATAATATTTAATTAAAGATAATTAGGATAATCAGAATATTCAAAGAATATTCCCCGATGCAGAATTAAGATAAAATCAATTAGGTTTTCGATGACTGATGTGCAGATGTGCCTTAGGTTAGGACTTTGATGTTGATTTCGTTTGATTTGTTGATGTGGGAGGTCAATGAACCTATAGCCCATTTTTGGGGTATTACAAGGGGTGACATAAATTGACCAAATAATAATATTTAATTAATAGGATGTGTTAGGAGAAAATTAAATAAGATTACTTAATTGTGTAATTAGATTTAGGTGTCTACATTTTTCCCCTCTTCAACATAGTATTAAAATAACACTATTTCAAAGATGTTTTAAAAATAATAGACGGCGTGAGGAATTGAATAGAAGGTGAAAATGCCCCAGATTATGGGGTAGGATGCTTAGGCTAGGTGATGCCTCCTTGAGAGGATGATAGGGAAATAAAAAAGGGCCCTGACAACGTCTCACAAAGAAAAGCAATGAAGGAGTGTTGCGGGAAAAGAAAAGGGTATGAATGGGGAAGAGGGGGATGAAAAAGGCAATTGTGTGGCAAGATTCAACATGAGGGGATGAAAGCGTGGGTGAAAAGGAATTTGGGAGGAAAAATAGGGCTCGGGAAGGCCAAAAATAGGTCATTTGTGCACTGTACACCTTGAAAAAGTGAAAATTTGGAGCTCTGAGTGAAGAAGCAAAATGGAAGATAAAGGGTGACCGAATCACTGATCAGACATTGTGTGACATTCCTAGCAACATGGGGCCCCTCACCGATAAGTAGGATCAAAAAATTCATCTTGTCCTTTGGTGATTTATGCATTTAATTCATATTTTATGGGAAAAACATGGGATCCCAAAAGTGCAGGATTGGCAGGAAAATGCTCATGCTTGCGGGAATGCGTTCCCACAAAAAATAAAAAGGGAGGGGGGTTGAGGTAGGTTAATGGACTTGTTGTGGGATTAAAAAAGTCTAGGGGATATGGGCAATCTTTGGTAGGACTATGATCCTACAAGAAGTTTTTGTGGGATCATGTTCCCGGAGAAAAAAGAAAAAGGGGTGCATAAAAAATGCTTACCCAGGGGGAGGGGGGTTTAGATGGGCAGCACGGGAATGTGTTCCCACACTAGGATAGGGATGGGGAACCCATGCAATCCCATGATGGTGGTATCATGGGACAAAGGAATCTATAGGAATGTGGGAAAAAATATTTTGTAGGAACATGGGAGAGGGGTAGGTGGTGGGAATGAGGGAAAGAAAGAGGGTTTTAGAAAAGATGGAGGATTGATATTTTCATTTGTTTTGGGTGTAGTGGTCATTGGATTGACTGATGAGTCAGGAGTGACATGCGGTGGTACTAGTAGTGGGAGATGAGTTTGCACTAATAGAGTGGGCTTGAGTGGATGCACTTGGGTTGGGACATTTGGCACATATGCCACAGAGCCAGACTTTCATGGCATTAGTGATAGCTCAGTGTGAGGGATGGCACTTAGAGATGGCTACATTCCACCTACCGATGAAAGAGATAACTGTTACACTAGAGGATGTGTACCAAATTTTCCAACTACTAGTTTGAGGCACACTAGTGGTAGTAGGGACATACACATAGCTGCAGGTGGTGACCCCACTGCTAGGGCTAGGTGTAGCACCAATCTTGCACCATGGGAAATTAGCCTTGGCTTGCCATGTAGCAACAACACTGATAGCATGATGACTCTATTTATATACGTGCGGACTAGTTTTAGAGTACATTGCCCTAGACGTGGGAGGTACAAGAGTGAACCTCACACTCATTCTAGGGATCATATAGATCATTGACGCAGGTGTTCCAACAACATGGGGCACTCTCATGCTAGCAGAGATGTACAAGGACTCACACCAAATTGTTTACCATGGGGTAGGGACTTTAGAGAGGAGCTTTGGCTTTGCTTCCCTCCTATAGGTATGGGCGTGGGAGCACATAGTTGTGTTGTGACCACTAGGCTGAATTGAAAGGCAGCCATAGGAGCGTCTTGTATATAGGTGGGGGATCTATTGACCTATCAAGTAGTAGACAACATTGACCACTAGTGGGAGACAATTGATGGGATCTAGGATGGGATCAACTAGAAACCATACCTAGGGTAGGAAGCATGAGAAAAGGATTAGAGAGAGCTATCATATGTCCCATTGTCAACATTCCTGATGGGGAGATGGGAGTATATCATTGAGCAGTATAGGCCATATAGGGTCACTCAGTAGTTTGAATTTGTGTAGGATGTACCAGGCCCTAGAAATTTGTATTAGAGAGCCATGCAAGAGCAGGTTACTGAGTTTGGGCTGAGGCAGGATAGGATAAGGCTATTGGCCAAGTATCAGGTGATGTAGCCATTTTAGTGGGACTATGTGGGGAAAGAGGCAGATTTAGGGACTACCCTTGCGTATGATGCATGATTTTAGTCATCAAGAGTAGTGGGGAGATTGGGGTTACCCATTGGTGGGGGAGTAGTGCCTATATATAGGGACCAGGGAAAAGGGAGAGGAGGAAAATAGAGAGGAGGGGATGGAGATGAAGATGGGGGGAGATGGGATGGATGTGGATGGGGGAGGGGATGGAGGAGGAGATGGGGGATAGGATGGAGGAGGAGGAGATGGGGAATAGATATTTGTAGGATAGGTAGCACCAAGAGGGCCACTACCCACAGGACCACCACCACCACCACAACCACTAGGGCAATCAGCAAGAGTGAGGTCATTTGGAGGAGGAGGAGATCTAGTAGGGCATCTTGCCTCACTATAGGAAGCCTTTGACTAGATTATCTAGTGTTTTACCTCCATTTTTCTTGGCATTACATAGGTCTAGCAAGGAGAGCTCGTTCTCAATGTTATGCCATATTAGGTCATAGATTTTTTTGAGAGTTTTGTGAACGTGTAAACAAACCCGTATGGTATTTTGTAGAACCACTCAATGGTGGTCCCTCCCAAACTCTTGGGGAAAAGGTGCATGAGATAAATTTCATTATATGCCACCTCTTGGCATGCCATGTAGAATTATTTGATATGGTTGACTGGGTCTCCCTTCCCTTAATATTTTTCAAACTTGGGTGTTTGAAAATGCATAGGGAAGGGGACTGCTATGATTGATCTATCAAAATGGTATGGACATACTTCTTCAAACTTGAATGTTTTCCCCTCATTGTCATCTTTGAGTTTTTTGAGGGCATTCTTCATTTCTTCCCATTCCAAATTGATAGGCATTGGAGTGGGTACTCCCATGGGAAGGGGTTTGATGGTGCACATGAATATGGAGAGATGTGTAGAGGATACTGTGGGATGGGGTAGGGGGATTTCCCTGCTACATAGGTGGTTTAAAATGGATTTTGGAAGGCTTTCTAGGTGATGTATTATTGTTACATAGTTGAGGTGTGCTTCTGCATAGGGTATGGTGTGGCTTGCTATTGTGGGATGAGAGGATTAGGTTGATGTGTCATGAACTACTACTACTATGGTGAAGGTTGGTAGAATGATTAATTTTGGCACTGGCATTGGATTTTCTTGATGTATAAAGGGTGCATACCCACATTACTGAAAGGGAGGATGGTAGCTTTGGTGTGTACTATAGGTGGTTGGGAAAGGGAGTTAGTGGGATGGGAAGAGCCAAGTTGTTGCAATTGTGGGGGGATGACTTGTGGAGTAGTGAGGGGCATAGATATGTAATTGGTGAATGTGGGAAAAGATGCAATGAAAGGAGATGGCAATGGTTGTTGATAAGTTGGTTGGAAGAGGTGTGAGTGCATGGGTACACCCTAGGCATTCATTATTTCTTGGTTGAGGATCTAAGGGGTGCCAATCCCTGTTGTGGGTTGTGATGTGGTGGTTTCTATGAATGTGGGAGAAAAAGTGGGAGTTTGTGATGCAGGTGGAGGGTTTTGGGATGCATGGGTGGCATTCTTGTTGTGAAGGTGACTTGTTGGGCTTGTGTGTCAGAAATGAAAGGTGGGGGAGGGACTTGCATGGAATTAGGTTGTATAACAGACTAGGTGAATGTAGGTGGGTTGGCTTGTGTTTCTCCTTATGGAAGGGATGTTGATACGGGGGCTTGGTTTATGATGGGTAGAAGTATTGTCTATGTAGAAGCTTATGTGGGGGTGGTTGTTGCACTTGTGCCGAAGCTTGTAGTTACATGGCCACTTGTGAGGAAGTAGGTGGGGGTGGTGCACCTATGACGGAGAAAGGGGTGGATTGGGTTGTGTTTTGGATTGTGGGAGTTGTCATGCTAGGCTCTAAGAGATGGGGGATGGATGAAGCTATATGAGATACTTGCATTGTTAGATCATGGATTTGTTGGATGACAAAATGGGGGATATTGGTGGAGGTATGGATGGGTTTTGTGGGATCAAAAGGGTGTAAGTGTGGGGGAATGGGAGTACCCTCCTATACATAGTTTGCTAAAATAGCGAGATAGTTCTGTGTAATAATCAAACTTATCATCTGTGCATGTCCTCAAAGGCAAATGAAAGCTTCCATGGAGTTAGTGGTAGGTGTCTCACTAGGGTCTTCCCACACATTCTGAACCAGGGGTGGTTGGGAATCATACATTACCATAGTGCCAGTAGGGTCATTTGGGTCTGCTAAACTAGTGGCTTGGTTGGGATCCATTCCTTTCCTCTTCTTTGGTCATGTCTCAATAGACATAAAAATGCAAAGTCCTAAGATGGGGGGAGGATGTAGATGTATCAGAAGGATGCTTGGGATGATGATCTTAGATCTCTAGATGAGGTTGGTGATGACCTAGATGGAATATTTTAGGTGATGTGAGATTTTCGTGATGTTCTTAGAAGATGGGTGGCTAAGGGTCAAGGTGAGCTACCTTTCCTAATGTGGGATCAAAATATGTGAGATTTTCATCCTTGAATAGAACTGTGATCTTTAGATGATGAGATCCTTACTAGTGTGATCAAGTCTCTAGATCGAGATGATGAGGTTGGCAAGGGTAAGTACTAGCTACCCTAGACAATTCTTAGTCAAACAAGTGTGGCTAAGATTTTGATTCTTAGGATAAGGTTTAAGAAACTCTAGGTGAGTCCTTGGATGTGATGTTGATATAGGATAATTGATGCAGTAGTGGTCAGTGGAAGCCTTCAAATAGTGAGCAATTTGGTGAAGTTTGGAGCCCTCAACACTCAAGGTGTAAGGTCTGGTGCTAATATACTTATCACAATTATCAAATAGGTCTTGGAGAAGGTTATCACAACCCTAAAAGACAATAGAACCTAATCACTAGGTTTTCCAAAGTCTCAAGCACTAAAAATCAATGAATTACTAAAAGATCTCTTCAAGGAAATAGATACTTAAACCCCAACAAATAGATACCAAGACTAGGGGTGGCTAATGAACATGGTTCAGGCCTACTTAGGTCTTATCTTATTAGTTCCAATGGTTCTTGTTGGAAATTTGGCTAATGTGGATGCATAGATGTTTTCATTATGGCATCATATGATCTCTACTAAGAGCGCAGAATCTAGAATGCAAGTATGGCAAGTTGAAGGAAGAAATTGTCTAAGTATGGATACAGTGATCCTGACAGAGCACCTGATGAAGATTTAGTTGGTGATGTCCATTGGAGTAATATTTTTTTTTGCATAGTTAACTGAAGCTTCTATAGAGTATGAGGATACTCCATCTCAGTGCACATAAAGTTTGGAGCATTACAAATGAAGTTATTCAAAGTTTACCGAAGATAGTTTTGCAGACAAAATAGTTTTGGAGAGAGTATTAGCGAAAGAGTTAAGGGATTATTTTTGCTTGTCAAAATAATGAATTAACATTATGAAGGGATGAAATCCTAGATTTTTACCCTTGGATAAAGATTTTTGAAGCTGACCATATAAAGTTATTAGCTCTAATAACTCATATAATTTGCATACTTGAAATGTAATGATAATGATGTGTTTTGTAAAAAGAAAGAAAAGGATAACTTGCAAAAGTTGTATATTGTGATAGTAGCAAAGGCTATTGATGCGAAGTTGTAAGTAGTACCATATTATAGTCAGAAACATTTTGTATTACTTGTTTGGGTAGTGAGCTTAGCTGGTGATCAGGTTTTTTAATCTAACTCCTAATAGGGTTAAGGCTTCTAACAAGGCCTAAAGTCCTTTAACCAAGATAGATCTACTATATATTGTAAACTAACTCTTAACAAGGTCCAATATCCCTAACAGGATACTTTTGATTAGTGATCTTTGTGGGTACCATCCCCACCGGGGTTTTCCCTTGGCCAGGGTTTCCTTGAGAACATATCATGTGTTATGAGTTCTTTCTATTTACTACTATGTTTGTTAATCAACTTGATAATCTTTGTATGCACTAAAGTAATCTGTTATATCCATAAGTGGGAAAAAGTAAAATTTTGTGAAATACTGATTCACCCCCCTCTCGGTATTTTTTATTTCTAACAATTGGTATCAGAGCATAGTTACTTAGAGAAGGAACATTCAAGGAAAGCTTAGCAGCTTGAGTAAGATCTCTATGGATATGGATCAACTTTAGAAGAATCTTGAAGAAGCTCTTGAACAAATTGATATGCTTACTGATGAAAGAAAATCCTTAAGAAGAAAGTATGAAGATGCAAAGAATGCTATTGACAAATTAAAAGGTAAGATTGAAGATCAGAAATCTGAAAAGAAATCTGATATTCTTGTTGAAGATTGTGATGAATTAGAAAAAGAAAATGAGATCCTTAAGCATGAGCTGAAGATAGTAAATCTGAAGCTTAGTATGAAAGATGGAAATTTGAGATCTGATAATGAAAAATTGAAAATTGAGAATGAAGATCTGAGATCAAGACTTGAAAGGTAACATCTGAATTAGAAAAAGTAAAAGTGTAGTATGTGGAACTTGAGAAGTATAATAAAATTGTGAAAGGTGAATTAACTCAATCTAAACAACAACTTGAAAGGCTATATTCAAATAGTGATAGGACTGATAAACAAATTTCTTTTGGAGAACCATTATTTGATAAGACTGGATTTGGATTTAGTATGTTTAGAACAAATCATGAAAGTAAGAATCCAGATCTGAAGACATCTGAAAGTATGGAGGAAATGAAGCTAGATGAGAAAACATTGGAAGATCTACCTAAAGAAGAACCACCTAGAGAGAAAGAAGAATCAAAGAAAGAAGAATCAAAATAGGAAGAATCATCTAAAGGTATGCAAAGAGAATTCAAAGGTAGATGTTTTGCTTGTAATACTATTGGGCACATGAAGAGAGATTGCACAGGTAAGCAATTTAAACCTCTTAATGGACATTGTTATAATAGTCATGGTTTTGGACATAGAGCTAATGAATGTAGAAGACCTATAGTAATTTTGAATAATTATGATAATAGAATGATTGGGAATACTAACAATGCAAATAAGAGATCTATTGAAGAAATGAATAAAAGAAAAGTGGTAGTATGTTTTAGATGCAACAAAGTAGGACATATTGCTAGAAATTGTACATCACAGATTAACCAGCAAGGAAAAAGATTTGGAAAGAATGGAATCATTTGTCAGATATGCAACAAGTTTGGACACTCAGCAAGAGTTTGCAGAATGAACAATGGAGGTTATCATCATAACCGTAACCCTAGGAACAATGCAAGAAGGAATGAAAATGCAGGAAACAAAGAGAAAGGTTGTTGTAGCAATAAAGATGAAGTAAAATTTGATAAAGGCACAGATCAAGGAGGTATATTCAGCACTAAAAGTAGTCAAGAAGGTAATGTAACTGATGGTAAGGATGAATCTTTACCTCACCCTTCTTTAAGTACTTAAATTATGTAAGTTTCTGTAGTTTAGGACTTAGGATTAGTGTAGATTAGGAATTTGAATGAGTTAAGTTTTTCACAGTTAGATATAGGTTTGTTATGTTGTACTAATGCTATGGTTAAGTGCACAAAATAAAATATTGTGTTTTACAAGGTCGCAAAAAGGTTTTATGGTTGCAGGTTTGCAGAATCAACTTTTTAAGGTTTTAGTGGCAAAATGAATGAATGTGATGTCAGATCAAGTTAATGTGAAGTGTTATAAGGTCAAAATCAAAGTTATCATGATTACAAAGTGATTGAAAAGAGATTTGAAAGAAGAAAAAGTGAGTTGACGATGATTTGAAGAAGTTTGGAAGTAGTTTGCAACGCCGATCATACCGAAACCCTAGATTTGCAAAGTTGAGGTATTTTTTATCTTTAATCAGTGGATAAGATGGATATTTCTATGGTTCATAATGTTAAGGATAAGATAGACCTAAGATTAAGAAAGAACTAGTAGAACTATCTGAAATTGATGACAGACTAGCACTATCATCCGTACCAGATGGAGTATTACACATTGAGAATGTTAAAGGATATTTAGTTTGCAAGTTTGAAACCTTAGGAGATGCAGATTTTAGTGATGATTAAAGGAAATTGTATAATCAAGACATGTTAGCTAAACCAACTTATGGGCACCTAGAGAACAATGAAATTATCAATTATTCCATGAAGTATGAATTTAATGATGAGGAATGTACCAAGATCATTTTAAGTAGAATCCACAATGGGAAATTCTAGATGGAGGATAGAGTTATTGATATAACTGCCGACCTAATTCATGATGTTACTAGATTATCAAAAGTTGGAGAGATTCCACTAAATGAAAAGAACATGAGAAAGATTGTCTTAGACAACACTGGATCTAGTTATAATGGTAGAGGAATTGCGATAAGTAAGATTAAGCAAGATGATGTTAGGTACCTTTGCAAGATCCTAACAACTAAATTCTATGGTAGTTCAAGGGAAGATGACATGGCTACAGGAATGGTTCATGTAGCTTATCTTATGTGTATTGAGAAGAAACAAGTAGACCTATGTGAAATTTTGAAAATTCAGTTATTTGAGAATTTAGAAAAGATTAAGAAGGCTAAGTACACAGAGTTTAGGTTTTCATCTGTGATAACCTATATGTTTTTTCATATTTTACAAAGATTTCGTTACATAGTTGACTGGAGTGACAATGTGAACACAATGAAAAGAATAAACTCAGTCTACATGAAGCACCTAATTGATAAAGTCAATGATAGTGTGAAGCTTGTATTGAAGACTTTTTAGAATATTGTTAAGAATAGATCAAGGATTCCTCAATCCTTAGTTGAAAAGCATAAAGATGACATTTGTTTTATGGTAGACACTGATTTCACCTACATTGAAGCAGCTGAGCCTAGAATGGAATTCATACACCCTCTTGGCTATGAAGTATCTAAAGTAGAAAGAGTAGGATATGTGAATAGACTGTTAAAGTGTGAATTGGATGGTCATGCAAATAGGTTTGGAACCTATGAAGAGAATTTCAACTCTGCAATAATTTTGAAAGAAAAGAAGCAATCTAGTAGGAGAGTTGAATCTACTATGAAGAAAATACTGAAAGAATCAGGTATGTCAAGTCATGAGTTTGACATAGCTAAGAAGACTACAGAAGCCTTGAAGAAAAGTGAAAATCTTGTAGTTCCACCTATGGCATCTAGTGCAAACCCTATTGATCCTATAGTAGTAAAGGTAAAATTTGAAGTACCTAAAAAAGATGAAGGAGAAAAATCCTTTTCTCCTATTCCTAGCAAAAGAGTAAAAGTGAGTGCAATAGGACTCAACAAAAGATAGAAAGTGATTGTACCACCTGTACCTAGAAAAGTAGCAGTAATTAAAGATGATGATGAAGTTTCAATCAAGAAGAAAACTTGGAAACCAAGAATTGAAAGAGTTAATGAAGATATATTGCAGCATGGAGACTTCACTAAGATAAATAAATTCTATGATCTATATGGATCATTTGATAGATTGAATTTTGAAAATGCAATGATTACACATGATTTTGATAGATAAGAAACTTAGCACTATTCATGGTAAGATCCCAAAAGATTTATATAACAGACTTGTGAATAGAAAACAAAGAGCACAAGAAGAGGACATAAAGATGAGAGAACATGTAATTAGACAATTTTGTGAAGTTGAGGATGAAGATCATTTGAAGAGAATCTTGAAGCCTCTTGGAACTTTATTGAGAAGTAAGAGAAGAACAATTCTTATAATGGGAGGCAAAAAGGAGGAAGTATAGAAAGAGACTAAGCAAGCAGTAATGAAAGTTCTTGCAGATATAGTTGCAAGAAAGCATGTTGAATCAGATCCTCAGCAGAAGCAATCAGAGGAACCGCATGTAGAGGAAGTTGGTATTGAAGAAGTCCCATCTTCTTCACATATCAATATTGGGAAAGAATCAATGGACATTGAAGGAACCAAAGTGACACTAGAGTTAGATGATGCAGTATTTCATGATCTAGGAAACATTGTTGACAATTTGGATTTAGAAGAGCAAGAGAAGGTTATAGAATCAGAAAAGGATACAGAGGTAGTGGAAGCACCAGCTATATCAGAATCAGTTCCAGCAGAGCAGACAGTTAAAGGTAAACAAATTTTGACAGAGGTCACTACCCCTAGTGCACCTGATAGTAAGAAGAGACAAATTGGTTCAATTTTTGAAGACCTTGGAAAAGAGGTTGAAGATGATGATCAGCTTGAGTTCATCACATCTCTTAATAAAATTATTGGAAAGAATAAGAAGGTGAAGGACCTTGAAGGCAAAGTTAGAGTTTTGACAGAGAAACTTGAGAGTGTGATCAACACTAAGGTATTTGAATCGGATCCACTTGAGAAAGCTAAAATGGTAATAAACTCTTTTGACTCTGAATTTTTAACTTAAAGGATATTGCTAGAATAAAAGTTTAGGAAGCCTATGAAGCAGAAATGCAACAAAATTTAAGTGTAAATATTCGAAATGATATTGGTAATTTGGATGTATGCATAAAGAATTTGAGGAGACATTTTGAGACTGGAAAGAGTTTGTATATACAATGCACAAAATAAAAAATCCTAACAGCTAAAGAAGATAAGAAGATCAGAGAGAAGATAGATGCAATTATAGCTGAAACAAACACCTTGACAAGCCCAAATGTAAAGATAAGTTATGTGGAGAAGAACATAAGGAAGTTAAATGATGAAATCAAAATGTTAGCAAAGGAGAAGAATAGAAAGATGATCAGGATTAACATCTTGAGAGAGCATATCTAAATCAAGACCTCAATTGTTGAAGACCAAATTGAGCAGTGTCTTTCAACAAAGACATCTTTTCAAAAATTTAGCTTTAATTCCCTGCAAGCTTGTCAGACAGCAGCATACAGATTGAGTACTCTACTCAATGTTGCTAAATCCATCAGGAAGATATGGGAGAAAGATTTTGAATCATGGAAGTCAGAGTTTGGTGACTGTGTTGCAAGCCTATCAGCTTTGCAATAGCTGATAACAAGGTAGCAAGTTTTTATTGAAATTTTTGTACACCCTATCTTTGTCATTGTTCTCAAAGGGGGAGAGATAGAAGAAAATTGATAATATGTTGAGGAAGGATACTCATAGGGGGAGCTATTCTATGGAGTACAATATTGTATATGTGTTTTATAACATTTGGCCACAATTTTGTGTAAGTGTTTTGAAGTTTTGTTTGCACACTTAGCCAATTTTCCCATATGTTGCCACCAATGACAAAGGGGGAAATTGTTGGAAATTTGGATAATGTGGATGCATAGATGTTGTCATTATGGAAACATATGATCTCTACTAAGAGTGCAAAATCTAGAATGCAAGTATGGCAAGTTGAAGGAAGAAATTATCTAAGTATGGATACAGTGATCCTAACAGAGCACCCGATAAAGATTTAGTTGGCAACATCCACTGGAGCAATATTTTTGTTTTTGTAGTTAACTAAAGCTTTTATAGAGTATGAGGATACCCCATCTTAGTGAGCATAAAGTTTGGAGTAGTACGGATGAAGTTATTCAAAGTTTACCGAAGACAGTTTTGCAGACAGAATAGTTTTGGAGACAGTATAAGTGAAAGAGTTAAGGGATTATTTTTGCTTGTCAAAATAATGACTTAACATTAGGAAGGGATGACATCCTAGCTGTTTACCCTTGGATATATATTTTTTAAGCTGACCATATAAAGTTATTAGCTCTAATAACTCATATAATAGGCATACTTGAAATGTAATGATAATTATGTGTTTTGTAAAAAGAAAGAAAAGGATAACTTGCGAAAGTTGTATATTGTGATAGCAGAAAAGGATATTGATGTGAAGTTGTAATAAGTACCATATTATAGTTAGAAACATTTTTTATTACCTATTTGGGTAGTGAGCTTAGCTAGTTATCAGGTTTTGTAATCTAACTCCTAACAGGGTTAAGGCTTCTAACAAGAACTAAAGTCCTTTAACTAGGATAGATCTACTATATATTGTAAACTGACTCTTAACAGGGTCAAATATCCCTAACAAGATACTTTTGATTAGTGATCTTTATGGGTACCATCCCCACTAGGGTTTTCCCTTGGCTAGGATTTCCTCGAGAACATATCATGTGTTATGAGTTCTTTCTATTTACTACTATGTTTGTTAATCAGCTTGATAATCTTTGTATGCACTAAAGTAATCTGTTATATCCATAAGTGGTCAAAGGTAAAAGCTTGTGAAATAATGATTCACCCCCCCTCTCAGTATTTCCTATTTCTAACAGTTCTTTCACCATTGAACAACACACAAGACTATGCTACTGCACAATCCTAGAAACCTGCTTGTAGCCCTTCCTAGAAAGGAAATCTGAACATAACTTTGAATGTTCCCAAGTGAGATAATTAATGGGTTGAGGATTCTAATACCCTTTTTGGGTTTACTGAACATACTTGAACACCAAGGAGTGGAATTTAGGGGAAAGCTTTAATGTTACAACATTTAGACTGGTTATTAGGCCTAAATAGGGCTCCAAATACACTATAGGTACTCTTTTCCCTATGCCAATGCAAAAAATATATGTGGAAGCATGTGCATATGTATAAGAAACCTAAGAATCCAAGTTTTTAGGTCGTGAAGAACCCTCAACTGAAATCTAGGAGGACTGTCCTAGTTTCCTAACCGGTGCACACATAGAGATGTACACCTAGGTTATGGTGGCAAGACCAACTCCCTAAAAATCCACTCTCCTTGCTTGAATAATATGAAAATAAATTGAAATTCATTGTATTCCACTAAGGGGCATCAATTTCCCATGGTGGAATGTGCCTAAACAATCAGGCCCTATCTCCAATCTTGGTTTTAAGCCTTAATCCTAGGCACTATCACAAAAGTTTTGATATCTTCCAAAGCAATTTGAATTAACACATGATACCTACTAAAATAGAAATAAGATTCAAAGAATCAACCTTTGGAATCACTCTCACATGCCCCAACATCTGTACCTATATGTACAATGCTCTGAAACTTAGAATTTGCAGAGAATAGATAGCTTTTATTGATAAAAATGCCAATTACAAGTTGTATATCCTATCACCCACCTATGAGGGGTTTTATAGGGTTCTCCCAATGGTTACAAGTGAGGTTTAAACCATTTATCCATTTTGGGAGGGTCTTTTACAAGTTTTTAACAACTTTTTAAAGTTGCTCTAAAGTTGCTTGACAACTTTTGAGCAATTTTGACAATTTGCTATTCTAATGACCAAAATTGGTCTTATCCTTGATTTGATGATCCCTAATGGATCCAAACATAGAAAAAATGAAAACTACCTATCTCTAGGGTATTGGATCAAAAAATGACCAATAGTTAGACCAAGGGCTCATAAAATGCCAACTTGGAACTATGGCCTTACAATGAGATCTCAATACTAATTCCTATTCTAAGCATGACTAGAGGTCTCAAGGACCTTAGTGTGAAACCTTAGGCCTCATGATAATGCTTTTTGAATCTGGAGTAGGAGTAGGTGCTCTTGCACCATACTCCCCTTGAACTTTAAAACTCAAGTCCCTACTTTAGTATAGCTTCTATATTGAGGTTCCATGCTGCTGTATTTGATCCTCAGTTAGCCATGTAGCATCAATCTTTGGTAAGCCCTTCCATTTTACCAAGTAATGCATATACTTCCTTGATCTGGTCTACTTGAGTAGTTTGAAGTCTAAAATTTCTTCAATCTCCACCGGTTTTCTTTGTGGAAGATCAATGACATATTCTTCATCCTCCATGCTTGTGTCTTTACCCTACTCATTGCTTGGACCTGCTGTAACTTTATATGGTGTGAGGTCTACATTATTGAAGATTGGAGAGATCTACAATGTTAGAGGGAGGGAGATCTCATAGGCATTGTCACCTAGTTTTTTCAATATGCTTCAGGGGCCTACCTTCTTCATTTGCAACTTGGAGTGTCTACCTTTAGGTAGTCTTTCCTTCCTTAGGAATTCCCAAACTCTATCCCCTATTTTGAAATGAGCCTCTCTTCTCCTCTTGTCAACATTCTCTTTGTATTTCAAACTATACTTCTACAAAGTTTCCTTCACTTGCTATTGTACCTTGTTGATGAATTCTGCTAATTCTTGGCCTTGGGCACTAATTTTGAAATCAGATGGGAGTTCCATCAAATCTAGTGTTCCCTTGGGATGCAAACCATACACTATTTGAAATGGAGTCTTTCTAGTTGACCTATTTATTGAGTCATTGAAGGAAAACTCTACTTGGGGTAGAATGGTATCCCAACTCTATGAATATTGCTTGGTGAGGCATCTTAGAAGATTGCCTAAGGACCTATTGACTACCTCAGTCTACCCATCCATTTGAGGGTGATAGGTAGAGCTATAGGTGAGATCTGTACCCAACTTCTTGAAGAGTGTCCTCCAAAAATGCCCTTGAAACTTTACATCTCTATCTGATACAATTGTCTGAGGTAAGCCATGAATTATAACTACTTCCTTGAAGAAGAGATTGGCTATATGAGATGCATCATTTGTGCTCTTGCATGGCACAAAGTGGGCCATTTTTCTAAATCTATCTACTATAACAAACACACTATCAAATCCTTTCTTGGTTTTAGGTAGTCCCATGACAAAATCCATTGAAATGGATTCCCAAGGCCTTGAAGGGATTGGTAAGGGTTGATAGAGTCCTTGATTTGTTGTCATTCCCTTAGCTTGTTGGAAGATTGTGCAAGTTTGAACAAACTTTTTGACCTCATTGTTCAACTTGGGCCAAAAGTAACTCCTCTTTACCATGTTTGTTGTCTTGTCAATGCCAAAGTGACCACCTAGGCCACCACAATGGTTTTCTCTAATTATGTTTTCTCTAATTATTTTTTCTCTCATTGAACACTTAGGTATGAATAGTTGTGCTCCCTTGAATAGAAGGCCATTCTGAATTAGATATTCAAAAAAATCAATGTGATATCTACCTTCCATCTTTATACAAATCTGATATATCTCTGAAAAATTAGGGTCATCTAGGTACAAGTGCTTGAGGGACTCAATCCCCACACTTTGTAATTGAATTTCTTCAACCAAACCAATCCTCCTACTAAGTGCATCAACAACTTTGTTTGCTACACCTTTTTTATGTTTAATGTTGAAGGTATAGGCCTACAATTGCTCTACCCATTTGAGATGCCTGGCTGAAAGTTTTTCTTGTGAATTAAGGAAGCTTAGAGCATGGTTGTCAGTGTAGACTACAAAATCTTTTGGGATCAAGTAGTGCCTCCATTTCTTGAGGGCTTGGACCATGGCATAAAGCTCTAAGTCATAGGTGGAATACTTCCTCTTGGCCTCATTCAATGTCTCAAAAAAGAAAGCAACTACCTTGCCTTCTTGGCTTAGGACAACACCTATAGCAAAATTTTGTCTCCATAGTGAAGACCTTGTTGAAATCAGGGAGAACCAAGATAGGGTATTGAGAGACTCTATTCTTAAAGTATTGGAATGCATCATTGGCTTCTTTTGTCCATGCAAACTTAGTCTTCTTTCCATCTTTGATTGTTTCAAGCATTGGTGCACACACATGACTGAAATTTTTTATGAACTTCCTATAGAATGTTGCAAGCCCATGGAAACTTCTCACATCACCTTGATTCTTTGGTGGAGGCCAATTAATGATTGCATCTACCTTCTCAGGATCCATCTTGAGGGTAGCCTGTGAGATCACAAAACCTAGGAATACAAGCTCCTTTCTCATAAACATGCATTTTTCCAAGTTGATTGCCAACTTGTGCTGATGAAGTCTTCTTAGTACCTATTCCACATGATCAAGATGGTCTTCCTTGCTATGACTGAATATTAGTATGTCATCAAGGTAAACAACAACAAATTTTCCAATAAAATCTATGAATATATCATTCATAAGCCTCATAAAAGTGCTAGGGGCATTGCTTAAACCAAATGGAATTACTAACCATTCAAAAAAACCTTTAGTAGTCTTGAATGTTCTTTTCCATTCATCTCTAGGCTTGATTCTGATTTGATGGTAACCAAACTTTAAGTCTATCTTGGTGAAGTAGCATGCACCACCTAGTTGATCCAATAGGTCTTCAATCCTTGGCACAGGAAATCTATACCTTATTGTGATTTTGTTTAGGGCCTTGCTATTAGTGCATAACCTCCATTTTTCATCCTTTTTAGGGGCCAAGATTGAGGTTACAAGGACTGAGACTTTTTTGATTGAGCCCTCTTTCCAACAATTTAGTGACTTGTTTTGCAATCTCTGCATGCTGCAATGGAGTCATCTTATATGGTGACTTTTTAGGAAGGGATGATCTTGGTATGAGGTCTATTTTGTGGCTAATGTCCCTAATGGGAGGGAGGGTAGAGGGTAGGTCACTAACAGTGACTTCTTTATACTTTTGCAATAGATTTTTGACTTCATTTGGCATGGGCTCTTCTTGAACAGACCTAATGTTATCCTTGGGTTTAGAAATTAGGACAAATGGTTCAATGTTAGATTCTTTCAAGGTTTTCAACATCTCCTTTTCCCCCATGATAATCACAGTGGGTTCCTTTTCAATTTTTCTATCTGGTAAGGGCTTCATGGTGAAGGTCTTCCCATCTTTGGTGATGGAGTAGGTGTTCTTCCTACAATGGTGGGTAGCATCAACATCAAATTGCTAGGGCATTCCTAGAAGGATGTGGGCTGCATCTATCTCAACAACATCACAAAGGACCTTGTCCTTGAAGTTAGCAATAGAAAACTCTATCCAAGCTTGTTTTGTGACTAGAGTTTGTTGGCCTTTGGTTAACCATGAAACATGATAGGGGCAAGGGTGTGGTTTCTTAGGCAAGTTTAATTTCTGAATCATTTCACAAGACATAAGATTTTTAGTTGAACCAAAATCAATAAGAAGATTGCATACCTTTCTGTGACACTTGATTTTTGTCCTGAAGAGATTCTTTCTTTGTGGAGGCTCTTAGTTTTGTGGTACTTGAAGGAAGACCTACCTCATCATTAGACACACACCTTCTTCTAGTTCCAAGTCTCTACCATCAGCATTGTCCTCTTGTTTTTCTTCTTGGACAAGTTGTGCTCTCCTCTCACCTTGGTTATTGTTTCTCTTCTCAGGGCATCTTCTTGCATGGTGTCCCAATTGGTTGCAATAAAAACACTTTAATGGTCCATTACATCTTCTTGAATTTTTCCTTTCTCTATTGAAAGGCCTTCTTCCTCTATAGTTTCCTCTTGAGTTAGAGTCACTATTCTCCTTATCTCCTTGGTCAGGGGTCTTGTTGCTACTACCACTACTTTTTCCCTTGTTCCAAGAGTTGTTTTTGCCTCTAAAACTCTTCCCACTATCATTGCTCTTTCCTTTGACAAAATCCTACTTTCTCTTCCATTTTTCCTCTACCTTGAGTGCCATTTGATAGCACTTATGGACTGTGGTAGGGCAGTGTAGACTCAATTCTTCTTGAATGGATACCTTCAAGCCATTCATGTACCTTGCTAGCTTTTCCTCTTCATCTTTAGCCACATTGGTCTTCATGAACAATTTCAAGAACTCCTCACTGTATGAGCCTACATCCATGTCCTTTTGCTTCAAACTTTGCTTCCTCCTATGGATTTGTACCCCATAGTCCTCAGGTACATATGTCTCTTTGATCAATGTAATCATTCTATTCCATGAATTGATCATGTTCTTCCCATTCTTCACCCTTTCTGTTTGGATGAAGTTCCACAAAGTTAGGGCTGCTCCCTTCAACTTGGATCTTACTACCTTTACTCTCTACTTTTTAGGTATGTCTTAACATTCAAATAATGTTGTTAATGGTTCTATCCAATCCAAGGCTAGATCAGTATTCATCTTGCCATTGAAGGTTGGAAAATATATCTTATCCTCCATGGTTCTTCTTCCAATGGACTTCAAAGCATCAATGAAAGGTCTTTGGTCTACAGGGATATGCTGATTGGGATCATCCTCCTCTTCTTCACTCCCTTCTTCATTTTTAGACTCATCTTTGTCCTTGTCATCAAGCTTCTTCTCAAGTTCCTAAAGCCTCTTAGTTAAGGCCTTATTTGCAGCCTTTTTCTCTCTCACCATCTTTTCCAACTCACTATTGGTAAACCTTGTAGGGATCTCCTCATTCTCAAGATTACACATAGCTCTGATACCACTTGATGCAACAGTGGTTAGCAGAAGCCTTCAAATAGTGAGCAATTTGGTGAAGTTTGGAGCCCTCAACAGCCAAGGTGCAAGGTCTAGTGCTAATATACTTATCACAAGTATCAAATAGGACTTGGACAAGGTTATCACAACTCTAAAAGACAACAGAACCTAATCACTAGGTTTTCCAAAGTCCCAAGCACCAACAATCGATGAATTACTAAGAGATCTCTTCAAGGAAATGGATACTCAAACCCCAAGAAATAGATACCAAGACTAGGGGTGGCTAATGAACATGGTTTAGGCCTATTTAGGTCTTATCTTATTAGTTCCAATGCTTCTTTCACCATTGAACAACACACAAGACTATGTTGCTGCACAATCCTAGAAACCTGCTTATAGCCCTTCCTAGAAGGAAATCTGAACATAACTTTGAATGTTCCCAAGTGAGATAATGAATGGGTTGAGGATTCTGCTACCCTTTTGGGGTTTACTAAACATACTTGAACACCCAAGAGTTTAATTTAGGGGAAAGATCTGATGTTACAACATTTAGACCGGTTATTAGGCCTAAATAGGGCTCCAAATACACTATAGGTACTCTTTTCCCTATGCCAATGCAAAAACTAGATGTGGGAGCATGTGCATATGTATAAAAAAAAGTGAGAATCCAAGTTTTTAGGTCCTAAAGAACCCTCTATTATGAATGAATGCTGAAGCCTTTGGTAGTCATTCTGTAGCAGTGGTTGTTGCATTCATGATTTTGATTGTCATTGATGTCAACACAGTGTTATTCTGGAGTTTTAGTAGAAAAGCAGGCATAGTTTTGTTTTGCGCACATGTTATATTATAGATTGAGTTATGCATAATTGATGGTATTTTATTTGGTGTGTTATGATCCTATGGTTAAGAGCGCAAAGAGAAATTCATTTATTCATGAAAGTTATAAGCATTTTGGTGAAAGTAGTATTCTAGCAGTTTTCCTATGTAGCAGTTTTTGGTAATTGGAGGATATCTCCTAATCGGGATGGAATATGATTCTGCATAGTTAAAGGGAATTTTGAGACTCATTGGTGGTGATGTGGTTCACAACACAAACTTTGAGGTCACATGATTGGAAAGTTATTGTATCTGGAAGCTAACAGTTTTATGTAATTTTGATGTAGCATGTTGAAATTATTATTTTGTATTTGCATGCCAACTCATTTGTAATTATTTGAGTGTGGTATAAAGGAAGGAATGTTTTCCTTATTATGTAAGAGGATTTTAAGAGTTGTGATATGAAATTATGAAAGTTGTGATGTGAATGTATGCATGAAGTGAAGAAAAGAGCTAATTTAGTGATGAAGGAAGACTTGCCAAGTATAGAGATCTAAATTTGTGATCTTGTGTAGTAGAGAGTGTGGTTTTGGCACAATGTGAAGGAGGTAACATATTTTATATTATTTTGTTGAATAATCCTAAGATCTATTGGACACTGAGTTAAGAGATCTTGCCTTGAAGCTATTTGGGCAGTGGGTCCTTCTGTCTCCCATAACTCCTAACAGGGTTAGAATCTTTTAACAGGGATTCAAAATCTTCTAACAGAGATTCATATGTATTGAATGTATTTCATAAGACTCCTAATAGGGTCCATCCTCTAACAAGGAACTTTCATATTAGTGCATCATTCCCACCAGGGTTTACTCTTTGATCAAGAGGTTCCCTAGTTAACATATCTTGTGTTATTGTGTCATTGTGTATGGTTATCTTTCTATGGTTGGTTACTGCATTAATTATATGGTTTAAAGCTATAGAAGTTGATATTGAATTTAATTATGATAAATGGTTTAAATATTAGATAACTAATTCACCCCCCCCTCTCAGTTATCTTGGTGGTCTTTCCTTTCTAACAATTGGTATCAGAGCGGTAGGTCCTTGAAAGAGAAGTTTAACAACTTAAGGAGATCTAAGGAAAATTTTAGGAAAGAAAGCCCTAAGTTTGATGGAGTAAAGTTTGACAGCTGGAAAGAAAAGATGAAGATACATCTCTTGTGTTTAAGACTAGGTTATTGGTTGATCATAAAGAATGAAAGGACTATAATTGAAGAAGACAATCTTGAGACAAGTTCTAAAGATGAGGTAGATTTATTTATGTGTAACATACTTGCAAGAGAAGCACTTTTATCAGCACTTCCAAAGAATGAATATGGTCAGGTAAAAGGTTTAACTAAATCTAATGATATTTGGAAAGCTTTAAATTCTACTTTTGAAGGTGATGAACATGCAAAGAAAGCTAGGTTACATAATTGGATTTGTGCATTTGAAGACATAAGAATGATGGAAGATGAATCTTTTAGAAGCTATATTGGTAGGATGTCAAAAATTGTTGCAGGAATAAAGTCTAGTGGAGGTGAAAAGATAGAGAATGAATTAATATGGAAGATTTTGAGAACATTGACACCGGTATTCAGGTAGACTACACAAATGATTGAACAAGTGATACTTTGTACACCAAAATTTTCAAGAGAGACTCTTCTTGGAAGAGTGGGAGCAACAAAGATGAATCTGAGATTATCAGGAGAACTACCTAGAGTGGAGACAACATTCAGTGCCCTTAGCATCAGACCTACTTTTTCTAGAAGTACAAGTGTGAATGTAGATTATGTCAGTAGTAGCAGATCCAAATCTGATGAAGACAAGAAGATTGAAGAAGGTATTGCCTTTCTTGTGAAAAGATAACTAGATGGTAAGAAAATATTTAAATGTTGGACATGTCAAGAATATGGTCATTTTGCATCTAAGTGTCCTAAGAGAGTTAAGAATTATAGAAAAAAATTTAAGCCTAGAAGATCTAAAGAATGTTATTATGCAAATGATGAAGAAACTGAAGTGGGAATTGAAAGACATTTGAGTGACAGTGATAATGATAACTTTGATGACATAGGATTTGTAGCAATTAAGGAAGAAAATTATGAATTTGATATTAAAGAAGAAAAAGCCTTAGTTTCCCAAGTTAAAAAAATAAAGCTGATTGGATTATAGATAGTGGTTGTTCACATCATATGACTGGTGATAAAGGAAAGTTCATAAAGTTTAACAATTATGATGGAGGAGTTGTTAGAGTTGGTAACAATGCACCTTGTTTGATTAAAGGTATAGGATCTATTACTCTTGATGGAAAGACTAATACTGATGATGTTTACTTTGTTGATGGATTGAAACATAATCTTTTAAGTGTTGGATAGTTAGTGGATAAAGGATATCAAGTTTGGTTTACTGAGAAAACTTGTGTGATTAAGGATAAAGATGGAAATATAATTGGAATTGGATCTAGAACTAGAGGTAATGTATTTCAATTGAACCCTACTGAGATGACATGCTTAATGACTAAGATTGATGATAGTTGGTTATGGCATAGAAGGTTTTTTCATATAAACTTTGATAATATTGTAAAAGTGAGTTCTACACTTGCAGTAAGAGACTTACCTAAGATCATGAAGCCTACTAACATGATTTGCAAGGAATGTGTGATGGCTACGCAGAAAAGGAGTTCATTTCCTAGAAAGAAGTTTACATCTACAGAGAAGTTGGAGATTGTTCATACAGACTTGAGTGGTCCTACTAGGACTAGATGATTCTATGGAGAAAGGTATTTTATTATTCTTGTTGATGATTTTATAAGAATGATGTGGATTGCATTTTTTAAAGAAAAATTTGAAGCATTTGATAAGTTTAAGGTCATGAAAAATAAAGTAGAGAATGAATCAGGAGAGGATTAAATGTTTGAGATCCGATAGAGGTGGAGAATTTACATCTAAAGAGTTTAACACTTTTTGTGAAGAAAATGGTATTAAGAGATAGCTATTAGCCCCCAGAACACCTGAACAAAATGGTATTGCAGAAACAAGAAACAGATCAGTGATTGAAGTAGCTAGAGCTATGTTATTTGAAGGTAACTTGGCAAAGAAATTTTGGAGAGAAGCAGTGAATACAATAGTATATACAATGAATAGAGTGCAAATCAGAGCAGACATAGATAGGACACCTTATCAATTGTGGTTTGGACATGCACCCTCAGTTAAGTATTTTATAATTTTTGGAAGCAAATGTTATATTAAGAGAGATGATGATATAGGAAAGTTTGATCCTAGAAGTGATGAAGGAATTTTTCTTGGATATTATTTCAAAAGAAAAGCATATAAATGTTACAATAAGAGAACTAAGACTATTGTTGAAAGTGAAAATGTAAAAGTTGATGAGAAGTTTAAAATTTAGGAAAGAATGCTTGATTATGAGTCTGATGAAGGAACTAACCCTCAGCTTAACATTGAAACTACTAAACAATTTTATGAGACTGACAGTGGATTGTTGAATGAAAGTCATGTTGAAGAAAACAAAGAAGAATCTATAGTTGAAGAAAGATCATTGACTATGACACCTAACAGGTATATATCAAGACATCATCCTATTGAGCAAGTCATTGGAAGTTTGGACAGAGGAGTTATGACTAGAAAGAAGGTACATTTATGTTTGATTTCTCAAATTGAACCTAAATCTACTAATGAAGCTTGTGAAGATGAACATTGGATTAAAGCTATAAAAGAAGAATTGGATTAGATTGAAAAGAACAAGACATGGGAATTGGTCCCTAGACCTAAAGACAAAAATGTCATTGGAACTAAATGGGTATACAGAAACAAGATGAATGAACAAGGAGAAGTAATTAGAAACAAAGCAAGATTAGTATGTAAGGGATACTCATAGCAAGAAGGAATTGACTATGAAGAGAGTTTTGCCCCTGTTGAAAGACTTGAAGTGATAAGAATATTTTTGTCTTATGTAGCATTTAAGAAATTCAAAGTGTATCAGATGGATGTGAAGTCAACGTTTCTAAATGGTGAATTAGAAGAAGAAGTCTACATTGAGTAGCCTGAAGGTTTTCCTTTGACTCAAGAAGGAGACATGGTATGTAAACTACAGAAAGCATTGTATGGACTAAAGCAAGTACCTAGAACTTGGTATGCTAGATTAGATAAGTATTTTTTAAAATTGGGATTTACAAAAGGAACAACTGATAGCAACTTATACACAAAAGAAATTGAGAATGGATTGTTAATTTTGGTTATTTTTGTTGATGACATTATTTTTGGAGGAGAAGATGAAGCTAGTGACAAGTTTGCTGATGAAATGAAGATGGAATTTGAAATGAGTATGATTGGAGAAATGAAATACTTTTTGGGATTACAAATAACACAAAACAAAGATGGTATCTTTATAAGTCAAACTAGGTAATTGAATGATTTATTGAAAAGATTTGGTATGGAGAATTACAAACTAGTTGGAACACCTACGGTTACATGACATAAACTATCTAGTAAAGATGAAACACTAGAAGTTGAGCAAAAGAAATATAGATCTATGATTGGTGGATTGCAGTACTTGACACACACTAGACCAGATATACAACATTCAGTTGGGATGGTAGCAAGATTTCAAGCCGAACCTAGAGAGTCACATTATGCAGTAGTAAAAAGGATATTGAGATATCTTAGAGGAACAATGGACTATGGACTATGGTATGAAAATTATGATGATTTTACCCTATGTGCATATACTAATGTTGATTGGGGAGGCAACGTTGATGACAAGAAAAGCACCAGTGGTGGAGCCTTTTTTCTTGGAGGAAGATTAGTTTCTTGGTTGAGCAAAAAGTAGAATTGTATCTCACAGAGTACAACAGAAGAAGAATATGTTGTAGCAGTAAACAATTGTAATCCGATAATTTGGATGAAGCAAATATTGATGGACATTGGAATCAAGTTTGATGAGCCTATTGTCATATATTTTGACAATACAAGTACAATTAGTATGTCTAAGAATCCTATTTTACATTCTAAAACAAAGCATATAGAGATCAAGTATCATGTTGTAAGAGAGAAAGTTGCAAAAAAAGAAGTTAGAATGGAGTACATAAGCACAAAGGAGCAGATAGAAGATATATTTACTAAGCCCTTGCCTAAGGATACATTTGAGTATCTGAGAGGTATGCTTGGGGTTATGCCCCAACCTACTTTTGAGTAATGATGCAATTGGTTGCATTTGTCTAGTGGTTTATGGCCCTATCTATTTTTTGGATTTGATTTTGGTACTTCCTCTATGGGGGAGTATGTGTATCTGAGCTGAGTCATTAAGGACTCTTGTGAATGTATTTTCTGAATAGTGTCTTTTGACATTGAGCTATTGTTTGACATAGTGATAGAATTTCTATCATTGATGTCAATGGGAGAGAGAATCATGAAAAAAATTGAGGAAACATTGAGTAAGTACATTTATTGAAGAGATTGAATAGGATAATGAAGCAAGATTTGATTGATGATGAGTAGTAGTGCAGTTGAGCAGTAATGATTGGATTTTTGGAACATTGGATGTTTTTCATCTATGTTGCCATCAATGCCAATGGGAGAGATTGTTAGGAATGAATGTTGAAGCCTTTGGAAGTCATTCTATAGTAGTGGTTGTTGCATTCATGATTATGATTGTCATTGATGTCAACATAGTGTTATTCTGGAGTTTTAGCAGAGAAGTAGGCACAATTTTGTTTTGCACACATGTCATATTGTATATTGAGTTATGCATAGTTGATGGTATGTTCTTTGGTGTGTTATTAGCCTATGGTTAAGAGCACAAAGAGAAATTCATTTATTCATGAAAGTTATAAGCATTTTGGTGAAAGTAGTATTCTGGCAGTTTTCCTATGTAGCAATTTTTGGTAATTGGAGGATATCTCCTAATCGGGATGGAATCTGATTCTATGTAGTTAAAGGGAAGTTTGAGAGTCATTGGTGGCAATGTGGTTCATAGGGAAAACTTTGAGGTCACATGATTGGAAAGTTATTATATCTGGAAGCTGACAGTTTTATGTAATTTTGATGTAGCGTGTTGAAATTATTATTTTGTATTTGCATGCTGACTCATTTGTAATTATTTGAGTGTGGTATAAAGGAAGGAATGTTTTCCTTATTATGTATGAGGATTTTAAGAGTTTTAATATAAAATTATGAATGTTGTGATGTGAATGTATGCATGAAGTGAAGAAAAGAGCTAATTCAATGATGAAGGAAGACTTGCGAAGTACAGAGATCTGAATTTGTGATATTGTGTAGCAGAGAGTGCAGTTTTGGCACAGTGTGAAGGAGGTAACATATTTAATATTATTCTATTGAATAATCCTAAGATCTATTGGATAGTGAGTTCAAATATCTTTCCTTGAAGTTGTTAGAGTAGTGGGTCCTTTTGTCTTCCATAACTCCTAACAGGGTTAGAATCTTTCAACAGGGATTCAAAATCTCCTAACAGAGATTCATATGTACTGAATGTATTTCATAAGACTCCTAATAGGGTCCATCCTCTAACAAGGAACTTTCATATTAGTGCATCATTATGTGGGCATCATTCCCACTAGGTTTTACTCTTTGATCAAGAGGTTCCCTAGTTAACATATCTTGTGTTATTGCGTCATTGTGTATGGTTATCTTTCTATGGTTGGTTACTGCATTAATTATATGGTTTAAAGCTGTAGAAGTTGATATTGAAGTTAATGATGATAAATGGTTTAAATATCAGATAACTAATTCACCCCCCCCCCCTCTTAGTTATCTTGGTGGTCTTTCCTTTCTAACACCCTCATCCGAAATCTAGGAGGATTGTCCTAGTTTCCTAACCAGTGCACACATAGAGATGTACACCTAGGTTATGGTGGCAAGACCAACTCCTTGAAAATCCACTCTCCTTGCTTGCATAATATGAAAATAAATTGAAATTAATTGTATTCCACCAAGGGGCATCAGTTTCCCATGGTGGAATGTGCCTAAAGAATCAACCCCTATCTCCAATCCTGGTTTTAAGCCTTAATCCTAGGCACTATCACAAAAGTTTTGATATCTTCCAATCCAATTAAAATTAACACATGAGACTAATTGAAATAGAAATAAGATTAAAAGAATCAACCTTTGGAATCACTCTCACATGCCTCAATGTTCATACCTATCTATACAATGCTCTAAAACTTAGAATTTGTAGAGAATAGATAGTTTTTATTGATAAAAATGCCAATTACAAGTTGTATATCCTATCACCCACCTGTGAGGGATTTTATAGGATGCTACCAATGGTTACAAGTGAATTTTAAACCATTTAGCCATTTGGGAGGGTCTTTTACAACTTTTTAACAACTTTTTAAAGTTGCTTGACAACTTTTGAGCAATTTTGACAATTTGCTACTCTAATGACCAAAATTGGTCTTATCCTTGATTTGATGATCCCTAATGGATCCAAACATAGAAAATAGGAAAAATACCTATGCCTAGGGTATTGGATAAAAAATGACCAATAGTTAGACCAAGGGCTCATAAAATGCCAACTTGGAACTATGGCCTTACAATGAGATCTCAATACTAATTCCTATCCTAAGCATGACTAGAGGTCTCAAGGACCTTAGTGTGAAACCTTAGGCTTCATGAGAATGCCTATTGAATCTAGAGTAGGAGTAGGTGCTCCTGCACTAATAATGATTTGGGATTTGGATGGAGGATGACGATAACTAATTCTTCCCAAGAGGATGATGTAAATGAAGCTAAGGGGTTATCTAAGATGAAGGTATATTGAGACAACTTCATAGATTTTGGGAACGGAAGAGATTATGCCTACTAGTCTTCACTTTCTAGTCTAACAAACCAATGGTTAACTCAGATTCTAAATGAAAATTGTTTAACCCTTGCATTGTAATTTATGTTATCTAGTCTTTCTTGGTATTTCTCTTCTTCTTAGGTTGCATTCATAATGGATTGGTGATCTTTGAGCTTCCTTTTGGCAACCTTCTCTTGATACACACATGGTGTTGGTAGTGTTAGCACTCTAAAAGAAATTTCATGGCTCTAGCCCTTTTCTTCTGGTTTCTGCATCATTTTTTATGTCTCTGGCTAAAGCCCTAAGTAGAATATTCAAAAAACTAGTAGTTACATTCAAAATACCCTTTGTAATGCCCTAGCCCTATTCTAATTTGTCATTACTTTTTGGGTCACTTAAAGTCCCTTAAATGCATGTGCTTAATTGTTCTCCCATTTGTCACATGATCACGTGAACCTTTTTCTTGTTACGTGATCTTGTGACTAAAGGTTTTATTTTCCCCGGTGGCCTTTAATTTTCCTAAGTCTCAGCGTTTAATTTTTCCTATGTTTCAGCTTAAATTTTCCTGGGCCCAGCTCTCTGACACCATTTCAATCC
Source organism: Chamaecyparis obtusa (assembly GCA_027943335.1). NCBI lineage: Eukaryota > Viridiplantae > Streptophyta > Pinopsida > Cupressales > Cupressaceae > Chamaecyparis > Chamaecyparis obtusa. The sequence goes on from BSBK01002420.1 coordinate 130,446, forward strand.
AACGGTTGTCACGAAAGTGCAAGGGTTTTGTCAGAGGCTTGCATTCTCATGAGGATTGTTGATTTTCCTTTGTACCATGATGTGTTGATTTGTTGTTATCTGATTGGTCCACGTTGTGTGACTAGACATGTTGTCAGTAGGGCTAAGGATTTCCAAATTTTAGTGGGTTCTGACAGTGATAGAGCATCGACGGTCAGCATGTAATCTGATGGGTTTTTTCTAACACTTGTGATCTTAAGATAGTCATTGATCTCTTTCGGTGTCAGAAGGTTGTCAGAGTAGGGTAAGATCCTTTAGCTGATGGTTGTCTTAAGATCTGAAGGAATCTTGAAGGTCTATGTGAAGATGAGACAACTGTCGATCTTCTTGATGCGGGCACATTAAAATTTCCTTAGTCTTTTGGCGGTCCTAATAAAAGGTTAGCGACCTGATGAATTTTAATTCTTTTCGCTCATTTGTGAAATGAGATGGTGGTACTCTAAAAAGATTGGCAATTCAACAAGTGTGTATTCACATAATGGCTAAACTATTTGGCAGATAGATAAAGTTCTTTGTGAACTGACGAAAAGCCTTCAATCACCAATTCGCCAAATGTAGCTAAGATGAGTTAGATTTTCCTTTGTTTGCTAAGTCACAGAGTTAAAGGCGGGTTAAGTTTTTCATTACGCGAACAAGAAAAAGCTTTGCCGCATGTTTTTGAGGGTTAACCTGAGGTATCTGGATGGGTTAAAGACATAAAACCCATGAAATGAAGGGATGTAATGGTCATGGCTTAAAGTTGATCAAGATTCAAATGTGAACTACTGATTTTCTGACGGTGCCATGGAAATGATCATTTTTTTTCAAATTTGAATTTTCTGAGGGTTTCCAGTGAAAGAAAGGATAGAAATTTATGGTTTTGGTGGCCAGATTTGATAGGTTTGATGGCATCGGTGCTTGCAGTGTAGTCCAAGTTGCCATGATCAATTACTGAAGGGTGTTTTTGTACTATAAGGGATGGTTTTGTGTTGCAGGTGGCCGGACAGACTGGTTTTTATGGCAAATTTCTTGGTTCTCTATCCTGATCTCATAAATTTTCATGATTGCGGATCTTTCTGGATCTATTTCTCTGAGATTGCTTGGTTTCCTACCCCTGTAGTAATTTTTATTGTAATTAGGTTTGGTGTAGTTGTTGAAACCCTAACCCTAGATGTCTAAAGCTTATTGCATCCTAAATTCTTTTGGGATTCCAAGGTAGCTAGTGGTATAAATGGTTGAAGTTTTGACTTTGTAAGGGTTCTAAAATCTTAGTTCTTAAGGGTTACTTTTTGGTTCCATGAAAGGTCTTTTCTATAGATTTTCTCCTTCTCTCTGCATATAGGGTGTTCTTTCTTCCTTTGTTGTTTCAGAGAATATGATACATATTGTGATTGATTTGTCTTATGTATGCGGACTCAATTTATTCTTACTATTACCAAGCTATCTCCATTTGAATTTTGAATTCATTAATCATACATCAAGTGTGTTTGATTTTTCTATTTGCATTTCCTATGTGTTTGCAAGTGGAGTTGTCTTTGTAGAGATAACTGGTACAGGATTAGTTTTCATGTATGTATGAGCTGAGGTGTCAAAGATATGTCATGCTTGTCTTCCAGTGAATGTTGGTTAATGTATTATCTATTTATAGGTCTCTTCTAAGGGGAGGGTTAAAAGCCTTTGGATGGATAATAACATACTTGAATACACAGGTGGGTTTTTGAAGTGAGGTTTGGTCATGGTGTGTGATTGATGTTAGGCATCAACACATTGAATTTATTGCTTTCTTGTTTCATAGCTATCTTTTGCAATAGGGTATTTGACTCTGTGACCCATTGGATAAGGCACGGGTCTATGAGAGACTTAGGGTATCTCAAGGGTCCCTTCAACCCAACATTAAAATAAGTCAAATCAAATGCCTTTCCCTTTCATGTTGGTAGTAGTAATAGGAGGTCCTCTCTAGTCTTCAGATTCATCCTATGCAAATAGGGCTAGTTGCATAAGAATTGGTTTCATTGGGGTATAGGATACCTAAAAGGGTTTGAAGACTATTCCACAATAATCTAGCTGTAGGCCTATTGTTTATCATGAGGTGTCTTGAGTGTGCAAATAAGGCAATACCCGTTTGAGTGTTGTGGAGCTCAAAGAAGAAGGAGGATTCCTTTGAATCCTCATCAATTGGACTATTTTCTTATCAAACTTGAGTGCCTACCCTGAGAATCAAGCCCACCTATTGTTTCAAGTTTGGTCCTACAAGGAAAAGCCCCAATAGGTAGCTTAGCTTTCTTGTGTTTCACTAGTTTAGTCATAGGTCCAAAAATATCTTTTCTCTCTGGATATTGTAATAGGTCAAGCTAGGAAGTGACTATGGTAAGTATACCTTGGCTTGGTCTTGGACATACTTTGGTTTGCTTTTGGGATAGTTGACAAAAAATCCCACAAGAGACAAAGCAATCTTGTGGGAGAATAGGCAGATGATATCTTTGGTAAAGAACTTTGTAACTTCTATTTTGTGTATGTTCAAAAAAATATTTTCACTAGGTCTGATAAATTCAAGAACATGCACAAGCAATTTCTACCTACAAGATAGGCTAGTATCAAAACCTTTTTTGACAACTTGGTATCCTGAAAGAGGAATACAGATGGTGAGTAATCTTTAGGTGATTCAAGAAACCACTTGGATCAGTCCTTGCACAAAGATTTTGATACCTTCGGTGATAGATAGGGTGGGCCTCTAATTAATGGCTTTTAGTAAGATCCATTGCATGCCCCCAATCAGTTCGTACACATGTGACTCACTTAAGAGCCTAGTTGACCATGCTAAAATTGTAGGGATATTCACCTACCTCCATCTACCATCAACATGCCTTGCCTAAGCTTGAGGGGATAAGGTGAAAATTTTCTCAACACCTTGTTTATATACCGATCGAGGAATTACCGGTTTGAGGTCATTCTCTAAAGAGGAAGCAGTTCTCTCTAGATAGGCCTCACTAGAAGGAAAACCAATTGAACTTGATCTTTCTCTTCACCCAAGTTCCACGAAGGCAAGGGGAGAGGATACAAAGACAAGCTAATTGTTATTGCATCACTTACTTTATCAAGGTTTTTTGTAAGAAAGTAAAAGCTCTAAGGAAGTGTTGAAAAATAGTCCTTCAAACACACCAAGAAGTATTCATTCCAAAATTGAACCTAGCTTAGAATAAGTATTTTCTATCCTAGAACATCAAACACTCATTTTTAGCATACACGGTTCTTTTCAAAAGTGAATAAATGCTTGAAAGAAAAGCTTGATTTTTTGCCCATGTTCATTTTAAGCCCAAATTGAAAGATGAGGTGTTGTTTGCACATTCAATGTTCTTTTTAATGCACCAAAAGAAAATGTGTAAATTTTGTTTTTAAAACATTAACCTGCATTCTTGCCGATCCTTGCAATCCAACATATAAAGAAAAGCATTCTTGCAAACCGTACAGGCGATCCTGCGGGACTGTCAAAATAAAAAAAATCTATGGAGAGCAATAAATGTTGAGTTTAGTGTAATACCTACAACGTGATCCTGCAAGGTCAACATGTGATTGTGTAGGGTCAACTATTGATCCTACATTGTAGGAATGAAGGAACAAATTTAGAGGTTTTAATAATGCCTTATGGCTTACAGTTCGTACAAATGAGGTCCTATTTGGTCAAATGGCATTCCCGCATTGTGGGAATATGATCCTACAATTTGTCACAACAAAATGACAGGTGAATTTGGGATAGAGAGCAGAATTTAGACAAAGAATAGAAGGTTCTTTCATGGGAATTCTATCCCACCGACCGTACCCGTGTTCTCATCGTCCATACTTGTGTTCTCATAAAATAGTGTCTTTTCTATTGTGTAAAATATGAAGACAAAAATGGTGGCACAAATGTGTTTTCTTTCACCTCAAACTTGCAAAACACCCAAAAGACCCTAGAAGTGGGTCCCACTGGGTGTTCTAAAATGTAAGCAATAAATTAGTGTGTAGAGAATACAAAAGCAAGCCTAAGCATTTAGAAACTAACAAATAACTACACCTAAGATTAGACAAAGAAAACTTAAAACAAGAGAGTGAAAACCACTCAAAACAAGCCTACTTGATTTGTAGATGTTGTCCAAGATTGGAGATTCGTGCTCAAAGGATGATGCTCAAGCTTCAAAGGGTGTGATGTTGCGATGATTTTGCAATTATGAGGTTAAGGTTTGTTTTTTTGCTCTTCAAAATGGCATGATAAAAATGCATAAAAGGTGGATGAAAATGAAAGAGAAGAGGGCTTAGTTTATAGGCAAGAGGGGGGATGAATGAATAGTCAAGATGCAAACCTGAGGAAGGGTCAAGATACATTTAAGGGGGAACACATGGATTGTTCTTTCTCAAATGCATCTCATTGTGACAAGTGTCACAAAGGGAGAGGTTGGAAGAAATGGGGGAATGTGACCATTTTGGGAGATGCGGGAGGGGAAAAATGTGTAAGATAAGGATGAAGTGTATAAGGGATGTGTAAGAGAATTTAAGGTTGACATGAGATGAGGGAATCAGGGCATATGAGGATGTCACATGAGGGTTGACTTGGGTTGTCTTAGGATTTCTTAATCCATGGATTATGATTGTGCAAATGTTTAAGAGGTGATTAGGCTTGGATTAGGAGGCAATTGGGAGGTTTAGGAGGATGTGATAGGAGGAGAGAGAAAGAGTGGAGGGTTGGATTAGCTAATCATGGGTCATTAACTAATAAAGACTAATTAGCATGGATGAATGGGTTGGGTTGAGTATGAACTACATATTAGGAGTTTTGGGATGGATTTGGTTGAGGGTTTGGAATTAAATATTTTATTTACTTCCAAGTGGGAGGAAAATGGGGTTTCATGAATTAATTTAAATAGATAAGTATATCCATTTACATTAATAGAGGAATAGGGATTAATTAATTATCAGACTATAGGTTTGTCATTTAGATAATTAGTTGGACTATAGTTAATTAATTAAATTGATTAACTAGGGGGTGCCATAAATTAACCAAATAATATTATTTAATTAATAGGATATCTTAGGAGAAAAATAAATAAGATTACTTAATTGTGTAATCAGATTTAGGTGTCTACATTACCTTCACCTGGTTGTGGACTCTTCTTAATTAACAGTCCAAAAATAATCTTCCACAACCTTGTGCTTTACTGAACAACATATTCAACCTTATATTGTAAAATGGAATAGGCCCAGAGCTTGGGTGCAAACCTAGTTTTGTCATGCTCCATATAAGTTTTTATTTACTATGGAGATAGATCTAGCATGATCTAGGCCAATGTGCTTCCCCTTATCTACTTTTCTATCATCATGGCATACTACCATTTCTAATTAATTATTTTATATATTTCTTTAGGGATGAGATTCCCAATATGTAGGGGTGTCATCTTGAAAGTGCATAGCATCTCTAGCATTTCCTCATCAACTCTTTCTTTTCCATCATTATTTATCTTTTCAAATTTTATTTTCTTCAAGCATGCTAATCCAGTGGTGCTTTTGATATCATGGCATATTTCATCCATAATCAATTGACCTCTATGTGATGGAACTTTAAATTTTGTATTGTCATCAGTATCTCTCTCTTCATCATCGTCATCCTTCTCCAAGACTAAATTCCTTCTTGGTTTCTTCCTAGGGTTACTCAGCACAGACTTAGTTTGAACTAGTTTTCTTTTTTCTGAATTTGGTGTCTTTCTCTATGGCTCAACAGTTGTGATAGTAGAAGTTTCCCTAGTTCTCATGTCATGCCCCTGACAGTCTCAGACATTACTTTTTATGTTATGCTATAGTTGGATTTCTAGTTTGATTAGCATCATTCTATCTGGAACTATGTTTCTGTTAGATTTCTATGAGTTTGAACTCTAACTTCGTTCATTTGAACCTTGTTATTTGGATTAAATATGTTTATCTCTGTAATTTTGCCAGACACTTAGAGAATTATGTCTATTTCTGTAGCTTAATGAGTTTTTCTGATGTTAGAATTGGTTTAGATCGACTTTTGAATTAATGGTACTTGATATTTCAGTAGAAATTTGAGTATTGGTATGATTGTGAAAATAGTACAACTTAAATGGTTAGTCAATTGTCTGATTATTGGTTCATTATTTGGAATTCTAAATAATAATATGTTAAACATAATTAAAATTGGTTTTACTATTATGGATTAATGTATTTTGATGTTGCAGACAGTATATAGAGATTGTTGTTACTTAATGTTAATCAATTTTGAGTTCAATTAAATATATATATATATATATATATATATATATATATATATATATATATATATATATATATATATATATATATATATATATATATATATATATATATATATATATATATATATATATATATATATATATATATATATATATGTATGTATGTATGTATATTTATACATATATTTATGAGTAATTGTTATAGAAATTATGTTTTTTTTCTTTAGCTAAAACTAAAGAACTATCTAAGTTAGCATACCCTATTGTGTATGTTAGTAGGAGGTTAATTTGTTGAGTGTTAGTAATTTGGCATTGTTAATGTGTTGTTATCATTGATGCTTAAGTTATTTTTCTTAACCTAAGATCGACTAATGTTATCTAACATAGATATCTATCTCTAACTCTTCTTATTATGATTTGGCTTGAAGACATGACTTATTAGCAGGGTTTAATTGCACTTGCATCGCATAGTGGTGTTAGTGGGGTTTAAGCTATTTTTGGGTTATGGGATTTTACTTTGATGGACATTTGGTAGTGAATGTGTTGTGTTTGCTGAAAGAGATAAGCTCGCATTGAATGAACTTATCGATGTAATTCATTTTGTGTTTGATGTCCGCCATTAGCTCTGGTGAAGAGTTGCAGTTGAATTATGACTCCATTTTTCACCATGTTATTCTGCGACAGTTTGGGTAAACAGTTAGTAATGGACTTGTTTTCCTATTGTATCTTATATGATAAGTGGCTTGGAATGGAAAGGGGTTTTCACGGCAAGTTATACCCTTCTGTTTGTGGTCATTTGGGAAGTTTTGTGTTTCATGCTATTATCTCTGCATTTGCATTGTGGGTTTTTCTTTTGCACGACACTTTGGCAATCAGTGGAAAGAGATCTTCGTGGTTTCAAGTAGGGTTCATCTGTGGAGCTCACCAAGTAGGGGCATTCTCTCACCTTATCCTCTATTTTCCATTTTATTTTCTACAAATGAAATATTAGATTGTTTAGTTACGCTATTAGTAAGTTGATGAATGGAAGGTATTGTGATAATGGAATAGTAGAATGTTTATTACCACTGTTTGTTGGTCGATGAATGTGAGATATTGTGATTATATACTCTGTGAGTTCAGTCATGTACCGGCTTCTTCTTGGTTGGATTAAGAAGTTTATTTAGTTAATGGATTTTATGTTTAGTGGAGGAATTTGAAATTCATGTTATTAATATGTTGTTTCGAGCATATTGTGTTGATGGGTTTTCTTTGTTCTGAGTATGAAGTTGGCAGTGTTTTATTTAAGTTTGTGCCGAACTATGGGAATATAGTTATTGTAGAAGATATATGGTTAATTCCTAGTGTTTTTTGTGTCGATGTATACTTTATCTTTGGTCAGTATTAAGGGAGTTATTCGGAAATGAAAATCGGCATATAAATATAGTTTGAAACACATAATAGTTTTGTTTAAAAGTTTCTTTAACGGTATACTCGTACTGTTTCCTATTGTTAGGAACACTGTAGCAACATAATGTTTTCAATGTGTAAGAGTCTTGGTTATGAGATGAAATCGGGTATTCCTGCCACTATTATAATTTGAATCTGGAATCGATGTTTTCTTTTTGAGCTGTATTCTAGAAATAGAGATTAGTGGTAATTCATAGTGTTACCTAATACCTATTGTATTGTGTTTTTACCCTCTCGCAACATAGGTGTGGATTAAGGTATTCTTGGGTGTACTCCTTTACTTATTTGGTATCGATGTTTGTTGTGTCAAATGGGTGTTTGTCACTATCTGTTTCAATCAATAGTGAAAATGTGGATATCTTGGTTGTACTCAATTCTTGACTGCGAGCTATATGATTCTTCAGAAATAATCACCAGTGTGAAATATAGTTGTATCGACATTAGGAAATGTTAGGAATTTTTAGGAAAGCCAAATATTATCATTTCAGTCAGTAAGGGAAACCACTTTGATATTTTAATGTAGATGATGGTTCTTATTATTCTATTATTCTTTTATGAAATCGGCAGATTTAGTAGTATATTAAGGTAGATGTGTTTTGATAGGACTGAGGTGATTATTATGTTCTTGTTCAATGTGTACTTATGGGCTTGAAATTTTGTGAATGATGAATTACGTTATATAAATAGATATGTTTATATATATACCTGCTAGGATATGTATATGTATACACAAGCCGTGATGTATACATGTACATACACCAACATATATATAATAGATGCTATGTTTATGATTCTGAACTATTAATTACAAGTATATATATATATATATATATATATATATACACCTGTTGGGATATGTATATGTATACACAAGCCGTGGTGTATACATGTACATACGCCAACATGTATATAAAGGTATAAACTTGTAATTAACAGAGCAAGATGTATGGCAAATTAGTTTATAATAAATCAGTTATGGCAAGCTTGTATGTTTATTAAAAGTGATGGGTGTTGTGTTGATTTAGTTGATATATGATTGTTTTAGTTCTTTTCTATTCAATGGAATCATGAATTCAATATGGACATTTTATTGTATAGTTTTAGATTTAATGTTAAGTTAATGTGGAGACTATTATTTGATTGGATTTGTGATGGATAAAGTGTTGTGATCTTTTCTTCTTTTGGGAATCATCATGTTTAAGAATGTATGTTAAGGATAATGAAAACATGGTTCTAAATGGATTTCTAATTGCTGTTTCAATTCTATAATTGATGCAATAGAAATGGAGTGTTAGTGAAATTGTGTAATGTAGATCATTTCATTTCAATCACTAATTGCTAGATCAAGTGTTTTTGAGATAATGCAAGTATGATCCTTAGATTGGGGGCTAACACTAGTCTAGTACCTTGTGGTGATAGAATTTCTGTCAGTTGTGACTGACACTAGTCTATATCCTTATGGGAAAGAATTTATGTTAGTTGTTTAATTAAGTGATAATTATAAATTCAAGGGATATGGGTTTCAATTAATAAGATAAAACATTATGGTTTCATCAGACATAATGGATTACTACGAGGTTTCCTTACGGATACATAGCGTAGGTCCTTATGTGGACACCCATGAACTATTGGATCATTACTTGTCATTTTCTTTGCGAGTTTATTTCTTTTAAAAGAGATACAGTGCTTGATGATTTTGGTGTAAAAGAATGTAATTATGTTATTAGATTTCAATAACATCTGTATTTAATCTGCATAATTGTTATATTATACTGACTTTTATGGTTACAAAATTTTGGAGATGTTTCATTAACTTTATCATTGTGACTGAGCCCTGTTTGCAATTGCGTTTGTGTTTACTTTTGATTTTCAGGTTCTAGATGGATAAATCAATGAGTATGGGACGGTGGATAGCAGTTGTTAAGATTTATGGGAAACAGATCATTTCATGGTTATTAGTTATCAGAACTATTTGTAGGATGTAAAGGATTGGTTTAAAAGGGAATTTTGTTTTTGAAACTAAGTCTTTGAATAAAGAGTATTCTTATTACTCTGATGTAATTCAGTTGAAAACTGTAAAGCTCTTAGAAGCAGTTACTATGATTATTTGTTTCAGTTTGTAATTTTAAAAAAAAATTATTACTATGGTTCTATGTGGTTTTGTTTATGGTTGTTTCTTCTTTGGTTTCATCTTTTAGCTTTAAGTATAGATGGGTGTTACATTTGGTATTAGAGCTCGAGTTTAAACACTCAGGGCTTGAGGGTTTAAAATGAAAGGGGTTTTATCATTATGCTTCCGTTAGTGATTTTTTATTGATCTTTTCTATAGGATTTCAAGCATGCCTCCTGTTACACGAGGAGCACAATGACATGGTGACCCAGTTGATGCCAATTTAGGTAGATGTAGGGGTGGACGACGCAGTCATGGTCATGGCCGAGGAAGAGGATGAGGTCGCCAAGGAATACTTAGTGATGAACAAGTTGATCCTTTAATAGGAATGGAATAGGAAGATCGAGAGGTACCTCAGGTTGAAGTTCTCCAACGAATTCTTGAGAGGTTGGATAACATTGAAGCAAGGAACACTATTCTAGTTGGTGTAGCAAATGCTCATGTTATACGAGTCCCTGTAGTAGAAGATCCTATTATCAGGACTCAGTTAAAAGACCTTTCTAAGCTCAAAGGACCATATTTCAATGGAACAGAGGGTGGTGCTGAAGCTGAAGCATGGCTCTTGAACATTAAAAGATGTTTTATTCTCCATGATTATCATGGTAATGTGAAGGTTCGTTGGACCGTAATGCAGCTAAGATCCTTTGCTTCCATATGGTGGAATATGGAACTAGAGCAACTTGGAATTCTGATCTCTCAGGTTACATGGGAGCTTTTCATAGAAAGATTCTGTGAGAGATTCATGTCAGATTATTGGCAGCAAACTAGATCTGAAGAATTCTTCAGTATTTCTCAAGGCAACTCAATGATGGAAATGTATGAGAGGAGGTTTTTCCAACTGAAGAAATATTCTAGTTGGTTAGAGAATGATAAGCCTTTGGTACAACACTTCATTAGGGGTTTGAACCCTAAAATTGGAGAAGAAGTGAGAACTTTCAAACCTAAGATAGTGAAAGAAGCTGCTGATCAAGCCAAGCTCATAGAATTGAAGTCAGGATTTTCAGCCAAAGGATCAGTGAATCCACCAGTTCAAAGTAGTGGGAAGAATTAGAAACCTTATCAAGACAATTTCAAGGTAGTTTCTAGTTGATCAAGTGGTAAATTTCAGAAGAGGAAGTTTGAAAAGTTTTCCAAATCAAACAAGAGTTTAAAAGTTCCTGAGCAACCTAAGTCCTTTAAACCAACTCAAAGTGTACAATAGAGTTATGCATCACCTCCAGCAAACTCATCATAGAATAAAAGTACCAAGAGAGAAGCAGAATGTTGGCAATGTGGGCAATTGGGGCATTTGCAATGGAATTGTCCCCTTTGAGGCAATAGTCAGGTCAGGTCTAAAGCCACAGGTTCTGAGGCTACTGTTGGTGATTTTGGAAGGAATCATCACATCTTTGCTACTGTGGATCAGAAATAAGCAGATCATCAGAACACTGTGATTGAAGCTAGAGGTAATTACCAAGGTAAGAAGATCTCTATTTTATTTGACTCTGGTGCCACTGGCTCTTTTATTTCTTCCAATTTGGTTAAGCAATGTGGAATTCCTATGGGTAAAGTTGAATTGGCATGGCAAGTCAAGTTAGCATCAAGGACTAAGGTTGAATCGGGGTTTATAGCTGAAAATTGTAAGGTCCAATTTAAGGCTTTTACTACTACAGTTAACCTTAGGGTTATTTTATAATTATTAATATTCCTCTAGCATCCTTTATAGACAACATTGTCGAGGTTGTTCACCTGATTCATTGTAACCTCGTCGTTGAACTCATTAACCCGCATCATGATCGTAGGAACTTTATCACTTTTAAAAAAAAAATTGTTGGTTGTGTTTTGACCCAACTTTTGGGCATCACAATTCCTTTAGGTTCTTATGACATTGTTCTGGGTATGGATTGGTTAGATCAACACCAAACTATCATCAATTATAGAGAGAAGACCGTTAGGTGTATTGATGATAATAGAACCATCAGGATTATTACAGGTGTTAAGAGGCCTATGTCAGTCAGAACTATTTCTGCTAAGCAACTTCAGAGATGTTTACAAAAGGGATGCAAATTGTTTTCTATTTCTATCAATGATTTTGAAGAACCAGTTGCTTGGAACACTAGCTTAGATCATCCAATTTTGAAGGAATTCTTAGATGTATTCATTATAGAGATTTTGGGAATCCCACCTAAAAGAGAAATTGATTTTAGGATTGATCTTTTGCCAGGAACTGAACTGATTTCCAAAACTCCTTACCGCATGACCGCTCAAGAATTAGTGGAACTCAAGGTTCAACTTGAGGAACTTCTTGAAAAGGGGCTTATTAGACCTAGTGTTTCACCTTGGGGAGCACCTGTTATCTTCATCAAGAAGAAGGATGGATCTTTGAGGCTATGTATCGACTATAGACAACTAAACAAAGCTACCATCAAAAATTGATATCCTTTGCCTTGCATCAATGATTTGTTTGATCAAGTGAAGGGTGCCAAGGTGTTTTCCAAGATTGATCTCAAATCTGGATACCATCAATTAAGGATTCAAGAAGCTAACATTCATAAAATAGCCTTTCACACAAGGTATGGGCATTATGAATTCATGGTAGTGCCATTTGGGTTGACTAATGCACCATCAGTATTCATGAGTTTGATGTAGGGAGTATTCAGGACTTTCTTAGATAAGTTTGTGGTAGTGTTCCTTGATGACATTTTGGTATATTCTAACTCCTTGGAGGAGCATGAGCAGCATTTGAGGCAAGTCTTTGAATGTCTCCATAGGAACAAGCTATATGCCAATCTTGAAAAATGTGAATTTTTCAAAACTGAAATAAGTTATTTGGGTCACATCATTACAGGAGATGGAATAGTTGTTGATTCTGCTAAGATCAGGGCAATTGTAGAGTGGCCAACTCCTACCAATGTGTTTGAAGTATGAAGTTTTATGGGTCTAGCTAGCTACTACAGAAGATTTGTGGCTAATTTTTCAAAGATAGCCCATTCGATTACTTCTCTCCAGAGAAAGGGTAAGAAATTCATCTGGTTAGATAAATGTGAAGAAGCATTCCAACATCTTAAGGAATGTTTGACTAGTGCACCAATTTTAGCGGTACTTGATCCTTCTAAGGAATTTTTTGTGTGCACCGATGCCTCATTGGAAGGTTTAGGGGTTGTCTTGATGCAGGACGACAAGGTCATTGCTTATGAATCTAGGAAACTAAAGGATCATGAAATTAATTATCCTACTCATGATTTGGAACTCACAGCAGTGATTCATGCTTTGACCAAATGGTGGCATTTTCTTCTTGGTCAACATTTTGAGCTTCATACCGATCACAGAAGTCTACAATATTTGTTCACGCAACCCAATCTTAATGCACGTCAACACAGATGGATGGAGTTTTTGTGTGAGTAAGACTTCGAAATGAAGTATATTCAGGGTAAAGAAAACAAAGTAGCAGATGCTCTTAGGAGAAGGCATCATGAACTCTCTTCTTTGACCCTCACAATTGACTTGAAAGAGAGAATACTTCTGAATTTGGTTACTGATCCTTGGTACTTAGATGTCAAAGAAGTGATTGATAGTGGTAGTGTTTTAGAAGGTAGATTTGAGGTTTACTCTATCAACACTGAAGGACTGATGACTTACCAAGGTAGCATATATGTGCTAGAAGTCAGGGATCTTTGGAACCTAGTTATGATTGAAGCACATAAGGAACCTTATTCAGCACATCCTGGTGTGAAGAAGATGCATGCTGATCTTAAGTAGCATCACTACTAGCCAGGTATGAAGAGGGATATTGATGACTTTGTGGCTAGATGCTTGGAGTGTCAGAGAGTAAACGTTGAACATCAACATCCAGCTGGTTTACTTCAATCTCACAGCATGCCTGAATGGAAATGGGATACCATATCCATAGATTTCATAGTGGGGTTACCATTTTCAGCTAGGCGACATGATGCCATTATGGTTGTTGTTGACCGGTTAACCAAAGTTGCCCACTTTATTCCCATAAGATCCACTTATAATGCTGCATCTGTGGCATGGATTTATATGGAATAGGTTGTTAAGCTACATGGGATTCCTAAGAAGATCATATCTGATAGGGATTTAGTTTTTACTTCATCTCTATGGAGATCTTTGTAGCATGAATTAGGTACTCATCTGAACTTTAGTTCAGCATATCATCCTGAAACTGACAGATAGACTAAGTGTGTCAATCAAATTTTGGAAGATATGCTTAGAATGTATGTGATGGATAGGCAAAATAGATGGGAAGAGTACTTGCATCTGGTTGAATTTGCTTACAACAATGGTTACCATAGTTCTATAGGTATGGCTCCCTTCCAAGCTTTGTATGGAAGACCGTGTAGAACACCTTTGAGCTGGGACAATCTTGAGGACAAAATTCTTTTAGGTCCCGAGATGCTTCAAGATTTAGAATAGCAGGTTAAGCACATTAGAGAACACCTATCTACAGCTCAGGACAAGCAGAAAAAGTATGCAGACCTACATAGGATTGAACGTCAATTTGAAGTTGGAAATAAGGTATTTCTTTAGGTTAGGCCCCAAAAATGTCCTATTAAGTATGGTAAAGGGTGAAAATTGTCTCCAAGATTTGTGGGACCATTTGAGATCCTAGAACGAGTCGGCCCAGTTGCCTACAGACTTTCTTTGCCTCCCAACCTTTCACGAATTCATTATGTATTTCATATTTCCATCTTAAGGAAATACATACCTGACATTGCACACATGCTAAATTGGAAAAATTTACAAGTGGTAGATGGTCAACTGATGCTAGAACCAGTACAGATCATCCAGCAAAGAGAGCTAAATCTTAGAGGATGCAAGGTGGAGCAGGTAAAGGTGTTATGGGATCTTGATGATGTGGCTTCTGCAACTTGGGAAGATACAGGGGCTATGAGAGCTGCACATCCTCATTTGTTTTCAGGCTTCTAGGAGTAAGCCTAGTCTGGTGGGGAAGGGTGTCATGCCCCTGACAGTCTCAGGCATTACTTTTTTATGTTATGCTATAATTGGATTTCTGGTTTGATTAGCATCATTTTATCTGGAACTATGTTTCTGTTAGATTTCTATGAGTTTGAACTCTGACTTCGTTCATTTGAACCTTGTTATTTGGATTAAATATGTTTATCTCTATAATTCTACCAGACACTCAGAGAATTATGTCTATTTCTGTAGCTTAATGAGTTTTTCTGATGTCAGAATTGGTTTAGATCGACTTTTGAATTAATGGTACTGGATAGTTCAGTAGAAATTTGAGTATTGGTATGATTGTGAAAATAGTACAACTTAAATGGTTAGTCAATTGTCTAATTATTGGTTCATTATTTCAAATTCTAAATAATAATATGTTAAACATAATTAAAATTGGTTTCACTATTATGGATTAATGTATTTTGATGTTGCAGACAGTATATAGAGATTGTTGTTACTTAATGTTAATCAATTTTGAGTTCAATTAAATAAATAAATATATATATGTATATTTATACATATATTTATGAGTAATTGTTTTAGAAATTATGTTGTTTTTCTTTAGCTAAAACTAAAGAACTATCTAAGTTAGCATACCCTATTGTGTATGTTAGTAGGAGGTTAATTTGTTCAGTGTTAGTAATTTGGCATTGTTAATGCGCTGTTATCATTGATGCTTAAGTTAGTTTTCTTAACCTAAGATTGACTAATGTTATCTAACATAGATATCTATCTCTAAGTCTTCTTATTATGATCTGGCTCGAAGACATGACTTATCGGCAGGGTTTAATTGCACTTGCATAGCATAGTGGTGTTAGTGGGGTTTAAGTTGTTTTCGGGTTATGGAATTGTACTTTGATGGAAATTTGGTAGGGAATGTGTTGTGTTTGCTGAAAGAGATAAGCTCGCATTGAATGAACTTATCGATGTAATTCATTTTGTGTTTGATGTCTGCCATTAGCTCTGGTGAAGAGTTGCAGTTGAATTATGACTCCATTTTTCACCATGTTATTCTGCGACAGTTTGGGTAAACAGTTAGTAATGGACTTGTTTTCCTATCGTATCTTACATGATAAGTGGCTTGGAATGGAAAGGGGTTTTCACGGCAAGTTATACCCTTATGTTTTTGGTCATTTGGGAAGTTTTGTGTTTCATACTGTTATCTCTGCATTTGCGTTGTGGGTTTTTCTTTTGCACGACACTTTGGCAATCAGTGGAAAGAGATCTTCGTGGTTTCGATTAGGGTTCATCTTTGAAGCTCACCAGGAAGGGGCATTGTCTCACCTTATCCTCTATTTTCTATTTTATTTTTTGTAAATGAAATATTAGATTGTTTAGTTACGCTGTTAGTAAATTGATGAATGGAAGGTATTGTGATAATGGAATAGTAGAATGTTTATTACTGTTGTTTGTTGGTCGATGAATGTGAGGTATTGTGATTGTATACTCTATGAGTTCGGTCATGTACTGGCTTCTTCTTGGTTGGATTAAGAAGTTTATTTAGTTAATGGATTTTATGTTTAGTGGAGGAATTTGAAATTCATGTTATTAATATGTTGTTTTGAGCATATTGTGTTGATGGGTTTTCTTTGTTCTGAGTATGAAGTTGGCAGTGTTTTATTTAAGTTTGTGCTGAACTATGGGAATATAGTTATTGCAGAAGATATATGGTTAATTCCTAGTGTGTTTTGTGTCGATGTATACTTTATCTTTGGTCAGTATTAAGGGAGTTATTCGAAAATGAAAATCAGCATATAAATGCAGTTTGAAACACATAATAGTTTTGTTTAAAAGTTTCTTTAATGGTATACTCATACTGTTTCCTGTTGTTAGGAACATTGTAGCAACATAATGTTTTCAATGTGTAAGAGTCTTGGTTATAAGATGAAATCAGGTATTCCTACCACTGTTATAATTTGAATCTGGAATCGATGTTTTCTTTTTGAGCTATATTCTGGAAATAGAGATTAGTGGTAATTCATAGTGTTACCTGATACCTGTTGCATTGTGTTTTTACACTCTCACAACATAGGTGTGGATTAAGGTATTCTTGGGTGTACTCCTTTAGTTATCTGGTATCGATGTTTGTTGTGTCAAATGGGTGTTTGTCACTGTCTATTTCAGTCAATAGTGAAAATGTGGATATCTTGGTTGTACTCAATTCTTGACTGCGAGCTATATGATTCTTCAGAAATAATCACCAGTGTGAAATATAGTTGTATCGACATTAGGAAATGTTAGGAACTTTTAGGAAAGCAAAATATTATCATTTCAGTCAGTAAGGGAAACCACTTTGATATTTTAATGTAGATGACGGTTCTGATTATTCTGTTATTCTTTTATGAAATCAGCAGATTTAGTAGTATATTAAGGTAGATGTGTTTTGATAGGACTGAGATGATTAGTATGTTTTCGTTCAATGTGTACTTATGGGCTTGAACTTTTGTGAATGATGAGCTACGTTATATAAATACATATGTTTATATATATCCCTGCTGGGATATGTATATGTATACACAAGCCATGATGTATACATGTAGATACGCCAACATGTATATAATAGATGCTATGTTTATCATTCTGAACTATTAATTACAAGTTTTATTATATATATATATATATATATATATATATATATATATATATATATATATATATATATATATATATATATATATATATATATATATATATATATATATATATATATATATATATATATATATATATATATATATATATATATATATATATATACCTGATGGGATATGTATATGTATACGCAAGCCGTGGTGTATACATTAACATATGCCAACATGTATATAAAGGTATAAACTTGTAATTAACAGAGCAGGATGTATGGCAAATTAGTTTATAATAAATCAGTTATAGCAAGCTTGTATGTTTGTTAAAAGCGATGGGTGTTGTGTTGATTCAGTTGATATATGATTGTTTTAGTTCTTTTCTATTCAATGGAATCATGAATTCAATATGGACATTTTATTTTACAGTTTCAGATTTAATGTTAAGTTAATGTGGAGACTATTATTTGATTGGATGTGTGATGGATAAAGTGTTGTGATCTTTTCTTCTTTTGGGAATCATCATGTTTAAGAATGAATGTTAAGGATAATGAAAACATGGTTATAAATGGATTTCTAATTGCTATTTCAATTCTATAATTGATGCAATAGAAATGGAGTGTTAGTGAAATTGTGTAATGTAGATCATTTCATTTCAATCACTAATTGCTAGATCAAGTGTTTTTGAGATAATCCAAGTATGATCCTTAGATTGGGGGCTGACACTAGTCTAGTACCTTGTGGTGATAGAATTTTTGTCAATTGTGACTGACACTAGTCTATATCCTTATGGGAAAGAATTTCTATTAGTTGTTTAATTAAGTGATAATTATAAATTCAAGGGATATGGGTTTCAATTAATAAGATAAAACATTATGGTTTCATCAGACATAATGGATTACTATGAGGTTTCCTTACGGATACATAGCGTAGGTCCTTATGTGGACACCCATGAACTATTTGTTCATTACTTGTCATTTTCTTTGCGAGTTTATTTCTTTTAAAAGAGATACAGTGCTTGATGATTTCGGTGTAAAAGAATGTAATTATGTTATTAGATTTCAATAACATCTATATTTAATCTACATAATTGTTATATTATACTGACTTTTATGGTTGCAAAATTTTGGAGATGTTTCATTAACTTTATCATTGTGACTAAGCCCTGTTTGCAATTGCGTTTGTGTTTACTTTTGATTTTCAGGTTTTAGAAGGATAAATCAATGAGTATGGGACGATGGATAGCAGTTGTTAATATTTATGGGAAATTGATAATTTCATGGTTATTAGTTATCAGAACCATTCGTAGGATGTAAAGGATTGGTTTAAAAGGGAATTTTGTTTTTGAAACTAAGTCTTTGAATAAAGAGTATTTTTATTACTCTGATGTAATTCAGTTGAAAACTGTAAAGCTCTTAGAAGCAGTTACTATGATTATTTGTTTCAGTTTGTAATTTAAAAAAAAAATTATTACTATGGTTCTATGTGGTTTTGTTTATGGTTGTTTCTTCTTTGGTTTCATCTTTTAGCTTTAAGTATAGACGAGTGTTACATCTCAGTCTAATTACTATAGGAGGAGTGGGCTTTTGTTTTTGCAATTGTCTTTTTCTAGCCTCGATAGCTGATGCCTTCTTTCCCTTCTTTGGAATTTTAGTGTCCTCCTCATCACTTCCTTCAGACTCACTATATTTGTCTTCTCCTACCACTTGTCTTATTTCAAGAGGTGTATTTTCCTCTTCTCCTTCTCCTAGCATCTTCTCTTGGTTCTTAACTATTTGCTTCATCTTTCTCTCCATGGTTTCAGACTTTAATCCCATAGTTATCTTAGACTTAGCCTCTTCATAAGTACCAAAAGGTTTTTCCTTCCTATCAATCTCCTTACTAGTAAGGCAGTTATGGATTTTTTTGTTTCATCTATATTAACCTCATAAGGTAATGGCCTAAGACATACTATTCATAGTATAACACCCTAAGAATAGGTATAGTCTGTATCCACTAGGAATCATATGTCATTGTAGTGCTTCTCTACTAGGGATACAGGGATACCGACTATACCTATTCTTAGGGTGTTATACTATGAATAGTCAGTATCCACTATGTAACCTCCTAAACTAATAGAATTTGTGAGAAATCACTCTCATTGAAAAATCTATTTCTAGATTTGTGATTGTGGATATTGTCATTCCTCTCTTATTCCACACTTCTTGAGTGTTTGATTGAATTATTTCTTTACTATGGCATCTCATTATTTTCTTCCCTGCTAGACTAGGATAATCAGTGACTCAGTGAATCATATCCTTAGTAATCTTAATTGATCCATCCTCCAACCATATCTTCATGTCATGAACTCTGTTTAACACAATCTTGATCCATTCAAGCTTAAATTTTTGCGAAAAATCTAGGAAACACACTAACCCTTTCTCCCTAATTTTTTGATGTTTAGCCTTCAACACTTTGTTGTTTCATAACTTGTTATATGCATCCCTTAGCTCATAATCTCTTATTTCTCCAATTTAATACATATAACATGAGTGTACATCATTAATCATTAAGGCCTTAGGAGGGATCAATGACAGGGCACCTGTGAGATCTCCCTTCACTGCACTTTCTAGAATGGCTTGAAATTTATGTGGTTTGCATGCATACTTCCTCACAAGTTGAACATTTAGAACTTTCTTTCCTTGCTTCTTATCTACTGCAGACTAAGTAGATACCATATATCTAAAACTAGTGTTCAAATTACAAGTTCAAGTTACTCAGTACTACCTTGATTCAATAGTCCTTCACGATATTTTCCAATGACACATTTTAGAGAATTCAATTCCTTACATACCTTCTTTTCTTATTTTGATGTAGTGTGATCACCTGATCCATTGGATTGGTTGACCTTAGGTTCACTGGCTCCAGTACAGCTTGCTTCCTCTTTCTTTTTCCATGTCATATTCATATGGTTCCTTATATGTTCAACAGTCTCTTCATTTCTTAATTGTTCATTTCTTGGTGTCTGTGCTCTACAATCTCTTTTTATGTGACCAATCTTGTGGCATTTGTAACAGACCAAAATTCCACTCATCCAACTCCTAGATTTACCTCTAAAATGTGTCTTCATATAGTTTACTCCAATATGACCATATTCTCCACAATAATAAAAACTATACCATGTATTTTAGTCTCAATTAAATGTGTTACATTTCCTAGGTGCTTTATTATGCTTATTGGATGTCCACTTAGCTTTGGATTTACATTCTTTTGCTCTATGACCATATTTATGACAATTAAAGCAATGTCCTTGAAATCTAGGTGCAATAGGTGGATTCTTGACCTTTGACCTACATTCATGTGCCCAATGCCCATGTTTCTTATAATTAAAACAATTTCCATTGAAATTTGATTTAGAATTGGACTTACCACTCTTTCTTCAGCAAATGTTTGTTATGTGTCCTAGCTTTCCACAATGATGGCATGTAGGTTCTCGTTGTGTCCAAGTCTAGAAGTACCACTGGATCTTCTTGGTGACCTCAATAGTTCTTCAAATTATTTCACACCTTCATTTGGTTTGTTCATTCTTTCATTAACTTCCTTTTTAGATCTTAGTTCATTCATCAGTTGACTATTTTTTGATCTTAGATTTTTGATTTCCATATCTTTCCTGCTCAACTATTAATTTGCAAGTAACCATTTATTTACCATGTCCATTTGATTTCTTGTTAAATTTTTCACATCACATGTATTTACATCATTTCTTATATCCATTTGTCTCTTGTCTTCTTCTATCATTGTCTTTTCATCTTCAACTTTCATTTTCTATTCAGTTACTTCACATAGTCTTATTGATTTAATTTCTTGTTCTCTCTTCAGAATTCTAATATCTTCATTTAGTATATTTTTTTTTTCTAAGAGGTCTTCTATAACTACATCACTTTTAATAGTTTTTCCATTGTCAAATAGACCTTTAGTATCCTCTTCTTGATATTGTGTATCATTCTATTGAATTTGCAACTCTTTCCTTCTACTTAAGGATTTCTTCAATTCTCCAATAGCTACTTCAAGTTGGTGTAATGCAAGTTGAATGTCAATCTTCTGATTCTCTATGATCTTTCCCAACTTATAGACCTCTATTTCTAAGCCCTTAACTCACACATGATTAGACTTCTTTAAGAGACTTATCTCTAATACCAATTATTGGAAATCTAATATGGGAAAGTGAGATACTAAGAGGGGGGTTGAATCAAATATCCACTAATACTTCCACTTTGACATAAATTCAACTTACTTACCATCAACATCAAATTCAATACTGAAATAGATCTAACAATCTAACTTCATCCATGAAATGAAACACATAGCACAAAGATTTTGGTTACCTAGAAACCCTTGAAAGGTAAAATTGGGGTGGGGATGACACCCACAAATATTCACTACTATAGTATTAAAGTTTCTTGTTAGGGATATAAAATTTGATCATAAGCTGATGATCTACCCTATGAGGGGTCTATCCTATTAAGAGCTTACATACTTATACAATCTACCTTGGCTAAAGGATTTAAAACTTACAAAAAAGTAAGCACTTAGTAAAGAGATTTACATAGGCCTGTGAGGACCACTCTATTAAGAGATTTACCTTGATTCACATGCTAAAATGTATCAGTACCCGATCCTTTAATTTTCACTATGATGCTAATAATAGATCTTCTCCTTTTAGTACTTGTTTGATCTCCTCAATCGAATATAGCTATTTTATACCTTTCACTTCTTTTCTCAGTCACTTTGACTAATCTCTTCCTATATCAAAATACTTCTTTGTTCTACGTATATGAGATCTCATCCAACATTCATACACATACATCATTTTAGGGTTAAGATATCATCTTATATAGACAATAGATCAACCTCCTAGATCAAGATCAACTATCTAGATTTTCTACTTAAGTCACTTAAGCATTCCCTTTACCTAATTGGTTACATGGCTTACATAGAGATTAATGTTTATAAATACAAGGCCTAATCAAATCCGTGATTCCTTCAAAAAACATTAAATATTCTATAGATGTAGGCCAAAATGGTTTACCTAATTGTTTGTGCCATTAAAAACATAGATTTCAAAATTGGCTTGCTCTACATATGAAGTCTTTGATTCTCGACATTTACTATTCTTCATATACTAGTGCTCGACACTGACACTTCTATACAACTCTGGCATAAACTACTCGATGATTATTGAAGTACTCGGTGACCTCTCACTTTCTCAGCAATAACTGCAGCTCAGTAACTATAGAAAATGCAAGTCTAAACATAACTCAACCTTTACAAGATGGCTCGGTCGTACTGATGACTGACCAACACTGCCTAGAAAATGACTTTAAGTGTAAGACACTAATAGACAACAAAACTTTGGGATCAACATATATATGTATATACATATATACATATATATTTTCATGTTATAAAAGGATATATATATGTGTGTGTGTGTGTGTGTGTGCAAGTAAAATAATATAAATCTATATGTTAGAAAAATAAATATATATTATAATTGCATGTTTAAAAAAGCATGTATGCATGTTAGAAAATTTATAAATAAAATATTTTTAAAGAAAATATTTAAAAAATAAACACTAAAAACCTAAAAATATATTGAAAGTGCTTCTTTCCATGCATCGGTCTCTTAAATTGAAAAAAAAAAAATTAAAAAAATGAAAACTATTTATTTCCATTAATCACCCTTTTAAAAAAAAATTGAAAGAAAAATAAAATTAAAATTAAACCTCCTTATTTATAATTTAAGTGTGATTATAAATAACCTGGGTTATAATTAATGTGGTCCGATGAGATTTTATATATTAATGTTTTTTATGAGGTTTTGTCTTCTTAGTGGTTGATGGTCAATCACATGTAGTGCTAAGCCGTATGACAAGCTTGTGTATTTGAGACTTGAAGTACTTTATGTATTTATACTTGTTAATTTTTTGTTTGTGTTGTAGAGAGTTCTTAACCATTTTGATTTCACAATTGTTTGTATGTTGTTTTGGGTGATTCTATGAGTTATGTCATTGCATCTTTGATCGTCATTTTGTTGGACCTCAAGGGGTGACAACTATTACTATATTGAGTTTTGTTTGTCAATTGGGTCACCTTGGTTGTTTTATTATAATTGTTCTATGACATGAATGATGGTCTTTTTGGACTATGCTTCATTCTATGTTCAGAAGTTGATGTCATTTATGAAGTTGTTCTTGATGACCACCGATATTGTGATATGATAAACTATGTGTATTTGGTGATTGATCTATTTATATGTCCATTATGAGGTTGGCCAATTTGGATCCTAGTATAGGATGTCATATCCTTTATTATGCTCTAGTACTTTTATTTTTTGAGTTTTTATGATCTAATTATTTACGAGATGTCTTTTGAGGTTATTGATTTTGCATTCTCTTTTTTTTTAGTTGGAGTATTAGGGTAGGTTATCTAGGAGAATAGAGGGGAAGCATCTTGCAATGGGGTTTGTGGCTCTAAATTTTCTTCTAGGGTAACTCATTGTAGGTGATTTAATAAGTTATAACTTAATAAATTTATTAGAAAAATATTAATAAGATAATAAGTGAACCTCTCCCATGCCTAGTTGAGTGATAGTATGTCATGCCCACAAATTTCTTGGGTAAGAACCCAACTGCAGTAACCTTTTTTTTTCATTTTGAAGCTTCAACACAAGTAAAGATAGATTTCCTCTAAATACATTACTCATACAACAAGTTACAAATGAAATCAAATGAAATACCTCAATAGAATTTCCACAATGTCATTTTTTCTTTTAAGGATAAAAAGTATACATTATTTTAATATTTCCTATGATACAAAACTAGGAAGCATGCCTTTCATTCCACACAAAACACATTTCTCCAAGGGGCTACAAAACATGATATTCCCTCAACTTAAACTTGCCTCAAAGATACCAACACACCCAAAACCTGCATATATCAAAAACCAGCATAACCATGGGTGCTCTCCACCCTACCATATGGCATCATGAGGCCCTCATTATGCCCTAGCCAACCCTTGAGCTTGGGGAACCATGCTAAGGTAGGAAAAATACATAAGACATAGGGAACATACATTTAAAACACATATTTCACCACATAAGAATACACAACATCTTACCAAAACACATATTTCACCACATAGGACTACACAACCACATCTTACTCCCATTATGGCTTATCACATTTGATCACTCATGGATCCATAAGGAGGGTGAGGGAAACCCTTTTTACATCCCTTCAAACTCAAGAAGAAAACAAGAAAGAATCAACACCAAAACTACAAATAGATTTCTCACAACACTACAACCACCTTCACAATAACATTGAACACTTCATGGAGAAAGGAAAACTTGTAGTCCATGAGCATACACAATGACATACATAAAGATGGAAATGGTTGAAGCACCAACCTCTCCTCCAAGCCTACACAAAATGTAGCTCCTCTCCTCTCTCTCTCTAGCCACCCCTCCTCCTTAGTCTCCAAACTTTGTCTCTAAAGATAGAGAGTGGGTGAACAGCCCAAATGTTCCCCATACTCTCCTCTAAATTGGGCTCCAACACAATCCCCCAAAACTCCTAGGAGAAGAGGCCTATCCTATTGGCTGACCTTCCCAAGACTTTTTGAGAAGAGAAAAAGTTACTTTCCTCTTTCCCCAAATTCGTCACTCTTCCCAAGCATTTTTTAAGGATGAAAATTGAGTTTAAAAAAACTCAAGGTGGCCTAGAAATACCCCCAACCCCATAGTATACCCTTGCGGCAAGTCAAAACCAGCCTAAACTACTCCCTAGGGTCAATTTTAACTCTCCAAAAGCCCACTCCAAGATGACTCACGAAAATGAGTGATGAGACTACCATCAAGGCTCCCTAACCAAGAAAACACACCTAGGGATACTTATAGGTCACTCAAGGTTACACTAACTCAACCCACCCCACATTGACATGCTATGTCACATCACTAGTGTCAAGTGATACTACATAAGGAGTACATCACAACACAACACTTGGCATGCCAACAAGGAAATAAAAAATAACATCTCACATTAATTAGAGAACATAATTTACAAATAAAACACTTTTACATTCGAGGTAATTCCCTTCTTAGGGTTGACCTTGGTTCCACAGGGGTTCTCACAACAATTCCTTAGCAATGGTTCCCCGCAGTGTCCATGGGTATCCACCTACACACTTGTAAAAGTATCAGTAGTCCAAGATAGGTTATGCATATAATCCAATTAAAACATCATATAAATCAATCTCTATATTTAGAGAAAATAGATCAACATATTATGACATCTCATAATAACCTTCACATGTTTAAATCTACATTTTCCATTTATGAAATAGAGAAATCAACATGTATCTAGCAAATTGAACACCTCTCCTATCTTGTTACATGACTCAGATACACATAACCTATACTCATATATTCTCTAACCATAATGCAAAGCATAATTCATTAATTCAATTTACTGAAATCAAGTCACATATATCAATATATGATTTAGGATTTCAGTTCCCTATACCATTTCATTTAAAAGCTAACCATAAGTAGGTAAAACATAACCCAATATAATTTGATATCAATACACTTAAGACTTCCATATCGATATGCAAGAGTGTATCCTATTAAAATATCATTATCTCAATTCATCACAAGGAACTCAACTAATATGTTTGATCCTAGAATACACTAATCCAACCTAAATCAAGATGGCCTTGGACTATGTTAAACATTGACCCTAACATCATATATTCTACTATACCACTATGCAATTCTCACATAATGAAATATGTTATAAATTCTCTATCTATTGAGTCATCCTACCATGTAAGCACATATATGCTTCTTCATGTTGTAACACCATGATAATTTGCCAAAAGTAATATTACTTCAAAACAATTTATCTTAAATTAACATATTCCATGAATTTGTTTGAAAATGAAATCTATTTTAATTAAGCTAACGAACTATAGTCAAGATATCTAAGATTTCCATATGCAATCTAAGGAGAATTTTGTAAGAAGTAAAATTATTGCTTACCAGAGTTCTTTTTACCATGATGAGAAATAGAGGGGTACTACATAGTACATGAAAATTATGAGAGTGAGAGAATATTATTTCCCATCTAGAGGAGATGTTGAGGTCTAGTCTAGTTGGTTTCCTTATTTGTACAAAAGTATTATTGATAATGCATATGGTCATTTGGGGGCTAGGGTCTAGAGACACTACCAGGATAACCCAAGGGTAGACGTATGTGATGAAACTTCCCTATATGTGTTAAAGGTTCCTCCAAGTTTTTTGGTACATCTAAATTGTGTCTCAATCATGCCTATTTGATAACCTCACAATATTTTTATCTAGTGTACCTTTTCATTATCCTTCTTTTTTTGATTTTCTATTTGAGTGGGGCATGGTGTTTACTTCCTCAACACAATGGGGTAGATGCCATGGTTCCACATGGTTAGGTGGTAGTGATTCTTATTACCATTGAGGTTCGATATTCATTTTCTTGTTCTTGGATGATCCTTGTTGCTGCTACCATGTTCATTTCTTATAGATTTTCTTATTGTCATCATGAGATATTTATATCTTATATTATATTATATTATATATAGTTTGAGACATCCATTTAGGAGATGTTATTTATCATATTATCACATGATTCATTATTTTGATCCCTGCGACATGTGTAGTGGAATATGTACTATATGTATTTCATGATGTATCTATTGTACCATATTGTATGCACCTTTTCTTACATTGTTATGATGAATGTACCTTATTTCTTGAATTCAATATATATGTTAGATAACCTTGTGGTTGGTGTTCCTAGTTCATACTTCAGTTTGAGATTTGAAATAAATGTAAGATATATCATATGATTATATTACAGCTTAACTTAGTAGTTTAGTTTATGTTCTTAAAAGTAACTACATCTTGGAAACTTTAGGACTATTAACGCAATTTATGTACATTAATATAATCCCTTATCATGTGTTAATGATTCTATCTTAACTTATGTTTTACTTTCTTCTGCATATGTATTGTTAAATGTTTAAAAAACTATATTACGTAAACTTAATGTAAAGTTTGGTTAATTCCTCATGGGTTCTAGGGCAGGGCTTTACATCAATTTTTTTTGTCTCAATTCTTCTAATCCTCATATTAAATTATAATATCCAACATATCATTGTCAACACGGAGGATGGTTGACTTCTAACCTTACTACTTCAACATGGCAACAAATTTGATCAACGACAAAGATAAACAATTAATTTTTACAATAATGAAATCATCAAAAACCAATATTTAGGGAAGGACATCATAGATCACTTCAACCAAATCACTAAGATAAACATGTAGACATCAATACCAAGTAGGAAAACATCCATTATATAGAGTACCATCAAACATCAATCATTTTCACAATATTCTACCTTCTACTATTAGGATTAAGTGATATTGAGAGGGGGTGAATCAATATCACAATAGTTTATATTATTTTTTGAACAATTAAAATATAATAAAGTTAACTCAATAATCCACAACAAGTACACACTCACAAGAGAACTGATAACAACACATTTTGTTTTCTAGGAAACCCTAGCCAAGGGAAAACCCTGGTGGGGATGGTACCCACAAATATCTACACTCTAAGTATTCAGACCCTGTTAGGAGTCCTAGCCCTATCAGGATCTGAGTATTATATTAGGTAGGTCTGTTGTAGAGGACTTATAAACCCTATGAGAGGTATACAAAAGTTGTGCACTCTACGTGTACAAAATTGGACTTCATGTCAAGTATTACAAAAGTAAATAAAATGAATACATGAGAACTTCAACTCTGCATGTCATGCAATCCATGTTATCACTCTCTGCTCAACATACATGTCATTAATCATCTTCACATACATACACATATCAAATAGAAAATAAAACTACATACTTATACCTGATTAAAAGTATTGTCATTGTGGTTGACCTTCCATAATATCCTTAGACATTTAAAAAATAAAAATTTAATTGTGCAACTTTTCCCATGTTACAATATCATTGGTCCCTTAAGAAATACAATAAATATCATATCATAAGTTGACCAAGACTTATACTTATTTGCTTTCCCTTTTTCACTAGTTTGAATGTCTTCACATGCACTTAGATAATCATATCTCTCTCATATCACATCCAAAACAATTGTGTTACTTCCTAACTATCCACCATACATCTATCTACCCAAATATAAATTCCCATACATTAACTCTCTTTGTACCATGTTCCCTGACCAAAATACCAAGATTGTCTGCCAGGAATTGATTGTGGACTTAGGCATTTTTCACATCATTAATTACCAAAATAGTATTATGATACCTTGTGATGATATAAGGGATAAGTGCTGCCAATAATGAAAACATCCATGTGCACATATGTTAGCGACTTTCCAAAAATCTCCCCCTTTAGCATTGATGGCAACACTTAGTGAAAAATGACTAAGTGTAGAACATAAACCCAAACTCCAAAAATTCAAAAACTGATTGACTCCTTTTATTTTCCTAAAATCCCCCTTTCATCTACTCAATAAAAAAGATATTTTTCACTACCTACACTCCCCCTTTGACTTCAATGACAAAGGTGTCAAAAATTGTATTGAAAAACAAAATTGTGATTTTAAAACTATGTACTTAGACTCTAAGGTTCACCTTTAGAGATTGAAGCTCTGCTTCCAAATTCTTTTTGACTATTTCTGCAATATGTAGAAGCCCATTTATTTTGTGTGCATCTAGTTTTGCACTTTGCAAATAAACTGGAGTGAAACCTGTGTAAGAATTGAGACCTATCTCCAAGTCTACTGAAGTAGTCTCCAAAATAGAAATCTTAGGAACAAGTAGGTTCCTAAGATTACTAAAAATTTTTAGTACTCTACTCTACTCCAACTCCAAAATATTGATTTTATCAAAAATATGTCGAATCTCCTTATTTACCTTAGTAATTTCCTCTTTGTGCTCTCCTTTTATAGTTTTTCCATTGTATCATCCTCCTTGATTATATCTACTATATTATTTGTATGCATAAAAGAATTAATACAAGTATTGTACAAATATTTACCTTCCTTTTAGCATAACTTTAAGGATTTATAAGTTATCTCCAAGGTCTTCATATCATCTTTTTTTTCTCCTTCCAAATCTACAATTATCTTGACCTCAATTTCCTTTACTGCCTTTTCCTTTTCTACTTCCTTAAGAGATTTGAAGCTAGCATCAAAACTATAAAAAATCAAATCCAACTAATTTGTCAATATGCCTCCACTACTACTAGGTTTCAGGGTCTGAAATATGCTCAAAATTGACACTAACTTGTCAATTACCTTGGTAGTCTTATCTAGTTTCTGTACTGACCTTTCTTTTTCCTTCTCAATGGCCTAAATTTATAATTTCATTAGGTCATCTACTTCCATGTCTTCAATGTCTGATGAAATTGGACTAGATCCACTTGCCAAAAATGGTAGAGTAAGCACAAGAGTTTGTTCATTACTAACCATAGTGGCCTCATCACTATGAGGTTCCTCTTTAGATGTCTTGTCTTCTTCTACCTTCACAGTTTCAGATTTACCTATATCTTCTTCCTGTTGAGGAGTCCCCTTGTCTCCTCCCTCAATGACCTAATTCCCATCCTTGGTATCTTCTACATTTAGGTTTTCAACAACATCTACGACCTTTGAAAATATCTCAAATGGATCTTTTTCATCCAATGATGGGTTCAGAGAAATGCCAATATCCTCAATAAATAAATCAGGTGTAGGGGTTTGCACTAAGCTATCTTCTATCTCTTTGCTTACCTCTGTTACTTTTTCTTCAACTTGTGTATCTCCTTCCTTTAAGGATTCACCTATTCAAATGTCTTTTGGCTTAGTGGAAATTGGATGCAACTTATTCACATTAGGTATGTCCAACAATAACACCTTATCAATTATCATATGTATTTTTTCAATGGCCTCCTCATACATTCCATCCATTATCTTGACTATTCTTAGTTTAATTCTTAAATGAGGCTTAATATTCTCAAGTAGCCTCTCATTTTATTCTACTATCATCATTTGATTTTCTCTTCTTAAGGCATCTTCCCTTATCTTATAATTATCATCCATGGATCTTCTTTTCTCTAGCATTGGAAGATCTGACTTCCACTTATTTTCTAGTTTATTTTCTTCCTTATTTTATTATGTCCCCTTCTTCTTTTGTTCTTCTTGTTCTTTCATCTTATCTTCATCTTGTTAGGAATATTCCTAAGAGATAACTGAGAGGGGGTGTGAGGTCCTCTCCCGACCCATCCTAGCTCAACTTTCATTTTGACATTTGATTCATCAGGATGATACCCTAAGTATAGACATTTGATCTATTTTGGTTTACATATGCTATCATTGGATCTTACGAGATAGTTGTTATAGATTCTTATTGTGATCACGATTAGTCATACTTTTATATATGTTTGTTTTGATTCCATGATTATCTATGATATATGAATTCTGCATTCTGTATTGTTATGACATCTTTCAGTATAATGAATATTGGTGAAATCATGACTCTACAATAAGTTTAGGATCACATGCTTATGTGGAATACGTAATGTTTTATGAATGTAGATATATATGTATTTGTAAAAGTTACTACTCTATTTTTCAAATAATTATTAATGCAAGATTTTATAATGTACTGACATCAAATTTGAGTGTGCAGGAACATGGTCATGGTTGTAAGTCGGGGAAACAAGATAGAATATAAGTGTAATCATTTTGTAACCAAGGTCAACTCTAAGAAGAGTATGACCTCATCGTATCATAATTTCTTTTGTAAACATGATACATGTGTGTATATGGTTGGCAATGTTTGAAATATATGTTTGTAAGCAAATTTTATTTTTGTGAAAATGTATAAATGTATTTAACCACAAGGCATGCCAAATGTGTTTTTAAAATGTGCTTTAGTGAGGTGTCACTTGACACCATGTTGATGAAGTGGCATGTTGAGTGGAGTATGGACCCCACCCCCTCCTTAGTTAGTCTTGAGCATTCCTAAGCTAGGTAGGTGGTTTAAGGGACCAAGGATTGTTGAAACCAATACTCCATTTTCGGATGCATGATTAATTGAGGTTTTTGAGAGGGTTTGTGGAGTCCTAAAGTTGTGGTTTAGGTTGAATTTTGGTGCCCAAAGGCTAGTGCTTTGGTTAGGGGGCTTATTTCTTCTATTTTCACTTTCCTAGGACATTTTTATGCCTCTCCAAATGGGCCATTTTTGTTATGCACGAAAATGGAGATTGTTGTCTAGGAAGTCTCTCCTTTGCATGTGTAAAAATTTATTTCAAAACCTTTAGGAAGGACAAGTGTCACCTTGTCTAGGTTCTAGAAACCTATTTTGTTTTGGGAAGGGATTTGAGAGAAGAATATTCAAATGGATTTAGGGGAGAGACTAGGGGAGACACACTTGTTCATTTTGGCCTAAGTGAGGATTAGAGAGGGAGAGGAGAGTTAGATGTTTTGGGAACTAAAGATATTTGAACATAGCAAGGTTGGGAACAAAGAAAGCTCATCTTCAACTCTTCAAATCAGCCTTGTCATAGGAGGAGGTTGGTGGTTTTCTACCTTGTGAATTTACTTTTATTTTTGTTTATGAATATGCTTTGAAGGAAATGAACTATGGGAAAATTTGTAAATTGTTTACCATGTGTGTGTAACTTTTATTATTTGTTTTCAGTTTGGTATTTTTGCTTTCTATCTTGTTGATTTCTTGAATTGTTCATGTTAAGGGTGTGCAAGTTCACTCCTCATCCTTGGGAGGATTAGAGGAGAACTTGGGGTGAAGGGCATAAGTTGGGATTTCATTTTGTATGAGTACATGGTTGTATACGCACCATGAGAACCTACTTATGATTGTTATGGGGGCCATAAGGAGATTGTGATGCTTATGGATTTGAGCTGGTGGGATGGAAGTGCCTTGTGAAGGCTTGTATATTATGCTGATATGTTATTTACTATAAGTTAGGTGTCTCCATAAGGAAGATCCCACCTTCACCCATTATATGGACTCTATGTAAGAGTCTTTTGTGCAGGCTTGGGAAAGGAGTAATTTGTGAAAATCTGTGTTCCAAATTTATGTTAAATGTTTATGTTTTGTGTTTATTGAGTATATCCTATCCTATACTTGTTTCCCCAAGCTCGGTGGTGGCCAAGTAATGGCCTAGGCTGGGAGGTGAGCCTCCATGGCCATGTGTAGAAAGTCTTGTGTTTGTAGGTTGCTTATATGACTTGAAGAAGAAGTCTCAGTTGAAACTTGAAGTTAAAGTTGGAAGTTGTAAAGATTGTGCAAGTGTGTAGCTAGTTGAGAGTTCTTGCTTCAATACATTTGTGTTCTATAACAAGAAATTGTAATATTTATGAACTGGAATTTTGATTGGACATTCCAATAGTTATTTTTGAATTATAACTAGTATTTATTATCTGCATTTTAAATTTAGTTTTCTGTACAAATGTTAGATAGATTTGACATGAATAGGAAATGATATTTCAATTTTTAGTTGCTCTAAAGAAGTTGAAAAGTCTGTAATTATGAATTTCTTATTAAATCAGTCCTAGAGTAATTGTGTTATAAAAGATGCTATGAACAGAAAGGATAAAATTAGTTCCATGCTATTTCATTTATTAGATTTTCCTTGTTGAAAGGCTAAAGTTTCTATATGCAAGTTATATGATTCAAATGTTGTTAAAATATCTCTTCTGTTATTTCTATGAATTCTATTTAATTTAGCATCAGTAAATTGAAGCCAA
The DNA here is from genome assembly GCA_027943335.1 of Chamaecyparis obtusa. NCBI lineage: Eukaryota > Viridiplantae > Streptophyta > Pinopsida > Cupressales > Cupressaceae > Chamaecyparis > Chamaecyparis obtusa. The sequence goes on from BSBK01002420.1 coordinate 163,749, forward strand.
AAGGGTTCTATATTTGAAATTAATAATCAGATTTATTGTAAAAAATTTCCTTTCAATGGAACAGTATGTTTAAAGTAGCTTGCAAATTCTTCTTATTTAGTATGTTTATTAACTTCTATGTAAGTTAAAAGATAGACCTGTAAGTTCTTATGACATAGTTGAATGAAATAAATATAATTAATATTAAGGCTAGAAGAATGAATATCATTCCATTATATGTATGCAAATTCTAACAGTTAACTTAGGAAAAAAAATAAAATTTATAAATGTATAAAGTTGATCTAAAATGTTACTTACATTTGAATGTTTCAGAACAGAACTTGTTTTCTACCATATTCTAAAAAAGCATGCAGAGTTGTTTAAGTGTATCCATTAAGCTCAATAGATTTTGTAAATAAATGTAGATTTAGTATGAAGCTATCTGGATACTTAACCATGACAGTGAATAGATTGATAATAGAACTTGTGTAAACAAATCTAGTGTTACCATGTTGGTATTAAATGTTTACCATATACATATATATGTTATACCATACATAAAAATATGTATATCATAACATTCATAATCATATTCTTTTCCCTTCTTATATAGGAAGCTTGATTAATCATTATGAAGCACCCCATAAGAATAATCTATATAAATGATAAACCAAAAGTAAACCAAATAACTTAACCAGAAAAGCACAACTTTTTTTTTATTTACAAGATACAAATTAGCACCAAAATACAACTCAACTAACTTAATTCAGTTATTTAATATCCAAGGACAATTGAATACATGAGAGTATAACAGTATACTCAATATTTAATACATATTTTCCAAGAGTTCAAGATTGTTTCTAATTGCCCTTATCTATCCTTAGCACTTCTCTAATAATAAGTAACTAGGTAATGATATGTTTTTCATATATCTTTACAGCAGCTAACAATTCCCCCAAAAAACATTGTTTTCCTCATCTAGAATCCTGAAAACACCAATTAGAGAACAACTACAAACAAACAGGGCTTAGTAAAAAAGACTAAGATGGTGGAATACCTCCAAAGCATCTACATCATACAGGTTAGAATCTTAACATAATAAGTTGAACCATACATATAAAAATATATATATTTCATTATTAATAGGAAGCATTTCATTTCTATTCAACAGAAATAAACAAGTACTTCATTTCATTTTCAACATAAATAAACTTGCAAAGAAAATGACAAGGTGATGATCCACTAGCTTTGGGTATCTACATAAGAATCAATGATCAGTAACCATATAGGAAACTCAAAGAATTCATTATGTCAGCCTTATTCTTTACAAGCAATAAGGTAAATCCATACCCTTACTTCACCAACAATTGCAAGGAATCAGGGAAACATATTTTATCTTTTTAAATGAAACCCATAGCCCATGAATTATTAAATTATCACTTAGTCAAATAACTGACAGATATTCTTTCACCTTAAGGCTCCAAACAAAAGTCAGTTTCCCATACTAAGGATCACACTTGCATTATCTCAAAACACTTCATACTATCAATACTAGTTAAACCATAATAAAACCTAAATTATCAAATTCAACTAATAATGTTTACTTAATAACTTAAATATTTAATAATGAATCAACAATTTAAAATATCCACATACACCCATGAATCCTCTTTTCAGAACAACCACAATAAAGAATCTTCCTTTCATCAACTGAAGGAATAACTTAAGCAAGAATTTCCAATACTATCATTAGTAAAACTCAGACAATAATAATACCCAATTCCTAACATCTAATTGCAATATTATATCTGATGATTGAAATATCCAATTTTCTTATCAACTGACCGATACAGCTAATACTTAAAAATCAATTCCATTAATCTGACACATTATAACTAATAGAGTTTATTTGTAAAACCATGGAAGGTCAAAATCAAATTTCATATACTAATGTTTAATGCAGAATTACACATGATCTTCATATTGACCATCCATATAAAAATGCACTTGTTTCAATTCTATCATCTCAGTTACAAAGTCACATATGTATATACTTATAGGCATACACACACACACACAGATATATATATATATATATATATATATATATATATATATATATATATATATATATATATATATATATATATATATATATATATATATATATATATATATATATATATATATATATATATATATATATATATATTGTTGGAAACAATTGTCTGAAGGAAATTGCTACTCAAATTATGTATTGTCTTTGATGTCACACAATGTCATAGTCCGCAGCAATCAGTTCCTACCGAGTTCAGTCGGTCTGCTAGGCAGTAAGATTAGTGCTTACCGAGTTCACTCGGTTATCAAAGAAAATTAGTGCTTACCGAGTTCACTTGGTTATCAAAGAAAAATCAGCATTTACCGAGTTCAGTCGGTCGTCAAATAAAATTCAGTGTTTACCGAGTTCAGTCAGTTGTCAAAGAAAAGGTAGCATTTACCGAGTTCAGTCGGTTATCGAAGGTAAAGGATTGTCGGTGTTTACCGAGTTCCCTCGGTCTCTGAAAGATTGTAGAAAGTTATGGTCACCGAGCACTGTCGGCCCTTGAAGGATTTTTGCAAATAAATTTTGCTTAATTCAGCCGACTATTATACTAAGTAATGTCAATTTGACAAATCTAAAATCATATAAATAAAAGGTAAAAGGTGAAAAATAAACAAGATACAGAGCAAAAGATATATAGAAGGAAAGTAGAAAAGGTGTGTGCAAAATTGTGAAGGATGATCAGATATCCTTGAGGTGCAGTAGAGATATATTTGATCAGGAAGGATTAGACTTATGTAGAACAGAGATCTGTAATCAACAAGGCAGTTGCATTATTATACAGGTCATTTTCATTGTTACCTTTTTATCATTGTAACAGTGAATTCTAAATCTCTTAACCGAGTTGGTTTAACAACCATATTGTAAATCCTCTAACAAGGTGACAATTCCATTGAATTGTTTTCAAGACCTCTTACCAGGCCACTCCTAGCAGGGTGATTAAATCCTCTAACAAGGTCACACCTAACAGTGTGTTTTGTAACCTTTTACCGGGTTGGCTTCTAACCGGGCATCACTTCAGAAAAGTGAAAATCAGTATCTAGATACATTGGTGGTTTTTCCCATATTGGGTTTCCACGTTAAATCTTGTGTCTCTTGTGTTCTTAATTGCTATCTTAATCATATACAAGTGCTGATGAATATCTAAAGATAATTTTGCTAATACTTTCTGCATCTTCAAAGTTACTGCAATCTATTTACCGAGTGCTAAAATAGATAATATTCTTTAAGATCTCCTAAGGGATCTGGAAAGAAATAATTATGAAGTGTTTTATGGTTGACTGATTCACCCCCCCCCTCTCAGTCACTTCATCCATATTCCATCAATTGGTATCAGAGCATTTGGTGCTTGCAGGAAGGGTTTCAAGGACCTAAGCTAAAGAACATGATGTCTTACAAGAGGGAAATTCCAAAGCTCAATAGAGAACTTTTCAGCATGGCAAGGTCTCATGGGACTTCATTTGGCTTCCATTGGTGATTTAGGATGCAAATACATTGATGAAGGATACATAGTTCCTACTGGCACATTAACTGTTGAAGACATTGCAGAGAAAAAGACTCATAACACCATGATGATAGACATTGCATCTGCTCTCAACTATGAAGAATTTGATGATATTAAAGAATGCACTACTGCATATGAAATGTGGATGACACTGAAGAAAATATATGGTGGTGATGCAAATGTGAAAAGAGCCAAAGCAGAAAGCCTAAGAGGACAGTTTGACAAGATGAATATGAAGGAAGATGAAAACATTGCAAAATATGTTGAAAGAATCAAAGCAAGTGTAAGTGCAATTAGAGCTTCTAGAGGAACAATCTTTGATGAAACTATTATAAGTAAGGTACTCAAAACATTACTCCCTATCTATGCAATAAGAGTATCAACTATTCAAGAAAGAAGATGTGAAACAAACCACAATATAACTTTGGATGCTTTAGTTGGAAGATTGACAGCCTTTGAATTAGACAACTATGACAACTATGTTCCAAGTTCCAAAAATATTGAATCAGCATTTGAGGCCAAGGTTTCACTAAAGAAGAACAAGAAAATTAAAGAAGTTCAGTCAAAAAGTGAAGAAGTATCAGAAGAAAGTTCTGATAGTGATCTTGAAATTGTAGAAGCATTACTTGCAAAGAAGTACTCTAAAGGGAAAGGTAAATATAAAGGTAAAACTCCTTTACTCTATTTTTCATGTGAAGAAATTGGACATATTGCAGCTAGGTGCCCAAACAAGCAAGTCAAGGAAGAGAAGAGAAGTCACAAGTACTATGGCAAAAATAATTTCAAATCATTCAAGGATAAAGGTAAGAAAACATGTTTTATGGCTAAAGATTCTGATGATAGTGAAGAAGAAATTGTCTTTATTGCTATAAAAGATGAATCTGATGATGATGAAGATAAGATGGCACTTATTTCTCATATAAGCAAAGATGATATATGGATAATAGATAGTGGATGTTCACACCACATGACTGGTGACAAGACAAAATTTGAATATCTAGAAGACTGTGATAGTGGCAATGTAAGATTTGGAAACAATGAACCTTGTTGTATAAAAGGAAAAGGAAGAATCTCATTAACCAAAGAACTCATATGTGATAATGCTTATTGGGTTGAAGGACTAAAACATAATCTTCTAAGTGTAGCACAGCTAATCAACACTGGTTTCAAGGTTGAATTCATGAATGGTCAAGCAAGACTACTGGATGAAAAAGGAAAACTCATTGGATCAGGCAAACAAACAAAAGGTAACTTATTTTATCTTGATCTCAGTGAATATTCATGCTTTATTGCTCAAATTGAAGAAAGTTGGCTATGGCACAAAAGGTTATGTCATGTGAATTTTGATAACATGATAAAAATAAGCAAATTCAAGAAGGTTAGAGTGATTCCTACTTTGAAGAAACCTGATACTGGTCTATGTAAGAATTGTCAGATTGGCAAAATGAGTAAAACTAGTTTCAAGAGTAAGAACTATCAGTCTAAATTTTTTTTGGAAATTGTGCATACTGATTTATGTGGACCTATTGGAATACAAAGCTATACTAGAGATAAATTCTTTATTCTTTTCGTTGATGATTATTCTAGAATGATGATAGTTATGTATTTAAGAGAAAAGTCAGAAGCATTTGAAAAGTTCAAATGGTACTTAGCAAGAGTGGAAAAGGAAATAGGGAAAAGATTGAAATGCTTAAGATCAGACAAAGGTGGTGAATTCATCTCCCATGATTTTAACAATTTTTGCATTGAAAGAGGAATCAAAAGGCATGTATCATCTCCTAGAACTCCTGAGCAGAATGGAATAGCAGAAAGAAGAAACAGATCTATTATGGATTGTGCAAGGACTCTAATGATAGAAAAGAACATCACTATAAAGTACTGGAAGGAAGCTATCAGTACTGCAGTTCATACCTTGAACCGAGTACAATTGAAGAAAGACACATTCAAAACTCCTTATGAATTATGGTATGGCTATAAACCCAATGTAAGTTACATGAAAGTTTTTGGTAGCAAATGTTATATCCTAAAAGAATCCAGAAGAAATAAATTTGATGTGAAAAGTGATGAAGGAATATTCCTAGGATATTCTAGCAAAAGCAAGGCATACAAATGTTTGAACTTATCTACTCACAAAGTCATAGAAAGTATACATGTAAAATTTGATGAGTTTGTAGAAAAGACTGAGGAAGAAAGCAAAAGGGAACCTGAGAACTACAGAAGATTCATTTACATTGAACCTAAAACATTGGCAGACACAACTATCAATGAGGAAACTATATCTACCGAGCCGAGCACAGTTACCGAGTCACAGGAAGAAGTTCAAACCGAGTCACAGGAAGAAATTCAAACTGAGTCTCAGCCTGAAGTTACCGAGCAAATATCTACCGAGCCCGAGCAACCTGAAGAAGAGATCCTAGAAGACAACAGCATGACTCATTCAAAAAGCAAGGAACCTATACTAGCCAAATATGTCAGAAGACATCATACACTAGATCAAATTATTGGAAACAAATTAGATGGTACTATGACAAGAAGCAAGCTAAAAGGTACATGTCTGCTTACTGATTTTGAACCTAGAAATATCAAAGATGCATTGGAAAATGAAAGTTGGATTGAAGCAATGAATGAAGAATTAGAACAAATACAAAAGAACAAAACATGGACTCTTGTACCTAGACCTAAAGATAAGAATGTAATTGGACCAAAATGGGTATTCAAGAATAAGCTGAATGAAGATGGTCAAGTATCTAAAAACAAAGCTAGATTGGTATGTAAAGGTTATTCTCAAGAAGAAGGTATAGATTATGGAGAAACTTTTGCTCCTGTTGCAAGATTAGAAGGTGTAAGAACTCTACTTGCTTATGTAGCACACAAAGGATTTAAGGTATATCAGATGGATATAAAATCTATATTTCTCAATGGAATTCTTGATGAAGAAGTCTACATTGAACAACCTGAAGGTTTTGTTGATCCAGATAAAAAGGACATGGTCTGCAGGTTACACAAAGCATTGTATGGTTTGAAACAAGCTCCTAGAGCATGGTATGAAAGACTCCATAACTATTTGATTCAGATTAATTTCAAAAGAGCCAATGATAACAGCAATCTGTATATTAAAGAAGGACTGGATGACAAAATTGTATTGGTAGAAATATTTGTAGATGATACTATATTTACAAGGAATGAGGATTAGTGCAAAGAATTTTTAGAGCAAATGAACAAAGAATTTGAAATGTCTATGTTTGGTTTAATAAAATTCTTTTTTGGTCTTCAAATTTAGCAAAGCAAGAATGGTATATACATTACTCAATCTAAATACATTAAGGAAATACTTAAGAAGTTTGGTATGGAAGATTCAAAACCAGTTGGTACACCCATGTGTATTGGACTTAAACTTACCAAAGATGATGATTCAAAAGAAGTAGATCAGACCTTATATCGATCTATGATTGGAAAATTGCAATATGTAGTACATACAAGACCTGATATTGCCTTAGCAGTCGGTATAGTAGCTAGATTCTCAGCAAAACCTAAGGAAAATCATATGATGGAAATCAAAAGAATCTTAAGATACTTAAGAGGAACTGAAGAATATGGTTTGTGGTATAAATTTGGAGGCAATCTAGACTTAAAAGTGTTTACTGATGCTGATTGGGCAGGGAACATTGATGATAGAAAAAGCACAAGTGGTGGAGCATTTTTTCTTGGAAAAAGACTGGTATCCTGGACTAGTAAAAAGCAAAATTGCACATCTCAATCCACAGCTGAAGCCGAATATGTTGCTGCTGCAGTAAACTGTTCAAATATTGTTTGGTTTAAACAGTTATTAGAAGGTATGAAGGTTGAAATCAAAGAACCGGTTGTTATATTTTGTGACAATACCAGTGCAATAAACATTTTGAAGAATCCAGTGATGCATTCCAAAACCAAGCATATTGCTATTAAATATCATTTTGTCAGAGAATTAGTGTAGGACAAGGAAATCAGATTAGAATATATTCATACAAAAGAGCAGATTGTAGATATTTTTACCAAACCATTACCTAAGGATGCATTTGTGTATCTAAGAGGTAAGTTAGGGGTCATTCCCCTATCCGAGGCTCACTAAATACAATTGTAGTGATGCATCAACCAGAACATGATTGAAAATAAACATGTTGATGCAGCATATTCAAGGAATCATTGCATATGAATCAGTACTTAAGGTACATTAATTTACACCGGTATTATGTGAATTGTCTTTGGCATGTGTTCTCAAAGAGGGAGTGTTTGCTATGTCTTTGCTATTACTTCAAGAAATTTTCAATAGTCAGAAGGAAGAGTTTTTAAGAAAAAGGAAGTTTTCTGACAGAGGGAGATTTGAATTTGAACCGAGCTAATTCTTTCAAATTTCTTATGCTATGACATATTGTGTTGCCATCAATGCCAAAGAGGGAGATTGTTGGAAACAATTGTCTAAATGAAATTGCTACTCAAATTATGTATTGTCTTTGATGTCACACAATGTCATAGTCCATAGCAATCAGTTCCTACCGAGTTCAGTCAGTCTGCCAGGCAGTAAGATTAGTGCTTACCAAGTTCACTCGGTTATCAAAGAAAATTAGTGCTTACCGAGTTCACTCAGTTATCAAAGAAAAATCAGCATTTACCAGGTTCAGTAGGTCATCAAAGAAAATTCACTATTTACCGAGTACAGTCGGTTATCAAAGAAAAGTTAGCATTTACCGAGTTCAGTCGGTTATTGAAGGTAAAGGATTGTCAGTGTTTACCGAGTTCCCTCCGTCTCTGAAAGATTGTGGAAATTTATGGTCACCGAGCACTGTCGGCCCTTGAAGGATTTTTGCAAATAAAGTTTTCTTAATTCAGCTGACTGTTATACTAAGTAATGTCGATTTGACAAATCTAAAATCATATAAATAAAAGGTCAAAGGTGAAAAATAAACAAGATACACAGCAGAAGATATATAGAAGGAAAGCAGAAAAGGTGTGTGCGAAATTGTGAAGGATGATCAGATATCCTTGAGGTGTAGCAGAGATATATTCGATCAGGAAGGATCAAACTTATGCAGAATAGAGATCTGTAATCAGCAAGGCAGTTGCATTATTATACAGGTCATTTTCATTGTTACCTTTTTATCATTGTAACAGTGAATTCTAAATCTCTTAACCGAGTTGGTTTAACAACCATATTGTAAATCCTCTAACAAGGTGACAATTCCATTGAATTGTTTTCAAGACCTCTTACCAGGCCACTCCTATCAGGGTGATTAAATCCTCTAACAAGGTCACACCTAATAGTGTGTTTTGTAACCTTTTATCGGGTTGGCTTCTAACCGGGCATCACTTCAGAAAAGTGAAAATTAGTATCTAGATACATTGGTGGTTTTTCCCATATTGGGTTTCCATGTTAAATCTTGTGTCTCTTGTGTTCTTAATTGCTATCTTAATCATATACAAGTGCTGATGAATATCTAAAGATAATTTTTCTAATACTTTCTGCATCTTCAAAGTTACTGCAATCTATTTACCAAGTGCTAAAATAGATAATATTCTTTAAGATATCCTAAGGGATCTGGAAAGAAATAATTGTGAAGTGTTTTATGGTTGATTGATTCACCCCCCCCCTCTCAGTCACTTCATCCATATTCCATCATATATATATATATATATATATATATATATATATATATATATATATATATATATATATATATATATATATATACACTCACAGTATGTGTATATACATATATATATACATTCCTACAAGTATATATATATATATATATATATATATATATATATATATATATATATATATATATATATATATATATATATATGTACCCTTGTAAAATATACAGAATTTAGAACACTATATTAACATATTTATAATCCTATCAGAATAATACAAAATCAAATAACTCATTCGAAACATTTATTATCATTTACTATTGTTATACCAAATGATACTATGTTTCAAATTCTAAACAATAACTTAGAGGTTATTAAATCAACAAACTAGAAATTCTCATAATCCAAATCGGCCTACATACATATTCTCACAAGTCCATTCCACAGATAGAAAATCAACTACTACAGTAGCTGTTCGAATGGTCTATAGACCACAACCATCAACCAAGTCTTCAAAGGAAAACAATGTGACCACAGTGACTTCCACTATAAACTTCTATAATAACCAAGACTTCCAAAATCCTGTGAAAAGATAAACTATATTCCCACATTCTGCTATAGAACGTTCATCATAAAAGCGTGATTCCTAATGAAAATTTACTGATAGACCCAAGCTTATCCTCTGACAAGAAATTGTAGAATTTAATGACCAGAATCTAGTCCACCTCTTCCTATAGAATATAAACTACCGATGGTTATATAAATAACCAGCACTTGAGACCGATACGCAACTTATGCTCAACATAAATTCTGTGGTATAAACCAAAACTCAACTCAACAGGCTCTTGTACAAAGAAAGAACACCTTGCAAACCCCAACAATGACTTAACAAAATTTCCATTTCCAATGACTTCAAGCTCGACCTAAAGACCAAAAGACCAACAAACTACCATTATCGGAACTAGAAATTTACCAAATACTAAGAGGACTCAAGATAATCAATACATCACTAATCTCCCATAACTATGACACAAACCACAATTGAAACTAAAACCAAAAAACTCCAGAGCTCGACAAATCATAGATTCTTGTAACAAGCAAATGAATAGACCCCCTAATTTTAATCCTACAAAACTGAATACACAACACAACAGGAATAAAATCTTCCAGCACTGATTCCCAAATTTCTTTTCCCCAAAAAACTTGATAGACTTAAGCAGGTAAATAACAAAGACCGAAGAGACTGTGATGATCATAATAAAGAAAAACATTTGCAATACACATATCAATTAATTCCTCATAAAATGAATAGAGCAGTGAAACATTACAACCCATATATTCTCTTGTGCTAAACTCGAAAAGAAATAAGAGATAAGGAAGAAAATGCCCCTGCCTGAAACACAGAGTGAGGGTGTTCAAAACTCGCACAATGGATTCCATAATCCACACTCCCGAACTGGTGAGCTACTCCAGAAACAACCTTTGCACAATAATAGAATAGAGCACACCATGAAAGAGCTCAGTTCACAAGTACAAAAACCAAATAGTGTTTCCAAAGTATAAGCTCGAAGATAAGAAATGAAACCTTGATATACATAATGGAAAATCCCATTATTAATGTACAGATATGGAACCATTTTTCCCTGCAAGCTGAACATAATAACCCCATTCTCGCAACCATTCTAGGTATCAAAACACATTTCCTCACAATTGAAAACCCTTGCCAATACAAATGGCAGACAACAAACTGAAGTAATCAATTCTAGTATGCATGTTGTAGCTGCATTAACTACCAACTTATCCTTTACTACCACTTCCACTCAAAATTTTGATAGTTGTCACTGCAGTACTATTACTAACCAAGAACTCCCAAAGACACATGCATAAAAATTAAATCGCACATTGTTATAACATTCATAATTTCAATACACATTCGAACATTGCAAAACCAATGTTTTAAGCAGAGTGAGGTTAGTAGGTCAAACCATATTAGGTCATGTGATATGAATGACTTAGGAAGTGCTTCAAAGCCATGGCCTAGGTTAGACAAATTACTAACCCCTAAGCCTATCTTACCATAACAACATAGAATGTTAGTGTAATACTAACACCTCTTTCTAACTTTTAATAAATAACTTACCACTAATTGATTCATTCTAACAATTCTACTAACTTATTTCTCTTTTAATTTCATTTCCTTTTTAACAATTAACATCATCATAATAAAATTATTTCAACAACTTATATTAACTATATAATTAATAATATTTTCCTTAACATATATAGACTAACTTAACATCAAAATTCCATTAATGAAATCTTAATTGTAGCATAGGAATTCCTCTCCCCATTTAAGGAATGAGTTTTTTTCAGCTTATAAATAATCATCTCCTATAATAACACAAATTTCCAAAGTACCTAAAAGTAACAGAGAAAACCGATAGCTCAGAAAAGTTAGAATCTGCAATTGTTTTTATTAAATCAATTAAATCCAACACTATAATCTAACAAAAGATTAACAACTACCTGCCAAGTTAAATGTCCATATACTGTCAGAGATATAGATCAAAATCTAGACAAAGCTATAATCCAAATCACAACCAAAAGAGTCTGAACATAAATAAATCCGAATCAAAACATGAACTCACACTAAAAGAACTATATGAAGCTACAGAATTAGAAACCAAGCTAGGAGCAGATAGGGGCATGACACATTAACCTAGGACTGATAAAAAAAAACCTATAATATCCATGATGTGATATTATATATATTATATATTATACATATGAATATGTACAATATATAATATATATTATAATGTTAAAAAGAACAGAAGTATTTTATAATATATGGATTAGAAATGATATATAATATAATATTATCTATTATATACTATACAATGAACAACATATAGTATATAATAAATAATATATATTATTTAATATTGTACTGCAACTTAAATCAATGATATAGTAATGAAATATAATATAATATTATATATATTACATACTATACAATATTGTATAGTATATACTATATATAATAAAATATTATATAAAATAAATAAAATACACATCGCAATGCTATTTGAAAAAAAAAGTATGGCAAAAAAAATCAGGGATCGAAACTTTCCCTACTTCCTTTTCCTTTCCACCATCCGTGGGATTGGGGACTGCCGTGACTAAGTCACGATAGTGACTGTGTCTCTACCGTGACTTAGGTGATGGTAGAGACCATAGTCACTTCCGTGGCTACTGTCACGGTAGCGATGACCGTCACTATTGTGACTGCAGTCATGACAGTAACTACAGACATAGCCAAAGCACTTTCATGTTTCATTTAGGGTTTTCAAACCCATTCCAGCGCTTAAGAAAAAAGAACAAAATCATTATTAAAATAAAAGGGTACGCCTATAATATTAAACTAAATCTAAATACCATTTGCTAAGGAAAATGATAGTAATAAAATAAGAGAGACTAGATTATGTGATCTATGTACAAATTTGAGAATGTATGCATCATGCACAGATGCCAAACTCTAAGAAAAATATACCCACTTCTTAAATACTGAAATGGGAGTTAGCTGGTGTAAAAGTGAGAGATTCCCTTATGGAATAAGGGATCTCTTGTTGTAGTACTCTCTCTCACACATGAGAGAAACTTAGCAAAGTATATCTTCTGCAACCATCTTCAACCTGCACACAAAGAGAAAATGAAATATAGAGAGATATTAGGGTTTGGAAGAAGTTTTAATGAGGCCCCAAACCCTAATTTTGAATTAGGGTTTGGAGGGTCCACTCTTTAATAAGAAATTTTATATAAGAGGTATGTATTTTCTATGAGCTTGTTTATTCAATAATGTTGTGTTTTTTTTTAATTTAAATGAGCAATGATAGAGAAATTTAATAGGTGATATGTCAGTTTGTTCTTTTCATTTTGTTAGTGGAATATTTATGATGGAAATATTTTAGAAGTTAGTAAAACCTATTATGTTAGTAGTAACTAAGTTTAAGATTTATGGTTAGTTTTTCCTTTGTAAGGATTTATCATCATCGTTAATTAAAATAAGTTATAGCTTTATTTCTTTGTAAATTTTTGTATTCAATTAAATTGTAAGTAGTTAAAAGTTTATAATTGTTCTTTAATTGATTTATTATTTTTTAAAATTTTATATTCATAGAAATCTTAATCTCATTATCTACCCAAATTTTTATAAATAAATTTTAGAAAAGTTACTTCATTATAATAATTAACATTATTAACCTTAGTTAATGGATTAGTTAACCTTAAAGATTATTAATTGGGAGAAGAAAACTTAGTTTATATGAGAAATAACTAGGTTAATATTTGTTATGTTAATTCTAAATAAATCTATCCTTTAGTGAAATTAAATCACCCCTTGATAATTCATAGGGGGTAGACCGTATTATCCTAATGCATCATGAAACCAAAAGGATATGATATTCTCTTTAAAACTCCTTTAGTCTTACTCGTCACCTAATGACCTCCACCATGTAGGGGATAGAGGCACACCAAGGCTTGCCTCATGATCCCCTAAGTGTCATTGGGTGACTCACCTAAGCAAGCTAGTGATCCCAAAGCTTCACATTGATGGGCTTTTGTATAGCTTAGTTGACCTAGGTGTATGTTATAGTTGTTTTTAAAAAAAATTGTTGTTCTATTTTTGCCAAATTATTTTGGGCATTACATTCAGGTATTAGAGCATGGTTTCTACTCTTGGAACCTTTTAACCCATTATGTTTTCCTAACTTATAGTTGTTTTGTCCTTAGTGTAGGATGCCTCCAATCATGCGTAGTGCTCACCGACGTGGGTGTAGACCCAGAGGTGGATGTGTGGTAGTAGAGGGAGATGAGCAAGTAGACGAGGCGCTAGGTGATGAGCAGAGGCCTCCACCCTCACCCCCACCTAATCCCAATTAGGATGTCCTTAGTTTCTTATAGAATCTAGCCAGCATTATCATGGATAGGTTACCTCTAGGAGGCTAGTAGGCTAGACACTAAGAGTAGAGTAGGAGTCCCCCTCCTAGACAACTAGCAAACCAAGCAGTTCATGAGGGTGAGTTGGTGCACAGGCCAGAGCCGCCACCAGGGCTAGTATCAAGAGTACCTCATGACATAGGGGACCTAATCAGAGACCTTATTAGATTATGGCTACCACCATTTTTGGGATCCATGGTTGGGACAGAGGCAGAGGCTTGGCTTTTGAGCCTCGAGCATTGCTTTGGGTTGCATTCTTACAAGAGCAACCTTAAGGCATGATTTGCAGTACACATGTTGAGGGGTAATGCTACCACTTGGTGGAAGTAGGAGGAGGTTAAGAGTCACCTTACCATGGACACCCTCACTTGGGAGATCTTCTTGGAGAGATTTCAAGCCTAATATATTTTGGAGCATTTTAGATAGCATCACATCGATGAGTTTCATGACCTACAGCAGTGAGGCATGTCAGTAGCTTAGTATGAGAACAAGTTTTTTGAACTCCTTCCTTATGTGGACTACATGAAGGATGAGAAACTCTAGGTCAACTACTTCATTAAGGGGTTGAACTATGCCATAGCTGATAGAGTGCGATTGGTACCCATAGGAGATCTATGTGGTATAGTGGAGAGGGCCATGGTAGCTGAGGAGATCCATAATAGATCTCATGACGCATGAGACCTGTCACAAAACTAGAATGCCACATCTCAGTCTTCTAGTTTCCAAAAGTCCCATTGGAAGGGAAACCACAAGAACTCATCAAGATCATCTAGGGCACCCTAGTAGCAACAGCAGTAGCCATAATAGTCTCAGTAAAACTAGTGGTAGAAATCTTCTCAGGGATAATAGGGCTCTAAGCCCAAGCAGGGACACTCACAGGGATCTCGATGAGATCAGAGGGGTCAGTCTCAGGCTTCTAGAGGTGGATTCAGTGGGTCTAGTGCTATAGGAGGACAACAATAGTCTAGGTCTTAGGGTATATAGCTATAGGCTAGAGGACCATGTTACACATGTGGTGCCATGGGGCACATAGCTAGGGATTACCCTACAAGCCATTCAACCAGTAGTCAAAGAGTGGCAGCCTCTGACCCTATTGTAGGAGACATTGTCAGAGAACATAGAGTGTTTGCAGTGGTTGATAATCATCAGGCTGAGCACTAGGCTATAGTCATTAAGATTGCAGGCATGATCGGAGGTAGTAGTGTTTCTATCCTTTTTGGTTCTGGAGCCATTGACTCTTTTATTTCACCATTCATAGTGGAGTGATGTAGGCTAGTGGCAGCTCGGTAGGATGTTAGTTGGGAGGTTGAGTTAGCCTCAAGAGCTAGGGTATCTGTTAGTTCCTTTGTGAGAGGTTGCTAGTTACAAATTAGAGACTTTACTACCATAGTTGACCTTTGTGTCACACCACTTGGATCCTACGATGTTGTTCTCAACATGGATTGGCTCTATTCCCATAAAGACAAGATGGATTGTAGACAAAAGACAATGGAGTGCTTAGATGATGATGGGGTGACCTCAATTATTGTAGGAGTTTAGAGACCTATATCCCTTCATATGATTTCTGCTATGTAGCTTAAGTGGTGCATGTGGAAGGGACGTTAGTTATATGCTATCACTATCAATGATAGAGAGGAGGAGGTAGAGAAGGAGACTTCTCTTAATGACCATTCTATTCTTTAGGAGTTTGATGATGTATTTCCTTCATAGTTACCAGGTATGCCACCACCTAGGGCAGTGGAATTTCATATAGATCGTGTATTAGGAGTAGAGCTAGTTTCTAGAGTTCCCTATAGGATGACTACACACAAGCTCAACAAGCTCAAGATTTAGTTAGAGGAGCTCTTCAAGAAAGGGAACATTCATCCTAGTGTATCTCCATGGGGTGCACCTGTCATTTTCATTAAGAAGAAAGATGGATCTCTTAGGTTGTGCATGGATTATCGACAGTTGAACAAGGTGACCATCAAGAATTGGTATCCCCTTCCTAGGATTGATGACTTATTTGATTAGATTTAGGGAGCCCAAGTGTTCTTGAAGATAGACTTGAAGTCAGGTTATCACCAACTGAGGATCATGGATAGTGACATCTACAAGACTCCACTCCGCACATGTTATGGACATTATGAGTTCATGGTGGTACCTTTTGGACATACGAATGCTCTAGCTGTATTCATGAGTCTCATGAATGGAGTATTTCATTCATTCCTGGATAGATTTGTGGTGATATTTTTGGATGATATATTGATATACTCTCAAGATGATCATTAGCATGAGGAGCATTTAAGGCAGGTTTTGTAGTGCTTGAGAGATAATCAGTTGTATGACAGCTTGCTGAATTGTGCATTCTTTAGGATAGAGGCTCACTATTTAGGCCACGTGATATCAGGAGATGGGATCTCAGTAGACCCATCTAAGATTAGGGTGATTATGGATTGGCCAGCACCTACTAGTGTGATAGAGGTCAAGAGCTTCATGGGCCTTGTAGGCTATTACAGACACTTTGTCAAGGGTTTTTTTAGAGTGGCCCATCCCATCACTTCCCTTTAGAGGAAAGGGAAGAAGTTTGAGTGGACAAAGAGGTGCAAGAGAGCTTTCAAAGAGCTTAAGAGAGTACTTACCATTGCACCTATTCTTATGGTACCTATTCCTTCAATAGACTTTGTGGTATGCACAGATGTATCTTTAGATGGGATTGGGGCAGTACTGATGTAGGATGGTCGGGCTATTGCCTACAAGTCCAGAAAGCTCAAGAATCATGAGCTTAATTATCCTACCCATGACCTTGAGCTAGCAGAAGTGGTACATGCCTTGATAAGATGGAGACATTTCTTACTAGGCCACATATTTGAGCTTCATTCAGATCATTATAGTCTCTAGTACATATTCACATAGCTGAACCTCAATGCTAGATAGAGGAGATGGATGGAGTTCCTATGTGAGTATGAATTTGATGTTCACTACATCAAGGGTAAGGAGAATGTTGTAGTAGATGCCTTGAGTAGGAGATGTCATGAGCTCATAGCTATGACTACTAGTATAGATTTGAGAGGGCACATACTACAACACTTATAGGAGGATTCCTTCTATTCAGAGGTTAGACAAATGGTTCAGGATCAGAGACCCCTTGAGGGGAAGTTCACTAATTATACCTTGGAGTTTGATGGCCTTCTTCCTCATAGAGGATGCATCTATGTACCTTCTTCTGGTGGGTTACAGGATTTCATCATCCTTAAGGCTCATAGAGCTCCTTATGTAGCACACCCTAGAGTTAAGAAGTTACATGTAGATTTGAGATAGCTTTCTCACTGGCCAAGTTTGAGGACACACATTGCAGAGTTAGTGGCTAGATGCTTAGAGTGCCAGTCAGTTAAGGTGGAGCACCATAATCCAAGTGGACTTCTATAGTCTCATGAGATACTAGAGTGGAAGTGGGACATTATATCTATGGATTTTATAGTTGGTCTTCCTATGTCATCTCGTTGCCATGATGCCATTATGGTGATGGTGGATAGGTTGACTAAGGTAGCCCACTTCTCACCCATACATACTCCTTTTACAACACCTATAGTGGTATAGGTATTTTTGTGGGATATTTTTAGACTACATGGCATTCCATGAATGATCATATCAGATAGAGACTCACTCTTTACTTCATCTTTTTGGAGAGAGCTATAGATCACTTTGGGCACCAGGCTCAATTTCAGCACAGCATATCACCCAGAGACAAATGGTCAGACTGAGAGGGTTAATCAAGTGTTAGAGGACATGCTATGCATGTATGTGATGGATCATCAAGTTAGGTGGGAGGAGTACCTACATTTAGTAAATTTTGCCTATAATAATGGGCATCATTGATCTTGGGTATGTCTCTATATCAAGCCTTGTATGGCAGATCTTGCAGGACACCATTGAGCTAGGACATGATAGAGGACATAGTTTCCATTGGTCCAGAGTTGGTTAGATAGATGGAGCAGTAGGTAGATCTGATCAGGCAGCATCTTAGAGAGGCCTAGGATCGACAAAAGAAGTATGCAGATGCAGGGAGGGTTGATAGAGAGTATATGATTGGCGATAGATTATTTTTGAGAGTGAGGTCGCATAAGAGGCCAATCCATTTTGGAAAGGGTTCTAAGCTAGCCCGTGAATTTGTCATACCTTTTGAGATTTTGGAGAGGATCGACCCAATAGCATACTATTTAGCCTTGCCACCTAGCCTATCATGCATCCACGATGTCTTTCATGTGTCTATTTTTAGGAAGTATATATATGATGAGTCTCATATTATTGATTGGGATGCTTTATAGGTGGAGTCGAATGGATAGCTAGCTTTGGAGCCAATATGTATTCTGGCTCATAGGACCCTGTCCTTCAAGGTTGAGAGCTGGACCAAGTTAGGGTCTAGTGGGATTGCTATGATGAGGTCATAGCTTCATGGGAGGACACAACACAAATGAGAGATCAGTACCCCCATCTTTTTGATGAACTTCAATAGGAACTTCATGCCTAGTGGGGGAGGATGTGAGGTCCTATCCTGACCCATCCTAGCTTGACTTTCATTTTGACATTTGATGCATCAGGATGATACCCTGAGTATAGACATTTGATCTATTTTGGTTTACATATGCTATCAATGGATCTTATGAGATAGTTGTTATAGATTCTTATGGTGATCATGATTAGTTGTACTTTTATATATGCTTGTTTTGATTCCATGATTATCTATGATATATGAATTATGTTATGACATCTTTCAGTATAATGAATATAGGTGAAATTATGACTCTATGATAAGTTTAGGATTACATGCTTATGTGGAATATGTAATGTTTTATGAATGTAGATATATATGTATTTGTCAAAGTTACTACTCTATTTTTGAAATGATTATTAATGCAAGATTTTATAATGTTCTGACATCAAATTTGAGTGTGTGGGAACATGGTCATGGTTGAAGTTGGGGAAACAAGATAGGATCTAAGTGTAATTAGTTTGTAACCAAGGTCAAATCTAAGAAGAGTACGACCTCATCGTATCATTATTAATGTCATGCCTGTGTGTATATGGTTGCCAATGTTTGAAATATATGTTTGTAAGTAAATTTTATTTTTGTGAAAATATATAAATGTATTTTCCCACAAGGCATGCCAAATGTGTTTGTGAAATGTGCTTTAGTGAGGTGTCACTTGACACCATGTTGATGAAGTGGCATGTTGAGTGGAGTATGGACCCCAACCCCTCCTTAGTTAGTCTTGAGAATTCCTAAGCTAGGTAGGTGGTGTAAGGGACCAAGGATTGTTGAAACTAATACTCCATTTTCGGATGCATGATTAATTGGGGTTTTTGAGAGGGTTTTTGGAGTCCCAGGTTGTGGTTTAGGGGGCTAGTGCTTGGGTTAGGGGGCTTATTTCTTCTATTTTCACTTTCCTAGGCCATTTTTATGCCTCTCCAAATGGGCCATTTTGTTATTCACAAAAATGGACATTATTGTCTAGGAAGTCTCACCTTTGCATGTGTAAAAATTTATTTCAAAACCTTTAGGAAGGACAAGTGTCACCTTGTCTAGGTTCTAGAAACCTAATTGTTTTGGGAAGGGAGTTGAGAGAAAAATGTTTGAATAACTTTAGGGGAGAGACTAGGGGAGACACACTTGTTCATTTTGGCCTAAGTGAGGATTAGAGAGGGAGAGGAGAGTTAGATGTTTTGGGAACTAAGGAGATTTGAAAATAGCAAGCTTGGGAACAAAGAAAGCTCATCTTCAACTCTTCAAATCAGCCTTGTCATAGGAGGAGGTTGGTGGTTTTCTACCTTGTGAATTTACTTTTATTTTTGTTTATGAATATGCTTTGAAGGAAATGAACTATGAGAAAATTTGTAAATTGTTTACCATGTGTGTGTAGCTTTTATTGTTTGTTTTCAGTTTGGGATTTTTTCTTTTTATCTTGTTGATTTCTTTAATTGTTCATGTTAAGGGTGTGCAAGTTCACTCCTCATCCTTGGGAGGATTAGTGGAGAACTTGGGGTGAAGGGCATAAGTTGGGATTTCATTTTGTATGAGTACATGGTTGTATGGGCACCATGAGAACCTACTTATGTTTGTTATGGGGGCCATAAGGAGATTGTGATGCTCATGGATTTGAGCTGGTGGGATGGAAGTGCCTTGTGAAGGCTTGTATATTATGCTGATATGTTATTTACTATAAGTTAGGTGTCTCCATAAGGAAGATCCCACCTTCACCCATTATATGGACTCTATGTAAGAGTCTTTTGTGCAGGCTTGGGAAAGGAGTAATTTGTGAAAATTTGTGTTCCAAATTTATGTTAAATGTTTATGTTTTGTGTTGCTTGAGTGTATCCTATCCTATACTTGTTTCCCCAAGCTCGGTGGTGGCCATGTAATGGCCTAGGCTAGGAGGTGAGCCTCCATGGCCATGTGTAGAAATTTTTGTGTTTGCAAGTTGCTTAGATGACTTGAAGAAGAAGTCTCAGTTGAAACTTAAAGTTAAAGTTGGAAGTTGTAAAGATTGTGTAAGTGTGTAGTTGGTTGAGATTTCTTGCTTCAATACATTTGTGTTCTATAACAAGAAATTATAATATTTATGAACTAGAAATTTGATTGGACATTCCAATAGTTATTTTTGAATTATGACTAGTATTTATTATCTGCATTTTAAAGTCAATTTTCTATACAAATGTTAGATATATTTGACATGAACAGGAAATTATATTTCAATTTTTAGTTGCTCTAAAGAAGTTGAAAAGTCTATAATTGTGAATTTATTATTAAATCAATCCTAGAGTAATTGTGTTATAAAAGATGCTATGAATAGAAAGGATAAAATTAGTTCCATGCTATTTCATTTATTAGATTTTCCTTGTTGAAAGTCTAAAGTTTCTATATCCAAGTTATGTGATTCAAATGCTGTTAAAAGATCTCTTATGTTATTTCTATGAATTCTGTTTCATTTAGCATCAGTAAATTGAAGCCAAAAGGGTTCTATATTTGAAATTAATAATCAAATTTATTTTAAAAATTTTCCTTACAATGGAAAAGTATGTATAAAGTAGCTTGGAAATTCTGCTTATTCAATATGTTTATTAACTTCTATTTAAGTTAAAAGATAGACCTGTAAGTTCATATGACATATTTGAATGAAATAAATATAATTAATATTAAGGCTAGAAGAATGAATATCATTCCAGTATGTGTATGCAAATTGTAACAATTCACTTAGGAAGAAAAATAAAATTTATAAATGTATAAAGTTGATCTAAAATGTTACTTACATTAGAATGTGTTAGTAGCTAGAAACATTTTCATGGATTCATCATCTTTCCTCTGATCTTTGCAATATTTTCCATGTCCCTGGCTTAAACCCTAGTTCAAAATTTGAAAAATCTAGTCATTGCATGTCAAAAACCCTAATTACCCTAGCCTTGTTCTATTTCATTATTTAATTTTTTGGGTCACTGTGTCCTAAATTCCCCATGTTCAAAAAGGTTAGATTCACTTTATGTGTTTCATGGTTAGGTTTCACGTTAGGGTCCCCTTTTAATATATTTCTCTAAGCCTAAGTCTCCTGTAGTAATTTTTCCTAAGTTTCACCCTTTAAAATTGTGTGGCTATCATTGTTTCGCAAGACTATAGGTTGTCAAACTTTCTGACATGCGAAATGGGAACAAGGTGACACTTGTCCCGATAGGCCCATCCTCAAGTTTGTTGATAGATAAATGATGGATCGATCTAGTGGTTTTCATTACACCACAGATATAACATGCATGTTTCTTAACATCACGGTGTAGCGACAACTACCTGATGCAAGGGTGGACATGTGGGTAGGTGGGTCCTCAGGGTGCCAGGTTGGAGTGACATGGCATTTCTTTATTAGTTACCGAGTAGTGACATGGAATTCTCAGTGGGGCCTAACTTTTAGTCTCTTTTATGATCAACGGATGGCATAAAAGTGCAAGGAATATTCTTCCTTTATCAGATCATACGATAGTCATTGATTTGGTATCAGACTATCAAGGATGATGTCAGTGGGGCCTAAGGTCAGAGATTTGAGATTGACAGTTAGCATGTGATCACATGGAATATTCTTCCCCCTTGTGATCATGTGTCCATCACTTGATTAGATGCCAAAGGGTTTGTTTGCGGTGGGTCCAATGCCAGGTATTGTGGACTTGTCCATCTTTGATTGGCCTTGGGTTTAATGATGTGGAATTTTTCAGTGGGGCCATAGTTTTTCAAAGAAGGTAAAGCACTACAAGATCTTGCGGTTGTCGTTATACCACTGGGGTAAGATGCATGATGGTTAAGTGCATGGTATAACGAGAGCCATTGATCTCATCTAAGGGCCGGAGATACTTTGTAGTGGGTCTGATATGCTTTGTGGTGCCGACATGCCCGATTTTGATTGGCCGAATGGTGTTGATGTGGAAAAGACTTTTCAATGGCGTGTTGATTGTTATGTGATTAATAAGAACCACCTGATTTGTTGGGAAGGTACTAGGATCGATGGCCGCATTTTAAATTCTATCTAGTTAGCCATTGTAATTCAAATTCAAATTTTTAGAGGGTTTCTAGTGACAGAAAGGACAGGAATTCATTATTTTAGCAGGTGGATTTGGTGAAACTGGTGGTGCCGACTGCTACAGGGTTGTCCAGAGGGTTTCCATGATTGATTGTAGGATTGTACCATGGGAAATGGATGGAATTTTGTTGCTTGAGGTGTGTTGTAGGTGGTCGATCAGATTGATTTTCATGGTGAATTTATGATCTTCGGTACAAACTCAAATATTTCTTATTCTTGAAGATCATCCTTGGATTTGATTGACCTGTTCCTTGGTTTTCTTCCAAGTGTATTAATTTTTTGACTATTTCTAGTTGGTGTAGTGGTTGAAAAACCTAGTTTTTCCCTAAATGATTTGTAGCTTGTTGCAATCCTTGTTCCTATAAAAGGATTTTCAAGATCATTTAGAAGAGTTCTGATTTAGTTGGTACCTAAGGGTTCTGATTTCGGTTGGTTCCAAGGGGTTGTAGCAGGCTGTATCACATTGTATGTAGATTGAAAAGAATTTCCTTGTAGTCTTTTGTAGGTTATTGAAGTGGTTTTCTCTCCTTTCTTCTTTGAACATGTACATGACTCATCATTCTTAATATAATTATTTCAAGCTTTCAAGTCTCTCCTTGGTGTCAATCTTGTGAATTCTAGATTTTTTGATCCATTGCACAGGGTTGCCTTTGTATATGTTGTATTCTTTAGTTCGTGATCTAGGATCAAGTGAAACATACTTTAGATAGGGCATAGATTCATTTTGATTTGTCTACAGAAGGATATTATAAGTAGTGGATGGGCTTGAATATTTATGTTTATGGCCATGAGTCTTTGATAGTAGTTTGTTCATGTTTCAATGTCTGTATTTGAGATCTACCCAATGGATAATGGCATTGATTAGGGATTAGTATATTCAATTGAGTTCAATGTCTGATTGGCTCTTGTCTACTTCTTTCCATCTACATATATCAACACTGTTTCAAGTTTTAATTATTATTTGGTTGATAATGGTAATACCCTTCATAGCAGTGGAGATTCAATGAATGCTTGGTTAACTTTTAGTAGTCTCTTGCTATGATCTGCTTTGTTCAATCTAGTTTAAAGACCAAAAATGCCATAAGTTACTGGATTAGGTACACCCACCTTGGTTTTGTAGAGCCAGAAGTGAAGAGGGTAGTCTTGTCCCTACATTTGGTCCAATTGTCTTGCAAAGCTCTCATACTTGGAGCTAACCACTCCTAACATCAGTCTCAAGGCATATTGGCAGCCCTAGTTGGCATAAGTGTTTTGAAAAACCAACAAAAATGTTTTAGAATATAACTTGTTTTCTACCATATTCTGAAAAGCATGTAGAGTTGTTTAAGTGTATCCATTAAGCTCAATAGATTTTGTAAATAAATGCAGATTTAGTATGAAGCCATCTGGAGACTTAACCATGACAGTGAATAGATTGATAACATAACTTGTGTAAACAAATCTAATATTACCATGTTGGTATTAAATGTTTACCATATACATATATATGTTATATCATACATAAAAATATGTATACCATAACATTCATAATCATATTATTTTCCCTTCTTATATAGGAAGTGTGATTAATCATTAACCCAGGACTAATAAAAAAAAACCTATAATATCCATGATGTGATATTATATATATTATATATTATACATATGAATATGTACAATATATAATATATATTACAATGTTAAAAAGAATACAAGCATTTTATAATATATGGATTAGAAATTATATATAATATAATATTATCTATTATATACTATACAATGAAGATCATATAGTATATAATAAATAATATATATTATTTAATATTGTACTGCAACTTAAATCAATGATATAGTAATCAAATATAATATAGTATTATATATATTACATACTATACAATATTGTATAGTATATACTATATATAATAAAATATTATATAAAATAAATAAAATACACATCGCAATGTTGTTTGAAAAAAAAGGTATGACAAAAAAATTGGGGATCAAAACTCCCCCCGCCCCTTTTTTCTTTCCACCGTCCACGGGATTGGGGACTATCATGACTAAGTCATGGTAGTGACTATGTCTCTACCTTGACTTAGGTCATGATAGAGACCACAGTCACTACCATGGTTGCAGTCACGACATCATTTAGGGTTTTCAAACCCATTCTAGTGCTTAAGAAAAAAGAACAAAATCATTATTAAAATAAAAGGGTACGCCTATAATATTAAACTAAATCTAAATACCATTTGCTAAGGAAAATGAGAGTAATAAAATAAGAGAGACTAGATTATGTGATCTGTGTGCAGATCTGAGAATGTATGCATCATGCACAGATGCCAAACTCTAAGACAAATATACCCACTTCCTAAATACTAAAATGGGAGTTAGATGGTGTAAAAGTGAGAGATTCCCTTATGGAATAAGGGATCTCTTGCTCTAGTACTCTCTCTCACACATGAGAGAAACTTAGCAGAGTATATCTTCTACAACCATCTTCAACCTGCACACAAAGAGAAAATGAAATTTAGAGAGATATTAGGGTTTGGAAGAAGTTTTAATGAGGCACCAAACCCTAATTTCAAATTAGGGTCTGGAGGGCCCACTCTTTAATAAGAAATTTTATATAAGAGGTATGTATTTTCTATGAGCTTGTTTATTAAATAATGTTGTGTTTTTTTATTATTTAAATGAGCAATGATAGAGAAATTTAATAGGTGATATGTCACTTTGTTCTTTTCATTTTCTTAGTGGAATATTTATGATGGAAATATTTTAGAAGTTAGTAAAACCTATTATGTTAGTAGTAACTGAGTTTAAGATTTATGGTTAGTTTTTCCTTTGTAAGGATTTATCATCATCGTTAATTAAAATAAGTTATAGCTTTATTTCTTTGTAAATTTTTGTATTCAATTAAATTGTAAGTAGTTAAAAGTTTATAATCATTGTTTAATTGATTTATTATTTTTTTAAATTTTATATTCATAGAAATCTTAATCTCATTATCTACCCAAATTTTTATAAATAAATTTTAGAAAAGTTATTTCATTATAATAATTAACATTATTAACCTTAGTTAATGGATTAGTTAACCTTAAAGATTATTAATTATGGGAAGAAAACTTAGTTTATATGAGAAATAACTAGGTTAATATTTGTTATGTTATTTCTAAATAAATCTATCCTTTAGAAAAATTAAATTAGGCTTTGAGAATTCATAGGGGTAGATCGTATTATCCAAATGCATCACAAAACCACAAGGATATGATATTCCCTTTAAAACTCCTTTAGTCTTACTCGTCGCCTAATGACTTCCATTGTGTAGGGGATGAAGGCACGCTAGCACTTACCTCATGATCCCCCAAGTGTCATTGGGTGACTTGCCTAAGCGATCTAGTGATCCCAAAGCTTTGCGTCGATGGGATTTTGTATAGCTTAGTTGACCTAGGTGTACATTATAGTTGTTTTAAAAAAAAAATTGTTTTTGTGTTTTTGCCTGATTATTTTGGGCATTACAGGGGGTATGGGTGAATTGGTTATCTACAAGTTTCAATTCTTTATTCAATTAAGTATACTTAAGCTTTAAGCATAAACACAATAAAAGAACACTTGAACACAACACAACAATTTTGGTTACAGGGAAACCCAAATAGGTAAAAACCCCAGTGGGAATTGACACCCACTAATAATCTATACTAGTGTTTTATGATCCTTGTTAGAAGATCTTCAACTCTATTAGGATTTGTCTTTACAATGCATTTAGTACAGTGACCTGGTCAAGGGTCAGACCCTGTTAGGAGTCTTTTACAATTAACCCTATTAGGGGTGAGGATGCACTATCCGAGAGCACACTTCTCAAAGGGGTGAAGGCTACAACCTTCTGATTAATAGATACACACTATATCTAGAACTTGGTGAACTATGCTTTGACCTGATGTCTTGATCAGTTCCAATGTATAGCATATGTTCTTTACGATCACGTAGACCTTCTGCTGATGGCTCAACACTTCACACTCTTTTCTCTGCTCTTCACATTCAACATGAACCATACCCTAGGAATCACAAATGACTACCTATAGATATCTTTTCTCTAAATGATATAATCAAGTTGTCCTGTTAGAACCAACTTAAAATCATATTAAAGAATCAATAACATACTCTAATAACATCTCATTTGGCTCTATTAAGCATGCAACACAAACTAGGACCTATCCAAATCAATAAGTGTAGGCACACACTACACACTATCGGCTCTACCAAATGAGCTGATACATTCTCATCAAGCTAAATTACATCATGCACTCTTAACAAAACATTTTAAACTCTTCTCTAATCACTAATCCAAGGTTGGATACTGAAATGATAGGTGCAACTCCTGTAGTAATAAAATCTCTGTCGGATCTTGTGGATAAACATAGGAAACTACAACTGGTGAATAGAGACTACATAACTTCACTTCTACTAATCATAAGACTCTACGTCAATCAATGAAACATCAATAACATGTCTCCATCACATATCCAAATGCCTAAGGCTCCATGATAACTGTATGTACAATCAATCACATAACATTGCTGACACAAGCTGCTACATAACTTTCAGTACTAATAATTAACCTTTGCATCCATGATATCATGCTAATAACATGTCTATGCTACTTATACTCAAAGCTTAGTGTATAATTCTTCCACCCATGCTACTTACCATATGTCATCATTAATGACAAACATACAGTCAGCACTGGCTTGCTGGAAAATCTCCAAAAATCTCTCCCTTTTGCATTGATGGAAACATATGGAATGAAAAATGCCACCAATCCAGATGAACATTTCTTTTATAACATTCTCCATTTCCTCATCAAAACTCCCCCAAGGATGAATCATCCATCAACTGCGATATTCTTCAATATTCTCCATTTCATCAATTGGATTGCTTCTATGACTGAATACTACTCCCGCTTAGTATATTACTCCTTTAAATCTATTTTTCATGACTATATATTACTCCCCCTTTGACATCAATGGAAAAGGGTGCCAAATATTTAAGCTCTGGTACTACTCCTAAAGTAGAGTAGTCAAGCATCCATCAATCACTAAGGACTGATGTTGTTTCAACATTTTCTTAGCAAAATCAAGGAAGGGAATTACTCCCAGCTTCTCCCTAAGATACTCAAAAGTATCCTTTGGCAATGGATTTGTGAATATGTATACTAACTGATCTTTAGTACTTATATAGTCCAACTTGAATTCTTTCTCTGCCACTTTCTCTCTTAGGAAGTGATGCTTTATTTATATGTGTTTTGTCTTTGCATGCATCACAGGGTTCTTTGACATGTTGATAGTGCTAGTGTTATCACAATGAATAATGATATGATAATCAATTTGAATTCCAAAATCCTTTATCATCTGCTTGATCCAAACAATTGTATAACAATTCAAGGCTGTTGTAATATACTCTGCTTCTGCTATTGACTAAGAAATACAATTTTGTTTCTTGCTTGTCCAAGTGACAAGTCTGTTGCCAAGAAACACTGCTCCACCTGATGTACTCTTTCTATCATCAATGCATCCTACCCAATCTGCATCTGTATAAACATGAAGCTCAACATTCTCTAAGTTAGGATACAATAGACCATAATCTATAGTTCCCTGCAAATATATGAATATTCTCCTTACTTCCATGAGGTGACTTTTTTTAGGCTCTACTGCAAATCTTCCAACTATACCAACTACATTTGAAATGTTTGGTCTTGTTTGAGTAACATATATGAGTTTACCAATCATAGATTTGTACAATGTTGTATCTACTACTGGTGAATCATCTTCTTTTGTAAGTTTACATCCTATTATCATAGGTGTACCACTAGTTTGCAATCATCCATCTTGAATTTCTTCAATATCTCTTTCACATACTAGGACTGATTAATGAAAATATATTTCTTTGTCTGCAGCACATTTAATTCCAAGAAGTATTTGATAGGTCCAATCATGCTCATCTCAAATTCTCTCTACATCTCCTTAGCAAAATTTGCACTAAGTTTGTCATTACCTCCAAAGATAATGCCATCAACAAATATAGGTACAAGTAGTATTCCTTCATATGTCTCTCTCTTATGAATAGATTACAATTTGTTTTTCCTTTCTTGAATCCAATTTTTGTTAGATATCCATCAAGTCTCTCATACCATGCCCTAGGGGCTTGCTTAAGTCCATAGAGGGCTTTCTTCAATCTACATACCATATCAAGTCTGTCTGATAGGGTGAATCCTTCTGGCTTCTCAATGTATACTTCTTCCTTTAATTCTCCATTCAAGAATGCTGACTTAACATCCATCTGATAGACTTTGAATTTTTTGATTGTTGCATATGCTAGAAACAACTTAATTGCTTCTAATCTTCTCACTGGTTCAAATGTATCTGAATAATCAATACCTTCTCTTTGTGCATATCCTTTATATACTAATCTTTCTTTTTTCCTTACTACTATACCATCTTCATTCATCTTGTTTCTAAATATCTATTTGGTTCCAATCACATTCTTATCACTAGGTCTTGGGACCAATTCCCAAGTACCATTCTTAATAATCTGATCTAGTTCTTCTTTCATAGCATCATGCCAATCTGAATCATTACATGCATCTTCAACACTTAAAGGTTCAATCTGAGATAGTAAACATACCACCTCATTTCTTGTTGAACTCTTTTCTTTTGATCTTGTTGTGAATTTTCCGCTCTGATCTCCAATGATGTCATCCTTAGAATGATATCTAGATGTAAACTTTGGAACTTTAGGTGATACTATCTCATCTACCTTCTGAGTTTCTTCTTCACTTGATTTAGGGTCATTTAACAATACATCAATACTGTCAAACATCTCTTCAACAACTATCTCACTAGTGGAAGGTCTGGGTTCTTCTTCAATCATAGGTGAATAATCATGACATCTCTCTTGAACCATAAACTTTTCATCAATCTTAACATGAGAACTTTCAATGATCTTCTTCAATCTTATATTAAAACATCTATAATCTTTTCTCTTAGTAGAGTAACCAAGGAAAATACCTACATTGTTTCTTGCATCAAACTTTCCTATTGCTTCATCCCTCTTGATGTAGCACTTGCTTCCAAAGATTTTGAAGTATTTCACTATGGGAACATTACCAAACAGTAGCTCATAAGGTGTCTTGTTTTTGCCTGGCCTTAGTTGTATTCTATTGATGGTGTAGACTGTTGTATTGACTGCATCTCTCCAATAGGTGTGTGCAACTTTTCCTTCAATCATGATGGTGTGCACTATGTCAAGGATGATCCTATTCCTTCTCTCTATAATCCCATTCTACTAAGGGGTTCTAGGTGCACTCAACTATCCTTTTATGCCATGTTCTTCATAGTACTCATAGAATCTGTCAGAGGTGAATTCTCCTCCTCTATCATATCTTAGATTCTTTACCTTTAGTCCAGATTCATTCTCAACCTTAGCTTTGAATATTTTGAACTTCTTAAATGTTTCTAACTTATCTTTCAAGAACACAACCCACATCATTCTATAATAATCATCTACAAACAAAATGAAATACCTTTCACCATAGTATGATCTTGTTTGAGTTGGTCCACAAAGGTCTGTATTAATTAGATCCAACTTTTTCTTTGCTGAATTGTGCTTGCTTTTGAATGAATTCCTCACATGATTTCCCATCACACATTCCCTACAAATAGTATCAACTAGCTTTTCTATGCTAGGTAGATCTCTTACTACCTTCACATTGCTTATCTTTACTATGTTATCAAAATTGATATGACATAGTCTTTTGTGCCATAGCCATCTGTCATCTACTTTAGCAACAAAACAACTTGCTTCTGAATTAAGGTGAAAAACATTACCTTTAGTCTTTGAACCTAATGCAATCATAACACCATCCTTTTTGTTAATGATGCACTTGTTGTCTTTGAACTCTAACTGATAACCTTTTTCAAGAAACTACCCAACACTAAGAAGGTTATTCTGCAAACCATCTACATAGAGAACATCATCAGTGTTGTTCTTTCCACTCAATGTGATAGCTCCTCTACCAATGATAGGTTTAGGAGTGTTATCTCCAAATCTAACCATGCCACCTTTTTATTTGTCCAAATGAACAAATCTATCTTTACCACCTATCATGTGATGTGAACAACCGTTATCTATAATCCAATTTGTCCTTATGTCTACTTGTGAAATCAATGCTAGCTCTTGTTCCTTTTTCTCCTCATTATGATCCATCTTCTCCATGATAGAAATTAATTCAATTTCATCTTCAATTGAATCATCATCTAAAACTCCATCTCCAACATAGTAACATTCCTTTGTATACTTAGGCTTGCAGTTATTTTGGAACTTTTTAACTCTTGAAGGACACTTGGATGCAAAGTGACCAATCTTATTACATGAAAATCATTTGAATGGAAATTGACCTTCATAATTTACTTTTCCTTTCTTTTCTCTTTTAGAAATCATAGAAATGAAATCATCTAGTGCTTTCTCTTCATCATCATCATCAAAATTACTAAAAATGTGTGCAGATTTCTTACCATTGACTGATGCTTTGAAGCCTGTCTCACTTTTAGGTTCTATCTTCAATCTTGAAATCTCAAAAGCTGAGATTTTTCTGATCAATGTTTCTCTCTTGAAATTTTTTGTAAGTTGCATGGTATCATCAAGGATGTTGATCTTGTTTTCATACTCTGCTGTAAGAGTAGTCATTAACTTATCCATAAATTTCTTCCCCCAAGATCTCTCCACCATTGTTCCTGATTCCAGCAACTGCTTCATTGATCCTTTGGTTGTAAGCTCTAATGTTTTCTTCAAGTAGCATCTCTAATGAATTTTATCTTTTCTTCCATGTTTTTCTACACACATTCTTTTCTTGTGTATCTCCTTCAAGCATCTTCTAGATGCTTCCATATTTTGTAGGCTATGTCTACTTTCTTTATTTCTAAAAACTCACTATCAGATAGGGCATTGATAAGGGCTTCTTTTGCTATTGCATTATGATGGAACAATTCCTTATTCTTTTCAATTTCATCATCCTTTGCAATATCTTCTAAAGAAGGAATCTTAACTTCTTTGATAGCCACTTGAAAAACTTCAAAATTAATGCATTGTAAATGTGTCACCATCTTGTTCTTCTAGTCAAGATAATACACTCCATCAAACTTAGGACTTTATTTTTTGAAGAATGCCATCTGCTCAACCTCAAGCTATTAAACTTTCTCTCTGAGGTACTTGTCTCTGATACTAATTGTTAGGAATAGTCCCAACAGATAACTGAGAGGGGAGTGGTGAATCAGTTATCTACAAGTTTCAATTCTTTATTCAATTAAGTATACTTAAGATTTAAGCATAAACACAATGAATGAACACTTGAGCACAACATAATAATTTTGGTTATGAAGAAACCCAAATAGGTAAAAACCCCAGTGGGAATTGACACCCACTAATAATTTGTATCAGCATTATATGATCCTTGTTAGAAGATCTTCAACCCTATTAGGAGTTGTCTTTACAATGCATTTAGTATAGTGACCTAGTCAAGGGTCAGACCCTATTAGAATTTTTTTACAATTAACCCTGTTAGGGGTGAGGACACACTGTCCGAGAGGACACTACTCAAAGGGGTGAAGGCTACAACCTTTTGATTAATAGATACACACTATATCTAGATCTTGGTGAACTATGCTTTGACTGACTATCTTGATCAGTTCCAATGTATAGCATATGTTCTTTACTTGGTCACATAGACCTTCTACTAATGGCTCAACACTTTGCACTCTCTTCTCTGCTCTTCACATTCAACATAAACCATACCCTAGCAATCACAAATGACTGCCTATAAATATCTTTTCTCTAAGTGATATAGTCATGTCACCCTATTAGAACCAACTTGAAATCATATTAATGAAACAATAACAAACTCCAATAACATCTCGGTCATCTCTATTAAGCATGCAACACAAAATGGGACTTGTCCAAATCAATAAGTGTAGGTGCACGCTACACACTATTGGCTCTACCAAATTAAATTATACTTTCTCCTTAAGCTGAATTACATTATGCGCTCTTAAAAAAACATTTTTAACTCTTCTCTAATCACTAATCCAAGGGTGCATATAGAAATGATAGGCGCAACTCCCGTACCAATAAAATCTTTGTCGGCTCTTCTGGATAGACATAGGAAAC
Source organism: Chamaecyparis obtusa (assembly GCA_027943335.1). Classification (NCBI taxonomy): domain Eukaryota; kingdom Viridiplantae; phylum Streptophyta; class Pinopsida; order Cupressales; family Cupressaceae; genus Chamaecyparis; species Chamaecyparis obtusa. The sequence continues at coordinate 196,753 of BSBK01002420.1, forward strand.
TACAATTGGTGAATAGCGACTACATAACTTCACTTCTACTAATCATCAGACTCTATGTCCATGAATGAAACATCAATAACATGTCTCCATCACATATCCAAATGTGCAAGGCTGCATGATAACTATACGAACAATGAATCATAGAACACTACCTGTAAATTTGTCAAGAACACTGCTGACACAAGCTGCTATATAACTATTTGTACTAACAATTAACCTATGCATCCATGATATCATGTTGATAACATGTCTATGCTTCTTATAATCAAATCTTACTACATAAGTCTTCCACACATGCTACTTACCATATGTTTTCATCAATGACAAACATACAGTCAGCACTGGCTTGCTGGCAAATCTCCAACACATCTCCCTTCTTCTTCTTCTTCTTCTTCTATGATGTTTTTTTGGAGGAGATTCACTTTCTTTACTCTTCTATTGTAGTCTAGTGGCCTTTACGTTGGGTCTTATCCTTACTAAGCTAGAGGATTCCTTCTTTGTTTTTTCTATTGGTTCCTGCCTCTCCTATGTTCTCATAGGGGTTGTATGAGAGGATTCTTCAACTGTGACCATAGGTATAGGTGACTTAGAAGATTTTTCCTTTTTAGGTTCAGTTTTATTACCATATGTACTAGTTGTATCTTTTAACTCAATTTTCTTCATCCTCAATTTTTCCATTTCTTCCTTATTTATGCCTATTATCTAGCTAGTTTGTCAAGAAAGGTTTCAACTGTCTTTTCTATTTTCCTCTTTATGAGCTCTTCTTGTACTAATTGGGATTTCTCAAACTATGTTCCCCATCTTTCTGCATTGGGGTCCCTAGGTGTTGCAAGCATATGTTTAATATGAATTTTCAAGAGGTTCTTATCAACCAAATATCCAATAGGTGTACTCCAAATGGTCCTAGATTTTATAGCCTCAAAGAAAGTGTTATCTATCTCAACCATAAAGAAAATGGTATCCGTGTATTTCTCTATAAGTATTCTAGGAATTATTTCCCTCTCATTCACCTAGCTTTGGAATCCCTTAACTATTCCTACATAGTTTCTATAACTTTGCATCTCATCCTATTTTCTATATACTTCACTAATCTCATTCATTGTTGATACATTATTTTTCCATAGGTATAACCTTGGTAAATTTTATGTTATATGAAAGAAAATGTAAACAATGAATGATCTAAATCTAAATGAAGTTCAGATGTTCTATTCTTCTGTATGGCTCTAATTTTTTCCATTAACCATTGTCTTAATATTTCACATACATCATATTGTTTTCCTTCTTTAACAATTCAATATGCCATGTCAATAAAACATGTAGAAACTAAGTTTAGTCTACTACTATACTATATTTTGTAACCAAGAAACATAGAAATGACTCTTACATCCTTCTATAACACATCCTTGACTATCATGTCTCTCCTATTCCATTTTCATAGTTAGGGTTTCTACCTTCTTCTTGGTATTCTTCACTGAGACTAACAACTTACCTCTAGTAGGTAATCCTATTACTGCATGAATCAAATCCTTAGTGATCATTACAAGATTTCCTTCCAACCAAAAGAATTGGTCATGAAATCTCCTCAAGACAATTTTAAACCACTCTTCTTCCTCAAACTCAAAGTGTTCTACGTAGTCCAGTAGTTTTAGGTTTTCCAAATGGGTGAATTCAAGTTTAAGCTTTTCATCATCACCAATCATTTCCTTTATTTCATAAAGTATCTCTAGTGAGCCTATGTTCTCATAATTATAATGGATGTAAGCCCTAATATCCTCTACATGAAGAACTCTATGCTAAGTGTGCACAAATGCATCTATAGGATCATGCTACATAGATTTATACAGATGTTTCTTGAACTCATATATGTTCCTATCCTTGATATCAAATAACTTAGGTGAATCCATCTCTATGTTCTCAGAGGAACAATTTTGCAATCTATCAGAAAGAGATTCACAAATACCTTATACGCAATCAGTGGAATCTAGGGTTTTCCTTCAATCTTTATGAACAAACTCACAAACACTTCACAAATCTAGCTCCAAATCTTAGGTCTCTACTACTCTATAATCAAAATGGTTTCAAAAACCTCTAGGTATAAGAACTTATAGTTTTTAATGCACAAAAAGCTATGCAACCTTAAAGATGATAACTTAAAGGTAATTTTCCAATAACCTACAATTACAAATTCAACCACATAGATCCATGTGATAATAGATGAAGACACTATATGTCCATACACAACTCTACATGAGCTCACATAGATCCATTCTCCATTGTAGGGGAAATATGAGATATTGGTGTTATATTCTAATTCTCCCCCTAAGGCCTTTCATGGAACTTCATGATGATGAAGAGGCATTGACCTCATGTGAAGATCCAATGGGGTCTACTGAGTCTTCCTAATTTTTAATTACCCCTTTTTTTGGCTCATTATTGTTTTCCTTTATGTCACTACTCCTGACACACTTCTCTTTGTATTGTTCCTTCATTTATTCAAATATTTTCTCATTTTTACTAAGCTCCCTTTTCCCTTCCAAGGGTCTAAATGTCTTTTTTACTAGTCCATTGAATTTGCAATACTTCAAAATGTGTCTATTATTGTTGCATTTTTAACATGTAACTTTTCTTCTAGGTCTGAGTTGATTGTAATCAATCTCTAATTTATAGAACCTTGTGATGTGTCAAAAGTTTTTTCACTTGTAACAAACAATCTTCTTAGGTTTTCCATTAGGTCTCTTTGAATTTTTCTCACTTTCCTTGGGTTTATTAACATGAGGTTGGCTGACCTATTTTTCATCTATTTTCACAGTTTCTTCTGGATTACTAGTTTTCTGTTCTTTCTCAATATTATTTTTCAAATTAGAATAACTTGGCCTTCTAGATCTCATGTATAGTTTTCTAAAATCCTTCACCTTATGACCATAATTAAAGAAATTAAATAAATAAAAAGAAAGGGGTTTATTATAGCTTGTACCTTTGCAACTTTCCTCCATGTGTCCTTCTTGATTGCATCCATGGAACTTTTCATCTAAGGGTTTGGTTTGTTCCTTCTTAGATCCTTCATCTTTGGATCCATCTTTCTTAGGTGAGTTATCATTGATGATTGCATGATCCTTATTCAGAGATATGTCTTCCATAAATCCAATGAAAGTCTTATCTCCAATTGGTTTCTACATGTTAGTCTATTCACTAATCTTCAAACTATTCTGATGAAGTTTCTTAATGCATTCCTTTGTTTCTTCAAGTTTGTAAGTCACCAAGATATTGTATTTCTCAATATTTTTATATTTTGATTTCATCTCTTCCACTTGGAATTCAAATCTTGTTTCCTCTATTTTTTTTCTTGTAACTCATCATTCATTTTCATATTTTTATCTTTTTCTTCATCAAGTTCCTTAATCAGATGTATCTTTGAGATCTCATATTCATCCTTGAGTGCTTCATTTTCTTCCTTAATATTTTCAACCTACTTTGAATCAGATTTCTCTTTGTTTGGTTCATCTTGAAATTTGACAAGTTATTCCCTTAAACTTCTTGTATGACTCAACTGATCCTTGAGTTTATTGATGAAATATTCTACCCCTCTTAAATTGAATTTCAAATTTGCATTATCTGCATTAGCTTGATCAATATCTTCTAGTGCTACTTCATAGTTCTTCTTTAAATTGTTGAAATCCATCTAGATCTCCCTTAAGCTATTAGGATTTTTTTCCAAGGGCCTCATGCTCTGATATCAATTGTTAGGATGATGCAGGAGCATCTCACATCCTTGGCAATCCTATGTTACCAAAAACATGTTTGTGTTTTCCTATGCTTCTCAGTTCCTACTTTGACTGAGTCAATTCAGTGTTGCTTAGTTTCCTTTGTTAATCAGGATTGGTCAGTTATCTCTTTGGAAATTGATTATTTCCCTGGCACTTGGTGATGCTTGTATGGCACTCGATTATCCTTGCTTACCAAGTTGTTTGTTTAGTTTCCTGACTGAGGCCAACTCTTGAAATTAATTATGGTCATGGATTTAATGTTGGTATCTATCATCGGGAAGTGTGTGGACCTAGATCTCATCATTCCTTCTATTGATGGTGGATCTGAAGGCCGAGTGTTCGTTAGACTCTTTTCTATATTGTAATCTTTGGTTGTAGTTTATAGTCAGCTTTTTTGGATAGAAGATAGAAGCTAGAAGATTGAAGATAGGTTCAGATCCTTGCATGTTAGAGGACTTCTATAATTTAATTGTGTTATCTAGCCTAAATCGGGAAGGCCTTACAACCCAACATGTATGAATGTATTTGATGAAATAAATAAAAGTTGATCTGCATTCTCTCTCTCACTTGTGTGTTTATTGCTTTTGCGTGTGATCTATGCAAGGTGGATCTGGTTAGGGTGTGCCTTTGGCCCCTCTCCCCATCCTCCCTTGTGTTAGGTGGTATCAAAGTGAGGTGAGATCTGGATCTAGGTTTGTGAATTTAGGTTTGAGCATTCCTTAGATTGTGAAACCCTAGTTGATTTATTGTGGGGTAGAAAATCATGATCTAGCCTACAATTACAAAGGGTTTCAAGATGGTTCATGGGAGGGAAGATGTAGATCAAGGATTAGTAGACATGTTGAGACAACTTGCTACTAGATTAGAATATTCTGAAACAACCCAACAAAGAGGAAGAAATCTTGAAGATGTTAGTGATGATGAGATTGAGGTAGAACAAGTTGATATAGAACCTCTACCAGTAATGGATCAAGGTGAGGAAATATTGTTGAAAGATTTAACAAATCTGAAGTCTACACCACATTTTAATCCTCTTGATTATAGTGGAAAATTGGATTCTGATGAATTGGTGAATTGGATCACCGACATGGAAAAGTACTTTGAATATGAAAACATACTTGAGGAAAAGAAGGTGAAGATTGCAAGCACAAAGTTGAAAATTCATCCATCCTTATGGTGGGAACATCTATAATTGAACATAAAGAGGAAAGGCAAAGACAAAATTAAGGTATGGAATAAGATGGTGAATAAATTGAAAGGAAAGTGCTTACCTTCTGATTATTAGATTAACCTAGTTAGGCAAATGCAAAGTTTGAGGTAGAAAGATAGCTGGGTAAAAGAATATACTAAGGAAATCTATAGATTAGATATTAGATCTAGACATGATAAAGATGTTGTGGAAATAATTTCTAGGTACCTAAATGGATTGAGAGTTTCCATCCAAGAAGAAATCGATTTGGTCAAATTGGAGAACATTGAAGAAGCTTATCAATTTACATCGAAAGCTGAGGAGAAATTGAATAAGATACATGAGCAAAGACAAAGAGGTATAGGTGGTAGATTCCCTAGAGGAAGAGGTATATCTTATGGTGAAATAGTAGATTTAAACCTGAAAAGACAAATTGGGATAAAGGAAAAATTGAGTGGAAAGGTGAAAATTCTTCTAGAGGAAGAGGCAATAACTACCGAGGTGGTTATAACAAAGGTGGTTTCTAAGGAACTTGTTACAATTGTGGAGAAGAATGATATAGATCATTTGAGTGTACACATGCAAGTAAGAAGGTTGGTAGTAGTAGAAAGGCTTTGGTGCAAGAAGAGTCACTGAATGAACCTGAGAAAGAAAAGAACTTGATTGTAAGGAGAGAACTTTGGAGTGAAAGTAATAAGGAAGATCCGATAAGGAAACTTTTGTTCAAGAATAGATATAGAGTTTCTGATGAAGTATGGAAGGAAATCATTGACAGTGGAAGCTTAGAGAACTTGGCATCTAAGGAAATAGTTATAAAGTTCCAATTGAATAGATTGGAACATCCGAAGACCTATTAGATTTCATGGATCAAAGATGAGCATACACTCTTGGTAAGTAAACAATGTTATGTGAATTTGAAAATTAGAAATTACTATGATAAGGTCTTATGTGATATCATGTCTATGGATTGTTGTCATATTTTTTTGGGTAGACCTTGGCAATATGATAGACATGCTATATGTGATGGGAGATTGCATAAATATACTATTTGTGCTGATGGGAGAAGACAAATTTTGTTACCTTTCATTGAAGAACCTATTAATAATGTTTGTACATCTATGAAATTTTGATTGATGGAAGGAAGAAAGTTTGTTAAGGATTTGAAGAAGAATTATGTATTTTTTTATGTGTTTCCTAACAAACCGTGTAAGAAAATAGAAGATAAAATACCCGAGGATATTGATAAGTTACTCATCGAGTATAAAGAGATCATTTTTGATAATATACATGATGGTTTGGCACTGAAGAGAAGAATTGGTCATTGCATGGATCTAAGTCCTAGAGAAAGTTTACCAAATAAGGCACCACATTGGTTGACACCTACCGAGAATCGGGAATTGAACTGATAGATTCAAGAATTGTTGCAGAAAGGTTTGATCCAAGAAAGTTTGAGTCCTTGTTTAGTACCTATTGGATTGGAACCTAACAAGAATGGAGAATGGTGAATGTGTACTAATTCAAGATAAATCAACAAGATAACAGTGAAATATAGGTTTCCTATATTGAGAATGGATCATATAATGGACAGTTTCACTGGAGCAAAGTATTTTATGAAAATTGATTTGAAAAGTGGGTATCATCAAATTAGAATCAAAGAAGGTGATGAGTGGAAGAATTCTTTTAAGACAAAAGAAGGTTTGTATGAGTGGTTGGTTATGCCTTTTGGTTTAACTAATGCACTGAGTACTTTTATGAGGTTGATGAATGAAGTTTTGAAGAAATTATTAGGTAAATTTTTTATTGTATACCTAGATGATATTCTAATATTTAGTAAGACCAAAGAAGAACATTTGTTGCATGTTAAACAAGTATTGCAGAGGTTGAAAGAAGAAAAGTTGTAGATAAATCTAAAAAAGTGTTCTTTCATGAAAGAGGAAATTGTGTATTTCAGATTTGTAATTTCAGTTGATGGTTTAAAGATGGATCCTGAAAAGGTTGAAGCTATTTTGAATTGGCCTACACCTAAGAATGCTATTGAGGTAAGATAATTTCATGGTTTGGAAATTTTTTACCGAAATTTCATTAGGAATTTTAGTTCAATTCATAATGCTATGATTGAGACTATGAGAGCAGATAAAAGATAATTCAAGTGGACACATGGAGTTGATAAAAGTTTTGAGACCCTAAAATAGAAGGTTGTTGAATTACCTATGTTAGCATTGCCTAATTTAAATAAGGTATTTCAAGTGGAATGTGATGCAAGTGAAAGTGCAATAGGAGCTGTGTTGAGTCAAGAAGGTAAACCTATTGCTTTCTTTAGTGAAAAGTTGAATGATGCAAAAAGGAAATATTCTGTGTATGATCAAGAACTATATGCTATTGTTCAAGCCCTGAAGAAATGGAGACATTAATTGATATTGAGTGAATTTGTTTTGTATACTGATCATAAAGATTTGTAGTATTTGGGTGGTCAGAATAAGTTGAATCAGAGACATATGAAATGGGTCGAGTACTTGCAGAGCTATACATTTGTGATAGAGAATAAGAGTGTAGTCACTAACTGAGTTGTAGATGCATTGAGTAGAAGAAGATCTTTGATGACCGAGATGAAAATTGAAGTTCTTGTTTTTTATGACATGAAAAATTCTTATGAATTTGATCCTAATTTTTCTAAGCCATGGAGAAAGTGTAGAGCACCTATTCAAGATCAACAGAGTACTAAATGGGAACAATATTTCATTCAAGGAGGTATGTTGTTTAAAGGTATTCATTTGTGTATACCGAGAGGATCAATGAGAAATAATTTGATAAAGGAGAAACATAGTAGTGGGTTTGCTGGACACTTTGTTGTTGATAAGACATTGAATTTTCTTAAGGAGAAATACTTTTGGCCGTAGTTTTATAAGGATTTCAAAAATTTGTGAAAAGTTGTGGAATTTGTCAAGTTGCAAAAGGAGTAAGTCAGATTACTGGATTGTATATACTAATTTATGTTCCTAAGAAACCTTGGATTGATATCAGTTTGGATTTTTCTCTTGGCTTATCAAAGACAGTAAGAGGTAATGATTCTATATTTTTTGTTATGGATAGATTTTCTAAAATGGCACATTTTATAACTTGTAGAAAGACATCAGATGTAGTAGACATAGAAGGTCTTTTCTTTAAGTAAATTGTCAGATTACATGGATTACTGAGGAGTATCATCTCTAACTGAGATAGTAAATTTTTTGGATACTTTTGGAAGACCCTTTGGAGTAAGTTTGGCACCAAGTTGAAATATAGTTCTACATTTCACCCACATACTATTGGATAGACAGAAGTTGTGAATAGAAGCTTGGGTAATCTTTTGAGATGTTTAGTTGGAGACACACAGAGTAATTGGGATTCTATGTTGACACAAGCAGAGTTTGCATACAATAATTTAGTGAATAGGAGTACTGGAAAAACACCTTTTGATATTATAAATGGCATACAACCGAGAGGTATATCATATTTGAGGGATGTTTTTTATGAAGGTAAGAGAAGTGTTGAAGGAGTAAAGTTTGGTGACTACATGAAGACATTGCATGAAGATATGAAACATAAGTTGGAGAACAGTAATTAGAAATAAAAAGATAGAGCTAATAGATCTAAAATACATAAGACTTTTGTAGTCAGTGATGAAGTAATGGCTCATTTGACGAAAGGAAGATTTCCTGTTGGAACATATGGGAAGCTGAAAAATGAAGAAGTTTGGTCCTTGCAAGATTTTGAAGAGATTTGATAGTGTAAATGCTTATGAGATTGAGTTACCTAATGACATGGATATATCACCTATTTTCAACATTGCTGATTTATATGAGTAGCAGGAGTCAGATGAAGAAATGATAGTACTGAATGATTATCCTAAGAAATAGATAAAAGAAGTTGAACAGATTTTGGAACAAAGAGTTGGCACAAGTACAAGAGGAAAACAACATATGGAATATCTTGTAATCTGGAAGAACATATCGATTGAAGATAGTTCATGGATTTCACAATCTGAGTTGGATTCATCTCAGGATGTACCTACTTCATGATTCAAAGAATCATTTCAAATAACCCCAGGTGTCTGATGCAGGAGCATCTCAGGTCCTTGGCAATCCTATGTCACCAAAAACATGTTTGTGTTTTCCTATGTTTCTTGGTTCCTTCTTTGACCAAGTTGGTTCCGTGTTGCTCAGTTTCCTTCATTTACCAGGGTTGGTTAGTTATCTCTCTGGGGATTGGTTATTTCCCTAGCGCTCGATGATGCTTATCTAGCACTCGATGATCCTTGCTTATCGAGTTGTTTATTTAGTTTCCTGACTGAGGCTGACTCTTGAAATTAATTATGGTTATGGATTTAATGTTGGTATCTATCATTGGGAAGTGTTTGGACCTAGATCTATTCATTCCTTTTGTTGATGGTGGATCTGAAGGCAAACTTGTTTGGTAGCCTCTTGTATATATTGTAATCTTTGGTTGTAGTTTAGAGTCAGTCTTTTTGGATAGAAGATAGAAGCTAGAAGATTGAAGATAGTTTCAAATCCTCACATGTTGGAGGACTTCTATACTTGAATTGTAATATTTGGCCTAAATTGGGAGGGCCTTATAGCCCGACATGTATGAGTCTATTTGATGAAATAAAAAAAGTTGATCTACATTCTCTCTCTCACTTGTGTGTTTGTTGCTTCTATGTGTGATCTCTACAAGGTGGATCTAGTTATGGTGTTCCTTTGGCCCCTCTCCCCATCCTCCCTTATGTCATAGGATTAAGTCAAATTGAGAGGAGGGTGAATTAGTATTGCAATAGTTTATATTATTTTTTAACCAATTAAAAAATAAAAAAGTTAATACAATCATCCACAAGCACACACACACAAAAGAACTCAAAACACCATATTTTTTTTTCAAGGAAATTAACCCTCACGAAGGGAAAACCCCAGTGGGGATGGTACCCATAATTATTTTAACTATAAGCATTGAGATTATGTTAGGAGTCCTAGCCCTATTAGGAACTGAGTATTACAATAGGCAAGTCTTTGTTAGAGGATTGGTAAACCTTTTTAGAGGTATACAAAAGTTGTGCACATTGCACTTACAAAATTGGACTTCGTGTCCAGTATTACAAAAGATAATATAATGAAAACATAATAACTTCACCTTTGCATGTCATGGAATCTATGCTCTCACTCTCTTCTCAGCCTACACTTCACTGATCATCTTTGCATACATACACATATCAAATACATAATAGCATTACATACTTATACCTGATTAAAAGTATAATCCTTGGAGTCAACCTTCCATCATGTCCTTAGACATTTACAAAATAAAAATTACATTTTGTGGCTTTTTCCACATTACAATATTGTTGGTCACCTAAAAAATACAATAAATATTATATCATAAGCCAGCCAAGACTCATACTTCTTCACTTGCCTTGTTGCACTATTTCCCATCTTGACATGCACTCAGGGAATTGTATCTCTATCATCTCGCATCCAAAATTCTTGCAAACTTACCTGAGTATCCTCCATACATATTTATACCAAAATATAACTTTTCATAGCTTAAAACTCTCTCTGTACTATGTTTGGTGACCAAAATACAGAGACTATCTTCTAGGAACTGACTGTGGACTTAGGCATTTTTCACATCATTGATTACAAAAATACTATTTGGATGCATTTTGATGATTTGAGGGATACATGTTTCCAATAATGACATCATCCATGTGCACATATTTTATCCAATTTCCAACATCTACAACATACCAATACCAAAACATAATCACATTTGAGTTACATCTTGTCTTTAAACTTCTCTCCATGTCTTTGCAGACATAATAGACGGTTGGAAAAAAAATAAAAACACCATAATAAATTACATTGTAATACAATGATGACAAAAAAAAATGTTTTATCAAGCTCTTAATTGAAAGAAAGTAGAGGGTTCACATCAATGACAAAAACAACTACCAACCACATGTTAGTCATTGGATACATGCACTAAGATGGTAAACAAAAATGGGGGTATATGAGGATACTTTTTATCTTAAATCAACTAAATGTGAACATGGAGGAGAAATTTAAGACTTTCAGCTAAAATTTTAAGATACCAAAAGAACAAGAATTATAGTACTCTAAATCTAGTTTCTAAACTACTATTTTTTTTAAAGGATAAGACCAAGAGGGTCAAATATTTTCCACACATAAAAGTGTTCCTATTTCTTTTAGTAAAACATAACATACTATCTACAATATAGGTAAAAACTTTATAGTTGTATTTAGTATTTTGAAAAATACTTTACTAGAGAGATAGGTAAGAGTGAGTGCTTGAAGTTTCATATTTTTAATAATTTTGTGTTAGGTATTTTTATGAATTTTTAAAGTATACACATCCTAAAAATTTGATATCTATTTGTGTGGGTCATATTACTTGCACAAAAATAATAAAAAAATAGAATATTTTTTTGAAATTGTATAGAATGAAGAGTAGAAAATTTAATATATAATTTATTTCAAATTTGGACAAATAGGTCAAAATTTATTAAAAATGGAACACATACATATTTGATAATTGTGGAGATATTGGTAAAAGGAATTGAAAAATTAATATGTTAATGTTGTTCAAATCTTTAAAAAACTATATGGCTAGACAAATTAGAAGATGTGTGAAATTATGGTGGTAATTTTATAAATACCTAGTTGATAATGTGTAAACATGTAACATAAAGGGAAATAGGGAGTAATTTGGTTGTAAAGAGGGTGTAACTCCATATAAGGTAATGAAATAGGATCTATCTCCTTTTATGTTGTATTGGAAGGAATATGATCCACTTAGGCCCAAAAGTGAAAAAAAGCACCAAGTGGATACAATGGATTCCTTCATTTTTATATGCAACTCAAGAGTTGATGTATGAATGTAAAATTTATGGGTAGATGCAAGGTTTAGGGTTGTATGAAGAATAAAGTTGACTCCTAACATACACAAATTGATAGAGATATGATAAAATAAATTGATATAAAAAATAGAACCTAAATTTTTTAACTAACCTCCAGATTCAATTTGGAGCTGACCTTGAGGGACCGGATCGATTGATTTATCCTATTTATAGAACTAGGTTGGACTATTACTTAATCTTTTGACTATTTTCAATTGAAAACTATAGCTGGGATCCTATACTTTCCAGATTTGGTCTTGAAACCAGTGCCACCTATTTTTACAAACAAAAAAGAGATAAATTGTTGGGTAGAGACGGATTTTCCTCTGTCAAACTCTAATTGAGGAATCAACCTTGAAATTGAAATTAAATAAACATAATTTAAGACCATGATGATACAAATAAAACACTAGGTTTGAAAATGCAATGTTTAAACCTTTACAAATGAACTTGGAGTTGTAATGTCTATGGAAATTCTTTAAGTGGTCTTGAATGTTATTGGAATGTCTTGAATGGTTAAGAAGAATCAATAGTTCCTTTAAAAATTTCCCAGGTCTATAGATAATCCTAAAATATCTAATGTTGTTACACTTAATATTTCTTTCCTCGATAAGGAATAAATTAACATTAATATTGTGTTATTGAAAGAAGGACTTTCTTCGATGATTGAGGTCTCCTCCTTTTTTCCTTCAATGAGGGAGATAATATTGCTACACTGGAGAAGATTACTTTTGAAAAATTCCTTGGATGCTTGAAATATACCTTATAAGGATTGGGATGATAGAGATATTGAACTTGCACTTGAGGTTAGGATCCTATATATCAAATGAGAAGTAGGTTTCTTATATACCCATCAAAAATATTTCAGAGCTCTAAACTAGAATAAATATTAGGGGAGTTGAATTTCCTTTTCTACTATCAAGATCATTAAATAGTTCAAATTTTAGAGAGAAGATAGGTGAATAGGTCAAATCAGTCAACCCATTCCTAAGAATAGGATGAGTTGACTGGCCCAATCCTGGGAATAGGCTAACTAGGTTATCCTATTCTCTCCTAAGAGGATCAAAATTTAGACCATAGGCCCTAATTGTGAAGGTGATTTTTGAATGGTTCAAATAAGAATAATGTATAGATAAAGTATAGATAACATGGAGGCCCAAGGACACTAAAATAATACCTAACTAAACATCCAATTATATGTGAGTATAATTTAGGATGGTACCTTTAGTCCCCACTTTAGTGGGAGTATGAGATTACATCATATTCATAGTAAAGTAGATCAAAGTTCATTGGAATTTTTTTATCAAGGTCAACGAGACACCAAGCCCCCAAGTGACATAGCTCTGCATCAAATCCAAAACAAGGTAAAAAGAATCAACACTAAAAAAATAAAGAAAATGAAACATGACCATGATATCCTAGTAAGGTATGAATTAATATGGGTCATGTAAAAAGAGAGATAGGTGAAAAAGATAGAATTGGTAGTCTAGAAAGTTTTGTTATGATATTCAACCCATCAAAAGGATACCCAAGAAAATCATTGTCCACAAGGAAATTTGCTATAGGAGGATTAGGCCTAAGGAAAGAATTATCTCCAAAGGATTTCACTAAATAATTCATAGAGGAAAATAATTGAACTTTTGTGTGTGTCCAAAATGTGTAACAAGGAGCAGTTTGTATGCGCCTATGTTAAAGAAATTACAAACACCTTAACAAGAAAATTGCATTTAATAGAGCATAAGTGCATAAAAAATATTTCCATAGGCATATTTTCCCATGCTCTAATGATGAATCACTCTATTTGTCATAGGGAGCTAGGGATAATATTTGTGAAAACATAGAAGATAAATCATTATTAGTCTCAATAATCTCATATATATCATTATAATCATTAGCATTAGAATAAATTACATTAGAAAATTTTTTATCATCATCAATACTATCTTCTTCATCTAAATTAATCATAATAGGATTTTAATATAAAATGGATAATCACCATTTCTAGCTAATTTTATTTTCTTTAAGTTAAATTCCTCCTTTGGTGTAGTCACGGATTGGTCAAAGGCTATCAAGGAATTAGAAGGTTTCTTAGGGGAGGATATGGTTTGGAAAGAAAGCTCATGGACACTAGTACCATGTGGGTATGTGCAGGATCATGGTGTGCCAAATTAGGCCCTTAAGTGGCAATGAAAATTTAGAAAATCAGGTTTAGGTAACTTGACATAAAAATTTGAACAAGTTATAAATATTATATAAAAAATATGTAACAAGATAATTTGTAGAAAATTTAATTTAGTTTCTAAGATACTAGGTCTTTTTTGAAAACAATTATTCTATATATTGAAAATTTCAAATTTCAATGTAGTAGTATGGAAATTTTAGGAAAAAATAAGAAGTAGGTGTATGTCTGACCACCTTAAACACAATTTGATGATAATTGTTTTTTACAAGATTATAGATATAAGTAGTAGACTCATATCAGGATGTGACATATTTTTTTGTAATTTTTTTCCAAGTAAATAATTAATTATGATTTTTCTTCTACAACTTTTCTAGAATAAAAAACTCTCATGTCTGACCACATTAACTTACTCTTAACTTTATCAAATTGAAAACCTTTTTTATTTTCCTTGTATTAGGAAAATCATAGAATGTGACACATATTTTGTATTTCAAAAATGTTATATAGTTTGAAAGTTATAGCTATTTTTCAATAAGTCTATCAATCAGGACTAGAAAGATAACAAGTAGGTGTATGTTTGACCACATTAAACAAAATCAAATGATAATATTTTTTTATAAGATTCTAGATAAAAGTACTAGAATAATTTCTAAATGTGATGTATATTTTTTTGTATTTTTTCCAAGTAAATAATTAATTTTTATTTTTCTATTACAAATTTTCCTGAATATAAAAACTCTCGTGTCTGACCACCTTAACTTAATCTAAACTTCATCAAATTGAAAGCATTATTTATTATTATTGTATTAGGTGAAGCATATAATGTTATGTATATTTCAAATTTTAAAAATGTTATATTGTTTGAAAGTTATAGTTGTTTTTCAAAGAGTCTACCAATCAGGACTTCTTTTTCACATCACCACTTTTTGACATACCATGATCCTACACATACCCATGTCTATGATGGCAGTCACACACACAATTGTTGTATCTATTTTTTCTTGAAATTTGGGATGGTTTAGGATCAATCAACATCATATCCATTTCTTCCATAGGAGGAGGAATGGAAGGAACCTCATGAGGTTGAGAGATAGAGGATGTAGTGTTCTTGTAAGATATAGGATGTGGGATTGAAGTATAAATAGGGGAATTAAATGTGTAGAAAGAAGTCTAGGTCCAAGAAAAGGAGATGAGACATCCTTAATGCTTCTTAATTCACAAACCATTTGGACTTATTTTTTGATAGGATAATAAGAGATTATCTTCAAGAGGTTGTAATTATTGAGGCACGATATACCAAAAGAAGTCAAGGTCAAAGTTCCCATAAATCACTAAAATTTGATAGATACTATTATTAATCATGATTATTTCTCTATTATTGAAGATTTCAAATAGTTATAGATAGGAGAAATAATATATTTCATGAAAGTGAGTCAAGGAAGGCCAAGAATCACTTGGATCTAATCAAAAGTTGGGTTGACAACAAAGGTTTCATCTAAATATTTCTTACCAACTTCAGTGGTAAAGTTGATGCAACCATGGGTACATGACATGTAAAACCATTAAAAGTATTAATCATCACATCTATTTTATCATAGGACTATAAATAAATTTTATTGTGTAAATATATTCCTCAGTTATAACATTCTCCATGAAAGAAAGATCAATAAGTGCTCCATGAGAGGGAAGATCATTAATCTTCATAGAAATGTAAAGGGGACCATCGATTTATTTAATAGTATCCTTAGGATGAAATATAATGTGAGATTCATGTTATGTGTTATATTTGGGTTTAGATTGACCAATAAGGTTGGCAATATTATGGGTCTCTTATTTTTACCTATAATCAAAACATTGTGGGTCTCATGACATGTGTTTTCAATGTTCATGGTTGTGGGTTTTGTACACTTAATGATATTAGTAAAAGAGGAGGGCAATGAATGTGTAGGTTACACTATATTGGTAGAATGGGAAGACAAATGATTGGTATAGATTTAAAAGTTTTGGATGGGTGAGGAAACATATTTATTTATTTTATCATTAACACCCAAGCAAAGGGTATGGTATTGGAATAAATGATATATTGGATATGATATTTCATCTTATAACATTTCTCAGTATAATGACTAGGTTGATGATGGTATTGGGAAAAGATTTAGGATCATAGGATTTAGGAAAAGGTTTGAATGGGCCAATTGGTTTGATAGGAGTAAATATTAGAATAATAGCATTAATAAACTTCAAGATCACATTATGAAAAGGTTCAAAAAGAGGCATAAAACTATGATATGGTTTGAAAATAAATTATAAAATAGCCATGCCTAAAGCTAAAACTAACGATTGCTCATCAACATTATTTGATGTGTTGTTGATCTTTATGAAGCCTTTTGGATTTTAGAACTTTTGAAAGGATTGAGAGACAAAATAATCTTATCAATTGGATCCATAGGAGTGGATGTCTCAAGATGGCTCACTTGAAGTTGATAATTATGAAGCACTGCACAAAACTAGGTAAAAGAGGTAAAAAAAAACTATCTTATATCTAAAGTTATTTTTCAAATTAGAAACTAAAATACATTGAAAATCAATAACTAAGACATGATAAAAAAAAATATGACCATTAAAATATTTAAATCTATCAATAAAATCAATCACTTTTTCCTTAAAACCTTGCTTAAAATGAATCAAATTAGTTAAATAAATTTGAGGACCAATAATATTTTGAAACTATTGAACAAAATCATTAGAATTTTTTTGAAATGAGTCAATATTAAAGTTAGGTGAAGAATTGTACAATTATAATACCTTATCTCTAAACTTTCTAGTGAAAGATTTAGCCATCAATTTGTGATTATAAGAGAAGTCACTACACAAGGTTTGAATTATTTTCACATTAGTCAAGGGATCACACTTTCTAGTGTAGTTTAAAAATGAGGTATCTTAATGTGTTGAGGGATAATAGAACAAATAATATAAAGAGACAAAGGAATAGCAATGACATAGGTGGGAATATTGAATTTGGATTGAGTCATAGAGGAAATTTATCATTGTAAGGATGACATAGTTTGAGCAAGGATATTGACAATTTGTTTGGTATATTTGTGGTTATTGTACATATGTGAAAGTGAATTGGATTTGGAACATTATGAGAAATAGAGGGAGAATTAGCATATGAAAGTGGGACATTATGATAAGTAGGTATAGGTAATGGTTGGGAGATACATGTGATGCTCATAGCTAGAGGAATTATGGGATTAGGAATACTTCCAGGACTAATATATGTAGGATTAATATTTTAAATAGATATAATAATGAGATGTGGATTATATGTAAGAACATTAGGTAAGAAAGTAGGAATAAGAATAGAAGTCTCAACAATAGTATTAGGATGAGAATGACCAAGATATTGAGCACAAATTTTTATAGACTTAATATTATCATAAATAAGATTAGATGTGATATGAAATAAGTCAACACCATGTTCATGATTCTAAATTAACTTTCTCCCACCTTCTGCTAAAGAGATGGCTTCCTTATTAGGATGTTCTTGACCTAATGATTGATCATATTTTTTAAAATCATGAGAAAATTTTTGTTGTACTAACCTCCAATGTCCCCTTTAGGGACTCATGACATGGTTTAATAGCATCTTGTATCTTCTATAAGTCTAGTGGTTATATCGGGCATTAACAGGTTGATCTTTTGGTGTAATGACAACTACTAGTTGCAACAAGTGGTATCAGAGATTGGTCATAGGTCTGAATTGATGCAAGGGCATGGACCAAGAGGGACCAAATAGTGGCACACCCTAATGATCTAGCCTACTCAACAATACATAGAAGCAAAACAATAAGAAAAGTGAGAGAGGGAATGTAGATCTTTGTATTATTATCATTCAATTTGATTCATACATGATGGGTCGTAAGACCTTCTTGATTATGGCTAGATATTACAATGAACTACAAAAATCCTCAAACATGTGAGGATCCACCCATAATCTCTAATCTTCTATCGGAAAACTACCTCTCTAAACTACAACCAAACAACTACATTTATACAAAAGTCTACTGAACTAAGTTGGCCTTTAGATCCACAATCAATGGAAGGAACAATCAGATCTGGGACCACATGCTTCCCAATGATGGATAACAACATTAAATCTATGACCCATAATAAATGCAGAAGTTGGCCTCAACACAAACTCAAAATAAACTACTCCATAAGAAAGGATGACCAAGCAACAGACAAGCATCATCAAGCACCAGTGAAACAACCGACCATCCAGGAGATAACTAACCACACTCGATAACCAAAGTAAATTGACCAACTACTTAACCAACTTGGTCAAAGAAGGAACTGAGAAACATAGACAAACTCAATTATGCTTTTGGTGACACAGGATTGCCAAGGACCTGAGCTGCTCCTGCATCAGACACCTGGGGTTATTTTGAAATGACTCTCTAAATCATTTAGTAGGTATGATCTAAGATGCATCCAACATAGACTGTGAAATCCATGAACTATCTTCAATTGGTCTATTCTTCTATTTTACCAAATATTCCATATACTATTTTCCTCTTGTACTCTTGCCAATTCTTTTGTCCAAGATCTTCTCAACTTCCTCTTTTTTCTTCTTAGGGTATTCCATTAGTACTTCCATGTCTTCATCAAGTTCATGAAACTCATAAAAATCAAAAAATTTGAAAATAGGTGATATATCCATATCATCAGGTAACTCAACCTCATATGCATTTCCACTGTCAAATTTTCTCAAAATCTTGTAAGGTCCAAACTTCTTCATTTTCAGCTTCCCATATGTTCCAACAGGAAATTGACCTTTCTTCAAATGAACCATCACTTCATCACCAACATCAAAATTTTTATGTCTCCTTGATTTATCAGCTTTGTCTTTGTATTTCTGATTATTCTCTTCCAGCTTCAGCTTCACATCTTCATGCAATGTCTTCATGTACTCAACAAATTTTAGTCCTTCAGCACTTCTCTTACTTTCATCAACAATGTCTCTTAAATCAGATATACCTCTCGACTGTATGCCACTCACAATCTCAAATGGTGTTTTTCTAGTACTCCTATTCACTGAATTATTGTATGCAAACTCTGCTTGTGCCAACATAGAATCCCAATTACTTGGTGTGTCTCCAACTAAACATCTCAAAAGATTCCCCAAGCTTCTATTCACAACTTCAGTGTATCCATCGATTTGTGGGTGAAATGTAGAACTATATTTCAACTCAGTGCCAAATTTCTTCCAAAGAGTCTTCCAAAAGTATCCAAAAAATTTACTATCTCAGTCAGAGATAATACTCCTCGGTAATCCATGCAATCTGACAATTTCCTTAAAGAAAAGATCTACTACATGTACTCCATCTGATGTCTTTCTACAGGGTATAAAATGTGTCATTTTAGAAAATCCATCCACAACAACAAATATAGAATCATTACCTCTTATTATCTTCAGTAATCCAAAGACAAAATCCATACTGATGTTAATCCAAGGTTTCCCAGGTACAACAATCGGTGTATACAATCTAGTATTCTGACTTACTCCTTTTGCAACTTGACAAAATCCACAACTTTTCACAAATTTTTGAACATCTTTATACAACTGTGGCCAAAAGTATTTCTCCTTAAGAAAATTCCATGTCTTATCAATACCAAAATGTCGAGCCAAACCACTACTATGTTTCTCCTTTATCAGATTAGTTCTCATTACTCCTCTTGGTATACACAATTGACTACCTTTAAACAACATACCTTCCTAAATAAAATATTCATCCCATTTAATATTCTATGGATCTTGAATAGGTGCTCTACACTTTCTCCATGGCTTAGAAAAAATAGGATCAAACTCATAAGAATCTCTCATCTCGTCAAAACCAAGAACTTTAATGTTCATCTCGGTCATCAAAGATCTTCTTCTACTCAATGCATCAACAACACAGTTAGTGACTCCACTCTTATGATTTATCACAAATGTATAACTCTACAAATACTCAACCCATTTCATATGTCTCTAATTCAACTTATTTTGACTACCCAAATATTGTAAAGCCTTATGATTGGTTTATAACACAAATTCACTTGGTATCAAATAATGTCTCCATTTCTTTAGTGCTTGAACAATAGCATAGAATTCTTGATCATACACAAAATATTTCCTTCTAGCATCATTGAACTTTTCACTAAAGAAAGCAACATGTTTACCTTCTTGACTCAACATAGCTCCAATTGCACTCCCACTTGCATCATATTCCACTTGAAATACCTTATTGAAATCAAGAAATGACAAAATAGGCAGATCAGCAACATTCTACTTTAGAGTCTCAAAACTTTTATCAGCTCCATGTGTCCACTTGAATTCTCTTTTTTCTCCTCTCATAGTCTCAGTCATAGCATTAAAAATTGAACTCAAATTCCTTATGAACTTTTGGTAAAAACTTTCCAAACCATGAAATGATCTTACCTCACTAGCATTCACGAGTGTAGGCCAATTCAAAATAGCTTCAACCTTTTCAAGATCCATTTTCAAACCTTCAGCTGAGATCATAAATCCCATATACACAATCTCTTCTTTCATGAATGAACACTCTTTTAGATTTATCAGCAACTTTTCTTCTTTCAATCTCTACAAAACTTGTCTAACATGAAAAAAATGTTCTTCTCTAGTCTTACTAAATATTAGAATATCATCAAGATATACAATCACAAACTTACCCAAGAATTTCTTCCAAACTTCATTCATCAACCTCATAAAAGTACTCAGTGCATTAGTTAAACCAAAAGGCACAACCAACCACTAATAAAAACCTTCTTTTGTCTTAAAAGTAGTCTTCCATTCATCACCTTCTCTGATTTTGATCTAATGATGCCCACTTTTCAAATCAATTTTGGTAAAATACTTTGCTCCAATCAATCTATCCATTATATCATCCATTCTCGGTATAGGAAACCTATACTTCACTATTATCTTATTGATTTCTTAGGAATCAGTACACATTCACCATTCACCATTCTTTTTTGATGGCAATCCATTAGGTACATTATCAGAAATGATTTCACTATACTCGATGAGTAACTTATCAATCTCCTCAAGAATACTATCCTCTATTTTATTACTCATTTTTTTAGGAATCACAACAAAACATACATCACTCTTTTTCAAATCCTTAACAAACTTTCTTCCCTCCATCAAACAAAGTTTTACAGATGTGTAAACATTACTAACATATTCTTCTAGAAAAGGTAACAAGAATTGGCTCTTTCCATAAGCCAAAATAGTATACTTATGCAATCTCCCATCATATATAGCATGTCTATCATATTGCCAAGGTCTACCCAACAAAATATGACAACAATCCATAGGCATGATATCACATAATACCTTATCATAGTACTTTCCAATTTTCAAATTCACATAACATTGTTCACTTACCAAGAGTGTATGCTCATCCTTGATCCATGAAATCTGATAGGGCTTTGGATGTTCCAACCTTTTCAACTACAACTTTACGATGATTTCCTCATATGCCAGATTCTTCAAGCTACCACTGTCAATGATTACCTTCCAAACTTTATCACAAATTCTACATCTAGTCTTGAACAAAATTTTCCTTATCAGATCTTCCTTTTTTATTTCATTCTATAATGCTCTCCTTACCATGAAATTATTTTCCTTCTTAGTTTCATTCGGTGACTCTTCTTATACCAAAGCATTTCTACTGCTACCAGCCTTCTTAATTTCATGTTTACATTCAAAAGATCTATGTTCTTCCTCTTCACAATTGTAACAAGTTCCTCAAAAAATTCCTCTGCTATAACCACCTCGGTAGTTACTACCTCTGCCTCTAGATGAACTTTCACCTTTCCACTCGGTCTTGCCTTTATTTAGATTTGTCTTTTGTAGTTCAGATCTACCATTTTCACCATGAGATCTACCTCTTCCTCTAGGGAATCTACCACCTCTTCCTCTTTGTCTTTGCTCATATTTCTTGTTCAATTTTTCCTCAGCTTTCAATGCCAATTGATAAGCCTCTTCAATGTTCTCCAATTTAACCAAACTAATTTCCTCTTGGATGGAAAATCTCAAACCATTTAGGTATCTAGAAATTCTTTCCACATCATCTTCATCATATCTAGATCTAATATCTAATCTATAGAATTCCTCAATATATTCATTTACCAAGCTATCTTTCTACTTTAGACTTTGCATTTGCCTAACTAGGTTATTCTGATAATCACAAGGTAAGAACTTTCCTTTCAATTTATTCACCATTTTATTCCATACCTTGATTTTGTCTTTTCCTTTCCTCTTTGTATCCAGTTGTAGATGTTCCCACCATAAGGATACATGACTTTTCAACTTTGTGCTTGCAATTTTCACCTTCTTTTCTTCAAGTACATTTTCATATTCAAAATACTTTTCCATTTCAGTGATCCAGTCCACCAATTCATCAGAATCCAATTTTCCACCATACTTAGGAGGATTAAAATGTGGTGTAGACTTCAGAATTTTCAAATCCTTCAAAAATATTTCTTCACCTTGATCCATCATAGGTGTGGGTTCTGCATTCGCTTGTTCTTCTTCAACTTCATCATCACTAACATATTCAAGATGTCTTCCTCTTCTTTGGGCTATTTCAACAACTTCTAATCTAGTAGCAATTTGTCTCAACATGTCTTCCAATCTTGGATCCACATCTCACCTCCCATGAACCATCTTGAAAACCTTCTGCAACTACAAGTCAAATTGCAATCTGCTACCCCACAACAATTCAACTAGGGCTTCACAAGAAGGAACCTTCATATCTAGATTTAAAAACCTAGACCTAGATCTCACCTGACTTTGATACCACCTAATGCAAGGCCAGGGACCAAGAGGGGCCAAACAGTGGCACACCCTAATGATCTAGCCTGCTCAACAATACGTAGAAGAAAAATAACAAGAACAGTGAGAGAGAGAATGCAGATCTTTGTATTATTATCATTCAGTTTGATTCATACATGCCAGGCTGTAAGGCCTTCCTAGCTATGGCTAGATATTATAATGAATTACAAAAATCCTCAAACATGCGAGGATCTGCCCACAATCTCTAATCTTCTATCTTCTTACTTCTATCCCAAAACTACCTCTCTAAATGACAACCAAACAACTACATTTATACATGAGTCTACTGAACTGAGTCAACCTTTAGATCCATAATCAATGGAAGGAATGATAAGATCTAGGATCAAACACTTTCCAATAATGGATACCAACATTAAATCTATGACCCATAATAAATGCACAAGTTGGCCTCAATAGAAACTCAAATAAACTACTCGGTAAGCAAGGATGACCAAGCAACAAACAAGCATTGCTGAGTGCTAGTGAAACAACCAACTACCTAGGAGATAATTGAACACACTTGGTAACCAAAGGAAACCAACCAACTACTTAACCAACTTGGTCAAAGAAGGAACCAAGCAACACAGAAAAACTCAAATATGTTTTTGGTGACACAGGATTGCTAAGGACCCGAGATGCTCCTGCACCATGAATCTTCCTAGGTGATGCTAAGGGGGGATTTTTGGACTAACCACCAACTTCCCCCTTTGGGATTATTGACATGGTTTAATAACCTTATATGTCTTCTATAAGTGTATTGGTTGTATCAGGTATTAACAGGTCAATGTTCTGGTGCAATGACAATTGCTAGTTACATAACAATTTTTTCACTTGGGTAGGAGACACTCTTAAGAGACCATCTACATCATGAGAATAATGGGAAGAGGGGTTCTAAAAAATATGAGGTATTTCATTAGTGGGAATAATATTATCATCCACATTCCAATGGAATATATTAAAGGACTTGCTATAAAAGAGAACCCATAAATATATAGATTCTTCTCACCATAATGTTATATGTAGGGATCATGGTATGAAATTCATGCACAAGTTAATGAAAGAAATGAATGCCTAGGAAATACCAACTACTAGTAAATTGATAACTTAAATATTTCCTGAAATGAAATAGTTAAACATATAAGTTGGATCTAAAATAAAAATGAGAGTATTCAGAAATCTTATGTAACATAAATATAATTAAAACTTATAGAAAGTATAATTGCACATGAAACATAATAAATTTCATGAAAAACACATCTAACTATAAATCAAAGGTGGAATGTAAGGATTTGGGTTCACCAAATATAACACAAAAAGAAATGTAGGGCCAAGGGGGGTAATGTGGTTATAAAGGGGGTGTAAGTCAACATAAGGAAATGAACTAGGCCCTATCTCCTTTTATTTAAGATTGGAAGGAATATGATCCACTTAGGCTCAAAGGTGGAATAAGCACCAAGAAGATGCAAAATGGGTTCCTTCATTGTAATGAAATTGAGGATTTTATGTATGAATATAAAGTCAATGGGTAGGTGCAATATTTAGAGTTGAATAAATACTAAATTTGACTTGTACCATACATAGGTTGATAGAGATGTGATATTTTCTTTTTTGATATATTAGAAACAAAACCCAAAAATTGTAACTGTCTTGGAGATTCAATTTGGAGCTAATATAAAGGGACCAAGTCCACTGGGTCTACATATTTAGTGCACTTGTAACCATTTTTAGTTGTCAACTATATCTCATATCCTATACTTTCTAGATCCAATCCCAAAACTAACACCACCTATTCCTTTAAATAGTAAAGAGATAAATTTTTGGGTAGAGAGGGGTTTATGTCAATCAAACCATGATGAAGGAATCAACCTTGAAATTTAAATTAAATAAACTTGAATTGAGATTGTTCTATTACATAGTAAAGGATAGATATAGAAATTTGTAATGTTTATACCTTCACAAATGGACCACAAGTCATAGCCTATGAAGATTCTTAAAGTGGTCTTTAATGTTATCAAAATTTCCTAAATTAATGAGAAGAATCAAGGGTACCTTTTTGAAATGCCTAGATCTATAAATACTCATTAAATCTCCAATTATTCTATGATTGATATCATTTTCCTTAAAAAGAAATTGATTTACATTGATATTCATGTGCTTTAAAGATGGATATTCTTGCATGATTGAGGTCTCCTCTTCTTGGCCTTTAATGAACAAAAGAAGCTTGCTACAATGGAAAAGATTGCATTTGAAAAGTTCCTTGGATTCTTCAAATATACCTTATAATTCTTATGAAAGATATATTGAGCTTGCACTTGAGGTCAATGTTTTGTATGTACATTGAGGAGAGGTAGGTTTCTTATATACCCTTAACAAATATTTCAAAGCTTAAAACTTGGAAAAATATGATAAAAGTTTGAATTTCTCGCTCTACCATCAAGATCATTGCATGGTCCATATTTTATATAAAACCTAGGGAATATGTTGAATGGGTCAACCCATTCCTAGGAATGGGCTGATTAGCTTAGCCTATTCCCTCCTAAAAGAATTAAATTTTTTTAATTATAGGTCCTATTAGGGAGAGGATGTTGGAATGGAAAAAAATTGGGGCTGGATAAAATATAACAAACATGGAGGTGCAAGGACACTAAAATAGGACCTAATTTAGCATCCAATTCTATGGGACTATAATTTAGGATGATACAAAATGAAATGATGAGGAAATTAAGAAACTATAATGGAAGATGAAAAAATCTAAAAGGGAGAGAAATTAAGCTCCTAAGCTTGAGCCCTATCATCCCAACCTAGTTACAAGCCTTAACTCATGTTCAAATAAAAACTTATATGTGTTTGTTTGAAATATATTCATACATACATACATACATGTATGTATGTATGTGTGTGTGTTTTTGTACATACATACATACATATAGACATATATGTATGTATCTATATGTATACATGTTTGATCTATATTTACACATATTATGTATATATGTAAATAAACTTTCCTACCCCACACCATTAGAGACATTTTCAAACTTAAAAAGTCTCTCTCTCTCTCTCTCTCTCTAAACCTTATACCCTCAACCTTCAACCATCTCCCCTCTCTCCCTTCTCCCTCCTCCAAATTATCTTCCCCCCTCTCAACCTTCCCTCTTCCCCTGCCTACCTCTCTATCTTTCTCCCTCTCTCCTTCACTCTATTGGGGCCATTGGGATCAAAATTGGGTTTATAGTTCCAAAGTGGATTAGTAAGCCCAATATTGAAGATCCCAATATGGTATATGGTAGCCAATGCAAGGAAGAGCTTTCCAATACTATTACAATTCTTCCTTCATGCCCAAGGAATGTGCAATGGAATGTGTAAGTCATTGGGGATCCATAGGAATCAATTACATATAAAAAATTGTGCCTTCTTCTATGGGAAAGTGGCACAAGGTAATAGGAGACAATCCATGGCTTGCATAAGGGATCTTTTCACTATCACCTACTTACATGAAAGAAAATGCTAGTAGACTTGATCTATTTATGAGTAATGCAATTGGAGCAATGAGAATTCCCATGATAAAACCCCTCTCGATATGTAGATTTCAAAGTTATAATAAGGCATTACAAATATCTTCAACATTTCCATTGATGGCCTAATTCAATGAACTCTCTCAAAATCCTTCCTCTCCCCTCTATCTAACTCTCTCTCTTCCTCTTCCTCTCCCTCTCCCTCCTACATTAAAGTGGTTTCACACATCCATGCCATCAAAAATTTAGTAGCACTTTTTGTTGGAAAGTTGACTATATTGTTGTATATGACTATGATTTAGTGTTTTCATTATGGAAACAAAGTCATATGAAGTTTTTGAGTTAGCGCATAACTTAGCAGATCAGAAAAATGGCTAAGTATGAAAGATAGGAGAGTCAGTGTAGCACCCAAGGAATAGAGAATCAATGCATGTGTGTATGACCGAGTTTTGGTATATGCCCTTGAAAATAAGATTTTGAATATGTTATTAAGCTATGGTTAAGAATGCATAATCAGATGAGTTAGTATGAAGAAGTTACAATGAGTTGAAGTGACATAATCAGTGAGTGGCAAAACAAAATAGAGTATGGAGCTGATTGTTAGTATTTTGGTTAGCTGTTATAATATTGTTTTGTAAAGGCTATGCACCTATTGTAAATGTGGTATAGACTTGTTAATATCACTGTATGTAAACACTCTTGAGCTAAATCATTTGGAAGCATTGTATGTAATTAGTTATAGGATGAATTAGTGATTGGTTTTGTTTGTGCATATAAATAAGACATGCACCTTTATATTTGAGAATGGTAGAAGATATAGAGTTGATAGAGGATGATAAGAAGTATGTGAAGATAATTTAGTATGATATAGAGCCTTACAAGAGGTTAAAGCATCAGCGCACATAAGGAACTAATCAGAAAAGTAGTGTCATAGGAGTAGTTCACCATTGCAGACATAGTGTGTATCTAATACTAAGAAGGTTCTAGCCTTCACCATTTGAGTAGTGAGCTCTAGGACAGTGTGTCCTCACCCCTAATAGGGTTAATTGTAAACGACTCCTAATAGGGTCTGACCCTTGACAAGGTCATTGTAGTTAAGCATTGTATGAAATCTCCTAACAAGACTAAGGAACATTAACAGGTTCATAATACACAAGTATAATTATTAGTGGGTATTAATTCCCACTGAGGTTTTTCCTTTGGCCAAGGTTTCCCCATAATCATATCTGGTGTTATGTGTTATGGTTGTTTACTTTACTTTCTTTAATATTTAGTTCAACATTTAATTAATAGAGTTAAGTTTCAAGAGATCATAAATTAATATTTTAGAACACTGATTCACCTCCCCCCCCCTCTTAGTGTTCCCATTCATAAAAATTGGTATCAGAGCTTTGGTCCTTTCAAGATAACTTTAACCACTTGAGGAGATCATGGGTTTGAAAGAAGTGAAACATCTGAAGAAGAATCTTGAAGTAGCTCTTGAAGATCTTGACAGATCTGAAAAAGAAATTGAAGAAATAAAATTTAAGGTCAGTGGCACACAAGTATTCATGAAGAAACTGAGAAAAGATTTGAAAGATTGTTCAAAAAGTGATTTAGGGAAAATGTTCAAAAAGATGAATGAGGAAAACACATCTCTGAAGGATTAGATTGAAGAGTTGGATGAAAAGCTATTTAACAATCAGGAAGCCTATGAAGAACATGTCAAAGAAAAAAAGTAGTTGGATGAAGGACTAAGGCAAGAAAACATGAAAATATTGGAGTTAGAGAACATCAAGAAGCAAGTGGAATCTGAATTGACTGAAGCAAAGAATCATATTGACAATTTTCACACAAGAAAGGATCTGATAGAGTCATAGTTTTATGCACATAAGATTAAAGGAGATACCTCTGGTATTGGATTCAATGAAGCACAAAATCAAATCAATGACATGTGAGAAAGAAAGAAAGCATCAGAAGAATCTACAAAAGCTAATAAGATAGGAAATCCTAATGAACCTAAAGTTGAACCATCTAAGGATGAGCGCAAGATAGTAAACAAAACTTGTAATGCCAGTAACAAGCATGGTCACATAGCAAGAGATTGTAAAGAGGTAAAACCTTTCAATGGTTACTGCTATTCATGTAATAAGTTTGGTCATAGAGCTATGAATAGTAGATCAAATCAAGGAAATCAGACTCAACAAAATCAGAGAAGTCATCCACAACAGAATGTTAGAAGTCCTCAGAACATTACATGTCAGATATGTAATTATAATGGTCATACAACTAGACAATAAAAATTTGTAACTCACATCAATGCATCAAGGAATATAAGGCCCCCAATTATTTGTCACACTTGTAACAAGGCTGGACACATCTCTAAGTTTTACAGATCAAAAGTGCAAAGACAAGAAAGCCCTAATAAGTCTCAAAGATCAATATGGGATGAATCAGGAGAAGTTAAGTTTGTGCAAGCTATAGAAGATGTGAGCTTCATTTGGATAGAAGTAAAGAAATATAATGTTGATGAGTATGTAGTGCATGCATCCATAATGGATGAACCTTCTACTTCTGCATGAATGACTCTCATGGTCATAGGGGGAGCTAGATTAGCTCTAGACCCTTGCACAGTTGGT
Source organism: Chamaecyparis obtusa (assembly GCA_027943335.1). NCBI lineage: Eukaryota > Viridiplantae > Streptophyta > Pinopsida > Cupressales > Cupressaceae > Chamaecyparis > Chamaecyparis obtusa. The sequence goes on from BSBK01002420.1 coordinate 225,872, forward strand.
ATACTCACTCTTAGAGTATGTGCCTTTGGTTATCATTGTTTGGAGACTATTTAGTGTTGTATGTAAGAATGGACAGCCTGATTGATAGTAGAGATAGAGATTGAAATTCACTATTGCATTCAGTATTTACGTGGCAAGCATTAATGGAAAAAAGTTTCTTTGATAGTCATCAGAGATCCATTATTCACATATTTGCATTTGAGATTGAGCTTTTGGAGAGCATAGGAGATCAAAGCAATTTTTATTGAGAGATTGTAGTTGATTTCATCAGTGGAAGGAAGTTAAGATTATTGTAGAACCCTAGTCTAGTCACGATGATTTAGAAAACCTTGGAAACCTATTTTAGTGATCAATCAAGTAAGTTATGGCTACTCTAGTCATCTTTGATGTTGCTAAAAGGAAGAGATACATTTTTAAGAAGCATCCTTTCAAGTCAGGCCTAGATGATAGAAGGAGTATTCTCTAGGACTCCAATGGGAGTAATGCATGTAGAAGAAATATACACCTACATTTACTGCAAGAAGGAACCAATAGGATTGGATAGAATAAGGTCACACTTAGAGACAATGATGAAACCTAACAAGACATTCATGGATGAGTTTGTACACCTTGAAAATCACCCAATCATTGAGTATGTGATAGCATAAGAATTTATGAATCTAAATGGATTAAGATCATATTGAGAAGAATTCATGATGAGCTATTTTGGATAGGAGAAGTTCCAGTTCACATCACTTTAGATCTCATTTATGAGATGATAGGATTATCTAATACATACACCATTCTTCTTGTTGGTAAGGATGTCAAGAAACTGGTGGAACAAGCTTGTAAATCCCTGAGTGATAAGCGTGGGATGACCATAGAGCCAATTGAGGAGAAGGACATAAAACTAATGTCTATGATACTTGGTTATAAGTTCCAGCATGCAAACAAGGTAAATAGGGTGTCTGTAGCCACTATTTTGGTAGCCATTAGATTAGTTAAAGAAAATGGAGACTTCAACTTCTATGAGATCTTGCATGCATGGTTGATGGATAACATAAGGGCTATCAAGCATGAAAAGAGTAAGATATTCAAGTTTAGGTCACTAATCATCTATATGTACTTTCATATAGTTGGTAAAGTTTCAGATCTTTACCTTGATAAGAGTCTACCCACAATGCCTCAAATCTCATTCAAGGCATCAACATAGAGTACCTTGAAGGACTACTTGGACTTAGAAATAAAGATATTCAAAATCAGAATGTAGAGAAGGTTTAGGATACCTGAGAGCATAGTAGAGAAGTACAAGGATACCATTTGTTTCATGGTTGAGATAGATATCACATGTGTGGAAGCTATAGAGCCCAGGACTAAGTGGATCCATCCACTTGGTTATGAAGTGGAAGAACACATTCTGGAAGCTTATGCACAAGTCCTACTATTAGTGCCTAAGGATCCCAATGAACCAAGATGGGTTACTTATGAGGAGAAGACAAGATAGGTAGATTTAGTTGTGTACATTGCTATGACCAAAAGAAAAGCATCCAAAATCACATTTGACATATTGAGAATCTATGGTGTCACACAAGATGACCTGGATAAAGCTAGGGAAGCCAAGATTTCAATGCAACTTGAGAGAACACCATCTTATGATATCAAAATAGAGAAGTCTGATGATCTTAAGGAGAAGCAGAAAAAGATAGAAGAGAACACACCTATGCCTAAAGATACTATTGATCTAGAGTCCACACCACCTCCTAAGTATAGAAGGATGCCTAAGAGGAAGAACCAGACCAGCACAAGCCACCCATCCTCTAGGAAAACAAGAAGCCAACATAGGAACACTCAAGAACCTCTTAAGATAGGATTCAGACCTAATCTTGAAGTGTTGAGAACAAGAATAATTGATGAAGGAAGAATTTCTCAGATAGCAAAGTTCTAGGATAAATATAGTGAGATTGACAAATCAGAGATCCATTCCATGATAATCAAGCATATGATTAAGTTCAAGAAGATAGTCTTGGAACTTAAGATAGTTATTCCAGATAGTGTATGAAACATCTTAGAATTTTTGAAGAGACATGCCATAGAAGAAAACTTCAAGATAATGGAGAAGATACCGGATGAAAGCCTCCCTATATGTTCAATTGAAGAGAAAAAACTATTGTTGGATTTGGTGAAGCCGCACCTAAGAACCAGGATGAGAACTCTATAGATTATGAACAAGGACTATGAGCTAGTTGCAAAGGAGACTAAAAAGGCATTTGAGAAGGTGTTCTTGGATAGACACATGTATCCTCCTACTACACCTACAACACAAGTTCCCTCTGAGAAAGACAAGGAGTCAGAGATCCATAATGCACCTAGAACAGGTCCATAGGATTTAGCACCCACAATGATAGGACCTAGTGAAGCAATGGAGTCTGCGCCCATGCCTAAAACAAAAGGTGACACTATCATGATTGATAATGTTGAAATATCAATGGCATCCACTAATAAAGACCTTGACAAGTTTGAGGAAGCCTTTTTAAGTACAAAAGAGCCCGAGATTCTATGTGGTGATAATTCACCTAAGTAGCAAGAAGAAGTTCAGATTGAAGACCTAACTAAACAGGATGAATAAAATGAAGATGAACCTAAATGTGAGAAGGAAGAAGATAAGGAAGATGAACCTGCAGATAAGCCATCTATTGAAGTTCTAGTGAATGTAAAGACTGAGGTAATGGATGTTATTCAAAGTTCACTCCTTACCCCTAAACCCTCAATGTCATTTTTGTCAAGTTTGACCCTTGACACAACAAGTCTAGATTCATGGGGAGAAGAAGACCTAATTAAGATCAATGTGCTAGCAATGGAAAAAAGAAAAGGAGAAACAAGTAATGAGGAATCCATTATTTATTGAATCAGTCAACATTATAAATATCTTACTAGCTAAAGACAAGAAAGTGTCTAGTGTACATTCAGTGGATGATGTCAGCACCATCATGCCATGCTTTAAAGAAAATTTCTCAATTCTTGAGGAATCAGCATCCAAGATAGTTGAAGAGAAATATCTTATGAAGAGGTTGAATGAATTAACATGTAACTTTGCACTTGACCTTAGTTCTCTAAATGTTGGTCAAGTAGTGTTAAAGGAGACAACAACAAAAGGCAGGAAAATAATAGATGATTGTGTAAATAAAGATAAATTTACCTCAGACATTTCCAAGAAGATTCAGGAAGATGAATCTATGATAGAAGTAGTAAGAAAATCTATAGAAGATCCCTATATAGATATAAATATGTGTAATAATGTCTACCAAGGAAAATTGGATAAGATTGAGAAGGAAAAGCAAGAAATGGCCAAGATAAGGGCTAGGAAAGCTCAGTTGAGACATGCACCTATGCCTTAATTGGATGTGCTAAATTAGAATATCAAGGAGATTGATGCCACTATTGTGACATATGATGAAGGTCCATGCATAGATTTGGACAAGATGGAGAAATTAACTTATAATTTGTGCACCCATCTCTAGACAATAAATGCACTGAAGGCATTTTGGCAGCAAGAGATCCAAAACTTGAAGATTGCATATCTAGATGTACTCACTATGTAAGCACATGAAGTTTCATTTTTTGAGCACCTTTTTCATTAATGTCAAAGAGGGAGTAGAGAAATATGGGAGAAATATGGAGTAGTGTATATGATGTAAAGGGGAGTAGAGTATATAGTATAAGGGAGATATAAGATAGAGTATATGATGTACAAAGAAAGATAAGAGTATATGTTAGAAAGTATTTTGTGTGAGATACAGTTTAGTAACTTCACCATATTCCTTTGTTGCCATTAATGAAAAAGGGGTAGATTGTTGGAAATTTGACTATATTGCTTTATATGACTATAATTTAGTGTTTTCATTATGGAAACAATGTCATATGAAGTTTTGGAGTCAGCGCATAACTTAGAAGATTAGAAAAATGGCTAAGTATGAAAGACATGACAGTTAGTGTAGCACCTAAGGAATAGAGTATCAGCGCATGTACATATCAATGATTTTTGGTATGTACCCTTGAAGATAATATTTTGGATATTTTATTAAGCTATGGTTAAGAATGAATAATCAGATGAGTTAGTATGAAGAAGTTACAGTGACTTGAAGTGACACAGACAGTGAGCGGCATAACAGAATAGAGTATGGAGCTGACTGTTAGTATTTTGGTTAGTGGTTATAATATTGTTTTGTAAAGGCTATGCACCTATTTTAAATTTGTTATATACTTGTAAATATAACTATATGTAAACATGCTTGAGCCAAATCATTTGGAAGCATTGTATGTAATTAGTTATAGGCTAACTTAGTGAATAGTTTTGTTTGCACATATAAATAAGACATGCACCTTTCTATTTGAGTATGGTAGAAGATATAGATTTGATTGAAGATGAGAAGAAGTATGAAAAGAGTAGTCATTATGATATAGAGCTTTAAAAGAGTTTAAATCATCAGCACACATAAGGAACTGATCAGACAAACAGTGTCATAGCAATAGTTCACCATTGCAGATATAGTTTGTATGTAATACTCAGAAGGTTGTAGCCTTCACAATTTGAGAAGTGAGCTCTAGGATAGTGTGTCATCACCCCTAATAGGATTAATTATAAAATAATCCTACCAGGGTTTGACCCTTAACAAGGTCATTGTACTTAAGCATTGTAATGACAACACCTAATAGGGCTAAGGAACATTAACAGGTTCATAATACACAAGTACAATTATTAGTGAGTATTAATACCCACCATGGTTTTTCCTTTGGCCAAGGTTTCCATGTAATCATATATGGTGTTATGTGTTATGGTTATTTACTTTACTTGCTTTAATATTCAGTTCAACATTTAAGTAATAGATTTAAGTTTCAAGAGATCAGAAATTAATATTGTAGAACATTGATTCAGCCCCCCTCCCCCCCCCCCTCCCCTCACCTCTCAGTGTTCCCATTCCTAAAACTTATTAAAATTTACCCCTTGATAAAACTAACAGTTCACTTCATTACATGGAGAGACATTCCTACAACCATAACACAAAGGAATATTCCATGTAAATAAAAATTTTAAGATTTAATTTTGACATATTACCTAACAATTCATTTCTTTAATATAATTAATGTTTAATGATTTTTGCTAGCAGTGAAGTGTTATAAAAGCATCTCACCTATTAATATCCAACTATTTTAGAATACTATTTATCCTCTTAATATCTAGCCATTTTGTATTTGTAAACAAATGAAAGAGGGAGTTAGGAATAAATACCTCACAAGGTAATTTAAATTGATTGGTTGTCCATTTTAACTTGCCAACATATTATTCTATGTTATAACTTGTGATAGATGGAGAGTCTATATATTCCAAGTATATTAATAGCCTATATTTTGCATTTGTAATATCTACACTAGTTAGTATTGCAGTGTTCTTAGAAAGATGGAGATGCATGTTGTATTTGGTGGTACTCCCTCTTTATTTCCACAAAGATATTGATCTTGATATAGGCTCCCAAAATAGTTTTATTTATTTAAATTTAAATATTTATACATACAATAAATGTGTATTCACTTTGTTGTTTACTATTTATTTTCTTTATTTGGAGATTATGTCAAGCATGATAGTTAATTCATAGGAATAGAGCCATCTTGATACAAAGTATTTTCTGCCTTCATTGGTCATAAATAAGACTTCTAATGCTTAATAATAATATAGTAACACCCATTCTATATATGTGCTCGTAGATAGTGATAAAAGTAATCTATCATTACAATATAAGTTAACATAGTTTCTCTTGTTCCAATAGAGAGAAGTTTTCAAATAAATATAAATACATACTCGATGTTCCTGGTCTGTGTAGAAAGGACATTAAGTTATTTGTTTATAAAGTTTTATATTATGTTTGTGTTTTAAAGTGGTGAATTATTGTTCTATGTTAATTGAAAAAATATATTATCTACATTTAATCTAAACCATTATTTAAAAATGTTTCTACACTTACTACCAAGTCTCTCTTGTTCAATTAATTCAGTATAAAACCATTTGATTTCTAAAAATAGTCGTTCCTTACCCATTTTCTCACAAAACTATTAATGCTTTGATAAATGGTCTACTATTATGATGCAGAATGAAAGGTTTATGAAAATAATGGTAGAGGAGAATTTGGCATATTTCTCTGAATATTTTTTATTTAATATTTCTTATATATTAGTATTTATGTATTATGTATTGTTCCATTCATAATTTTCTTTCTTATAGTCCACTCAAGTAATCACTTTGTTCTACCTTTCCTTTGTCATATATTTGTGTTTTGAGATGAAAATATTCATCTATAGAAAGAGGAAGAAATCAAAATATTTTTTAGAATTTATTAATTTAGATTTTTAAAAGATATATCTCGGCATCTTGTGCTAATGTTTTTTCACACACACACACACACACACACACACACACACACACACACACACATATATATATATATATATATGATAGTGTACAACTATTTGAACGCAAGAGATTTTTTACTTATGTATGAGTGAAAATAGTACTTAATATATATAGGCAAACCAAGATTATTGTAAAATAAATGAAGTTTTAGATAGGAAAGTAATTATCTTCCCAATAAAAATCCCACAAATGAACTTGTTGAGCATCATTTTCACACAAGACAATGGCTAAGGATTTGAGGTGCAAATTCCTCTCTTGAAAGAATGATGAAAATCACTACCAAGGTTTTTTTAGGTTGAGTCTCAATCATGTGGATAGCTCAATTGTAGATAAATGTGAAACTATTCACAAGGAGGCCTTTGCTGGTTCAAATCTTGAATCTAGGCTACAAAAAAAAATTCAACAAAAATAATTTTTTTGTATTTTTTGGATTTTAGAGATGAATGCAATTCCTACTATGAAAATTTAATATGAATCTAAGAATATCATATTTCCAAACAAAAAATAAAAGATTCAAGGTAACAAGAGATCCAATAAAATAACTTGTAAGAAAATTCCTACAGACATAAACCATTAATGTATCAATCTTGTGAATTGAAGAATCGAGGAAATTAAGGAAACACACATGATACAAATTTGAATTACTCACAAATCATAAAGTGTAGATGAAATCATCAACAAAATGTAAACATTAGATGCAATATTTCTCAAAATTTATCAAAATCATGTAGCCACCATAGATGCAAGCATATATGAGACAAATTTATCCTCAAGCATGATAGAATTATTCCCCAACAATTCGTCAGAAAAAGATGATGCAATAATTAGTAACACTGAATTAACTGATAAGGCATATATAATTTGCAACAAAACAACTGGCTCTCTGAAATAAATGAGCTAGAAAGAAAAAATTCATAAATCTCACAATGATAGTAGAATTCTCACACCAGGATTAAAGCACAAATTCCACATAATTTTATTGCCACAAAATATTAACCTTAATTACATCTTTCTATGAAGTATATATAGTGCTTCACCTTTGAAAATAAGAAACCTGTAGCAAGGGTTCCTACTACTAAAAAAAATGATAAAATAATATTATTTCTATTTCTTACTATTGAAAAATTACTCCTAAACTATCTCTAATCATGTTTGCATGGATTCTAATCCATTTGCATTACATTTACATGAGAAATCAAGGCCAAATTCACCTAGAAAATAAGAGATTGGAGTTGGATTTCCACCATCCTTGAATTAGAGTGTTGTTTTTAAAATTGGAGTTCTTCCTTAGAATCTTCATTTTGGCTCCTCTTCATGAGTGCAACTAATCAATATCTTCTACACAAGAAAAAATAACCCCAAACATGCATGCAATCTGATCTAAAATAAACTCTCCTTACAAATTATTTCCATATTGAAATGTCCTGTGATTTCTAGACCCCAACCCTAACTCCAAAAATTGACAAGCTGAAAAATGACTAAGTGTGAATCCTTACGACTCCCAAAATTTTGGACTTTCATAGTCAAAAAGACCAAAAAAATGAACTTGAAAAAATGGCTAAGTGTCAAAGTTCCCCTATTGCAAAATTTGACAAAGTCCAAAATTGAACACTTATTCTTTTGGAATGATGTTTGGGTGTGCCTTGTAGAGTCTTTCCGCTATATTTTGTACTCCTTTGAAGTCCACAACTTGAATGGCACTAAGGTGTTGTTGTTCCTTCTCCCTAAAGGAAACCAATTATATGGAAAAAGATTTAATCTCTTCTTCATGATAAATCATTCTTTTCATATCCTCCTTAAAAAGGAAAAGATATTGGAGGTCCTCCTTTGTACTTACACCAACCAAAATTCCCATGAACTATTTTACAGTATTCTCTATTGGGTAAATTATTTTATTATCTTCATCTTCATACAACTCAAGGTCAATGCCTTCAAAGATATTATGTATTTATTCGACTTACATCATTACTCCTTCCTATCTTTTACCCACTTTAGTTAGGCATTTCTGATACACTTTTACAGTCTGAATTGTGTCCTTGATCCAAGTCTCAAAATTGTCAAACTCTATGATTTCACTATGAAGATTCTTGACCTTAGAAGGATCATGGTAACCATTGAATAGGTACTTCTTTGGTGGCACAACTATCCTTTTTTATATTATACAAGTAAACATACAACTATCAACAAACATTTTATTAAAACAAACTAACAAACAATAAGCAAAAGGATCTTAGTGAACCTAGAGAAGCAAACCGAGAAGCCTAAACAAGAAAAAAACCATGTTAATTCTATTTTTTAGAGATTCAAAGATGTGGACACTGAAGACAAAATAGGCCTCTGAAAGGCTAAAAGTGTGTTCTCAGTGGTTGTGTGAGATTTAGAGTTGTAGAGAGCGAAGCATGGATGGAAACATTGGTGTGCAAAGGTGCGAAAGGGATAAAAGGTTATTCACATGAAATGGAGCTTCAAAGTTTCAGACATGGATTAGGTTATTGGAGGCTGAAAGGTTGAAAGTGAAAAATGTTGAAGTGATAGCCTTTGTCTTTAGTGTAGATGGTTTGCAGATTTTTGGGATACGTAATATCCTTTAGAGGTCAAAAGTGACTTGGAAGTTTGGATACTCATCGGTGTTTTGATGTTTCAGAGATGTTAAACCTTTTTGGAGGTTGAAAGGTCAGATGAAAAAAGAAAACTTAGAAAAAATTTCATGGTTTTATAGGGTTCATATTGATGATGTATTTTTGGATTGTGACTAAGACTAAACTACTACCTAAAACCCTACTGTGAGGCCTCAGCCTGAGCCCATCATAGTATTTCAGTTTCTACTTTTGAGATAGACTTATTTGATACTACATTTTGATGTTTTATAGTTTTCAGACACTTTAGATTATGAATTTTATCACCGTAGAGGTTAGATGCACACTATGTTATGTTTATTTTGGTGATTAATGTGATATCATTATGGATTCTACTTGTGTGATTAATTTGTTTTTATGAATCTTATGATGTCATGATGATATTTAATTTTGCAAATGAATTATTGATGCAATGATGATGTTATGGGATTAATTAAGTGATGAAAATTATTTATTACATGACAAGATTATATGTATGTCATGTATGTTGGATACAATTATCTGAAGGACATTGTTGGATTAGCTATGTGTTGTCTTTGATGTCACACAAATGTCATATCAATTATCATTCTTAGTATCTACCGAGTTCAGTCAGTTAGCTAAGTGGTTCTCAGTGTCTACCGAGCTCAGTCAGTCAGCTAGGTAGTTTTTAGTTTCTATCGAGATCTCTTGGGTGTCTAAAGGAAACATGGCAGGAAAAAAGTGTTAACTAAGCCTCCTCGGTTATCGAAGGAAAAGTAGTGGTTACCGAGCTCTCTCAGTCTCCAAAGGATGTTGCAGAATTTGCTGTGGTTACCGAGTTCACTTGATCACTGAAGGAAATATTTTTAGAATGTTTACCGAGTAAGGTCGACCCTTCAAAGGATTTTGTTGTTATAGTTTGTTTATCCAAGCCGACTGTTATAATAATTATTAGTGCTGACTTGAAAATCTAAATGTTAATTAAAATGGCATATATATATAGAAGGTCAAGTGGTGAATAGAACATATACAGCATGCAAAAATCATTTTGAAGAAAGGTATGTGTGAATTTTGAAGGATGGTTAGATATCCTTGAGGAGCAGCAAAGATTTATTTGATTAGTAAGGATCTAGTGAAGCAAAATAGAGATCTATATTCAGCAATTTAGTTGCAGGTCATTTCATTGTTACTCTCTTACAATTGTAGCAGTGATATCAAAATCTCTTAACCAAGTTGGTTTAACAACCATTTTGTAAATCCTCTAAATAGGTGATAGTTCTATTGAATTGTTTCAAGACCTCTTACAAGGCCACTCCTAGCAGGGTGATTAAATCCTCTAACAAGGTGACACCTAATAGTGTGTTTTGCAACCTTTTACTGGGTTGGCTTCTAACTGGACATCACTTCAGAAGAGTGAAAAATAGTAACTAGTTACATTGGTGGTTTTTCCCATATTGGGTTTCCACGATAAATTTGGTGTCTCTTGTGTTCATGTTATTTTCTTTATTCATGTAAGTTAATCAGTGATGAATGCTTAAGAATAGTTTAATTATTACACACTTCAAGGATCAAGTTTTAGCATTTCTCTATATATTTACCGAGTGGCACAGTAAATAATTTGTTAAGATATTTAAGGGATCAAGGGTAATATTTTTGTGGTTAACAGATTCACCCCTACCTCTCCTCTTAGTTACTGCATCTATATTTCCAACAATTGGTATCAGAGCTTTTGGTGCTTGCAGGAAGGGTTTCAAGGACCTAAGCTAAAGATCAGGATGTCTTACAAAAGAGAAATTCCAAGGCTTAACAGAAATAACTTTTCAGCATGGCAAGGTCTCATGAGACTTCATCTGGCTTCCAGTGGTGATTCAGGATGCAAATATATTGATCAAGAATATACAATTCCTACTGGCACATTAACTGTTGAAGACATTGCAGAGAAGAAGAACCATAACACTATGATGATAGACATTGCATCAGCTCTTAGCTATGAAGAATTTGATGAAATCAAAGACTACACAACTGCTCATGAAATGTGGAACAAGCTGAAGAAAATCTATGGCGGTGATGACAATGTGAAGAGAGCCAAAGCAGAGAGCCTAAGAGGATAGTTTGATCAGATGAAAATGAGAGAAGAAGAAAACATTGCAAAATATGTTGAAAGGATCAAGACAAGTGCTAGTGCAATCAGATCTTCTGGAGGAAAAATTGATGATGAAACTGTTATAAGTAAGGTTCTTAGAACATTACTTCCTATTTATGCAATAAGAGTTTCTACTATTCAAGAAAGAAGATGTGAAGAAAATCACAATATAACTTTGGATGCCTTAGTTGGAAGATTGACAGCCTTTGAACTGGAATTCATACCTTGAACTGAGTACAGTTGAGAAAAGACACATTCAAGACTCCGTATGAACTATGGTATGGCTACAAACCAAATGTAAGTTACCTAAAAGTATTTGGTAGTAAATGTTACATCTTAAAAGAATCTAGAAAAGGAAAATTTGATGTAAAAAGTGATGAAGGAATATTTTTGGGATATTCTTGCAAAAGTATTGCATATAGATGTCTAAATTTGTCTACTCACAAAATCATAGAAAGTGCACATGTGAGAATTGATGAGTTTGCAGAAAAGACTGAAGCAGAAAGAAAAAAGGAACTAGAGGATTACAGAAAATTTGTTTGCATCAAACCTGATACATTGCCAGACACATCTGTCAATAAGGAAACTACATCTACCTAGCCCAGTACAGTAACCAAATCACAAGAAGAAGTTCAGACTGAGTCACAAAGTACCGAGTCTCAGTCTGAAGCTACTGAGCAAGTATCTACCGAGCCCGAGCAACCTGAACCTAAAGATGAAGAAGATGACAATGTAACTCAGTTAGAAAGCATAATAAACCAGATCAGATTATTGGAAACAAATCAGATGGTACTATGACAAGAAGTAAACTAAAAGGTACATGTTTATTTGCTGATTTTGAACCTAAAAATGTCAAAGATGCATTAGAAAATGAAAGTTGGATTGAGGCTATGAATGAACAAATAGAGAAAATAGAGAAAAATAAGACATGGACTCTTGTACCTAGGCCTAAAGATAAAAATGTAATTGGGACAAAATGGGTATTCAGTAATAAGTTGAATGAAGATGGGTATTTATGATTTAACTTTTAAATTAAAAGTATATAAAAAAAATAAAAAATTAGGATTTAATACGATCATTAAAGCTCATTTGATAAATTTAACTAATTTTATGGGTTATTTTAGTCAATAAGTATGTTAGCCATTACTTTTAGCTAAAGTGAAGATTATTACATTAAACCAAATGTAACTTAATCAAGGTATTATTAGATTGAAAAAAAAAATTGCTTTAATAATCCCTTAATATGGATTAATCAATTATCATACAAGATTATCAGATTGTCAGCTAACTCTTTTAGAAAACCTTTACCATTATTTAATCAGATTATTATCTAATGTTAATAAGAATTCATGTTAATGTATCAATACTTCTATATGACCAAATAAATTATCATGATCATTTAAAATGTTGTAGAGACTTAAGCAACGTTAATTATCATATAGTCGATAATCTAGTGAGTGATGTGAGTTAATGTGGGGTTATGTGCATGCTTAGTTTATATTAGTATCTTTAGAATTTTTTTTAATTAATGATTGGATTTTGCACCAAGGATTTGTATAAATATGTGTCTAAGATTTAGGCTAGACTTATAAACAAAAATGCATGAAGCAAAATAAGTTATTACATAGAAATGTAACCCTTGAGACATATTTTTTTAAGAGTGTTTGGTCATGTTCCGTAAGCACACCTTGGATGCAAGGTGTTGTTTAGCTTGTACTCCCTTCTTGTGGCCAAGTATTAGTCACTTTGTTTATGTGATTTGATTTGATTTTCAGTTTGGTTGAACTTAAGTGTTAAGGACTAGCTTGAATTTTTAAAAAGTTTTCTTGTAACCATATAGCCACCAAAATTTCTTTTATATTAAATGTGGTTCTTGCCCACATTTATTCTTCTTTTCAATTTATTTAACTTTTTGAGTTTTGAATTTAAAATTGTGAACCTTGGTTTAAGATTTCTTATAATCTTGAGGTGGCTAGAATATGTGTGTTATGTTGCTAGTCCTGTGTTGTGAAATATTGTTCTCTATCATGTTCAATGTGGAACATTGATAGAATGTATAAGGGATTAGGTTGTGAAGAATGTACCATTATCATTCTTAAAAGCATATTGTGCTTGAAATATGACTTATCGAATAAGAAATATTCAAATTAAATTAACATGCACCTTCTTATGAATATTAGCTATGCATTCCATAAAATGATTAGCCTTGATCAATATATCTTGAAGGGAGTATTGATACTTTGAAATACAATATAGATGAGGTCATAATTCCCCTACCTCTTTGATGAAATCTAGGAGGATGTTCATTCCTAGAGGGGGAGGATGTGAGGCCCACCCCAGCATGGCATAGATTAGCACTATCTTTCACTTGTATGTCTTCTTGTCAAAACTGATTTTTGTTATAGTTGGACTTTTGGGATACATGTAAAACTTTATGGATTGTTGAAACCTTTACTTGCAAACAACACTTGAATAAGTAATTAGGGAATCTATATAATATTCTATGTTTGTGATGCAGATTTGCATTTAGGACTTAGTTCTGATGGTTTGGTATATTGAAATAGTATGTGGATGTAAGATGTAATCAAGATGCAAGATTATTAAAGAGTGTTATGTTATGCATATGGATTAGATGCAGATATTGTTTAAATTCAAAGAATCATTAATGCATATATAAGTGAATGTATGTTCTAATTACATTATGTATTCTTATATCCTTAAAAATAGATTTAGTGAACCTACTGATGTGTGCAATGAGTGTGCAGGAAACTTGCATCTTGTTTAGAGACTCGTGCCAAGATAGGATTTGCTCTCTAGTTGCATAAGTACGTTTAGTATGCTGATTAGTATGTTTAGGAAAAATTTTCATAACTATGTTTTGCTCAACTTTTGGGCATGACATACCTAGGCATAAAGATAAAAATGTAATTGGGACAAAATGGGTATTCAAAAATAAGTTGAATGAAGATGGTCAAGTATCAAGAAACAAAGAAAGATTGGTATGTAAAGGATATTCTCAAGAAGAAGGAATGTATTATGGAGAGACTTTTGCTCCTGTTGCAAGATTAGAAGGTGTGAGGACTTTACTTGCATATGAAACACATAAAGGATTTAAGGTATATCAGATGGATATAAAATCTACATTTCTCAATGGTATTCTTGAGGAAGAAGTCTACATTGAGCAACCTAAAGGTTTTATTGATCCAGACAAAAGGGATATGGTCTGAAAATTACACAAAGCATTGTATGGTCTGAAACAAGCTCCTAGAGCATGGTATGAAAGATTACATAACTATCTTACTCAGATTGATTTCAAAAGAGCTAATGACAACAGTAATTTATACATCAAAGAAGGATCAGATTAAAAAATTGTTTTGGCAAAAATATTTGTGGATGATACTGTGTTTACAGGAAATGATGATCAGTGCAAAGAATTTTCAAAGCATATGAACAAAGAATTTGAAATGTCTATGTTTGGTCAGATAAAAAATTTTGTTGGACTTTAGATTTAGTAGAACAAAAATGGTATCTACATTACTCAGTCTAAATATATCAGGGAAATACTTAAGAAATTTGGTATGGAAGACTCAAAACTAGTTGGTACACCCATGTGTACTGGACTGAAGCTTACCAAAGATGATGATTCAAAAGAAGTAGATTAGACCTTATACAAATCAATGATTGGAAAATTATAGTATGTAGTACACACAAGGCCTGATATTGCCTTAGCAGTTGGTATAGTGGCAAGATTCTCGGCTAAACCCGAAGAAAATCACATGATGGCAATCAAAAGAATCTTGAGATATTTAAGGGGAACTGAAGATTATGGCTTGTGGTATAAATTTGGAGGCAATCTAGATTTGAAAGTGTTTACTGATGCTGATTGGGCAGGAAACATTGATGACAGAAAGAGTACAAGTGGTGGAGCATTCTTTCTTGGCAAGAGGTTAGTATCTTGGACTAGTAAAAAGCAAAACTGCAAATCCCAATCCATAGCAAAAGTAGAATATGTTGCTACATCAGTAAACTGCTCTAATATTGTATGGTTTAAACAGATTTTGGAAGGCATGAAGGTTGAGATCAAAGAACCAGTTGTTATGTTTTGTGATAATACAAGTGCAATAAATATTTCAAAGAATCCAGTAATGCATTCCAAAACCAAGCACATTGCAATAAAATATCACTTTGTCAGAGAATTGGTGCAGGACAAGGAAATCAAATTGGAATATATTCATACAAAAGAACAAATTGTAGATATCTTCACCAAGCCACTACCTAAGGATGCATTCTTGTATCTTAGAGGAAAGTTAGGGGTCACTCCCCTGTCCGAGGTTCACTAAATAAAGTTTTAGTGATGCATCAACTAGAACATGTTGAAGATCAATTAATTGATGCAGCATAGTCAGGGAATCATTGCATATGAATCAGTACATAAGGTACATTGATATTTACCGAAACTGTGTAAGTTGTCTTTGGCATGTGTTGTCAAAGAGGGAGAGTTTGCTGTCATTTCAAGAAATTTCTAAGAAGAATAATTTGAGAAGTTAAGAGGGAGAGTTCTCAGTCAGAGAAAGAAGTTTGAAGATGATGGGAATCAGAATGAAGCTAAGGATATGTTTCTTACTCTAGGTTTCTCTCTGAAATTTCATTGTGCTATGACATGTTGTGTTGCCATCAATGCCAAAGAGGGAGTTTGTTGGATACAATTGTCTGAAGGACATTGTTGGATTAGCTATGTGTTGCCTTTGATGTCACACAAATATCATATCAATTATCATTCTCAGTATCTACCAAGTTCAGTCGGTCAGCTAAGTGGTTCTCAGGGTCTATCAAGCTCAGTCGGTCAGCTAGGCAGTTTTTAGTGTCTACCAAGATCTCTTGGGTGTCTAAAGGAAACATGGTAGGGAAATAGTGTTAACCGAGCCTCCTCGGTTATCGAAGGAAAAGTAGTGGTTACCGAGCTCTCTCGGTCTCTAAAGGATGTTACAAAATTTGCTATGGTTACCGAGTTCACTCGGTCACCGAAGGAAATATTTTCAGGATTAATGTTTACCAAGCAAGGTCGGCCCTTCAAAGGATTTTGTTGTTACAATTTTTTTATCCAAGCTGACTGTTATAATAATTATTAGTGCTGACTTGACAATCTAAATGTTAATTAAAATGACATATATATATATATAGAAGGTCAAGTGGTGAACAGAACATATACAGCATGCAAAAATCATTTTGAAGAAAGGTATGTGCAAATTTTGAAGGATGGTTAGATATCCTTGAGGAGCAGCAAAGATTTATTTGATCAGTAAGGATCTAGTGAAGCAGAACAAAGATCTATATTCAACAATTCCATTGCAGGTCATTTCATTGTTACTCTCTTACAATTGTAGCAGTGATATCAAAATCTCTTAACCAAGTTGGTTTAACAACCATTTTGTAAATCCTCTAACAGGGTGACAATTCTATTGAATTATTTCAAGACCTCTTACAAGGCCACTCCTAGCAGGGTGATTAAATCCTCTAACAAGGTTACAACTAACAGTGTGTTTTGTAACCTTTTACCAGGTTGGCTTCTAACCGGGCATCACTTCAGAAGAGTGAAAAATAGTAACTAGTTACATTGGTGGTTTTTCCCATATTGGATTTCCATGATAAATCTGGTGTCTCTTGTTTTCATGTTATTTTCTTTATTCATGTAAGTTAATCAGTGATGAATGCTTAAGAACAATTTAATTATTACACACATCAAGGATCAAGTTTTAGCATTTCTCTGTATATTTACCTAGTGGTACAGTAAATAATTTGTTAAGATATTTAAGGGATCAGTGGTAATATTTTTGTGGTTAACAGATTCACCCCCCACCCCCTCTCAGTTACTGCATCTATATTTCCAACAGTTTTATAGTTTTCAAACACTTTAGATTATGAATTTTATCATCGTAGAGGTTAGATGCACACTATGTTATGTTTATTTTGGTGATTAATGTGATATCATTATGGATTCTACTTGTGTGATTAATTTGTTTTTATGAATCTTATGATGTCATGATGATATTTAATTTTGGAAATGAATTATTGATGCAATGATGATGTTATGGGATTAATTAAGTGATGAAAATTATTTATTACATGACAAGATTATATGTATGTCATAGATGAATTATTATTTATGCCATGTGAATTATGACTTAATTAGGGATATTGCAGATGAATTATTTTGATCATGTATGTTATGAATTTATATGTATATTTCCTTGGACTACTGATGCTGGTTTTTAGTGTGTAGGGAATTAGACCATGGTAAACTCAGGGAACCAAAGCATAGACCTAAGTTAATTCAGTTAGCCAAGGTTGCATCTAATAAGAAGCAAAACCTCATTATATCATTTTTGATTTGTAAATGTAATGAGCACATGTGTGATTAATTAATATGTTTAAACTATAAATGTTAATTGTATTTGAGAATGCTTAAGTGGATATGCCACATGGCTTGTGATGTGTAATTCATGTTGTGTTGATTGACACTTGTAAGTGTACTTGTGGCCATGACATGTCCACTTAAGGATTGGATGCCCATCATCCTAGGATAGTACCCTTGAGGATCCCCATGTGAAATCCCTTGGTTAGGGAGCTTGAGGTAGTGTCACTTCATGAATTTCGAATGTTAACTTATCATGAGCTTTTGGAGGGTTTGAAAGGTGCCTAGGGGTGTGTTTAGGCCATTTTTAGTTAGCCCACTTGGTATACCTATGGGTAAGGTTCAGTTTTCACCATCGAATAATCCATAGTTCACCAAAAGACCCATCCAAAAGTTGGTTTTCCAAGATGGCCGAAAATCAACTTTTGGGACCAAGTTTTGGTAAGAACACCATCCATTAGAATGGTAGTCCTTCTTCCACCTTTTTAGCTTACCTTTGTAAGAGGCCATTTTTAGAAATCTTGTAAGGAGCTTAGGGAAGACCACCCAATGGGAAGGAAACCTTATCCCTAGGAATTTGTGGGAAGAAGTGTGGAGGCCTTTCTAGAGGGGGCTCTTCTTTTGGAAGAGTTTGAACACCCACTCTCTAACCTAGAGACTAGATAATTTTGGAGGAGCTTGGAGAGGAAAATATTGGATAGAAGGGCTCTCAACTTCATCTCTCACCATTATTTCTTGGACTTAGGTTGGTAGCTCCACTTGCATTCTTGTGTATATTCTTTTGTCTTCTATGTGAGAAATTTGTTATTGTGTTTCTTCATGTTCTTGATGTTGAGAAATCTTGTGGTTTATAATAGTGGATACACATGTCAATCTTGTGCTTGATTATGTGCAAGTCTTTTTGTATTGTAATGTGAAGTTTTGTGTTTTAGATTTCTTATTTTGTGATGTTTTTTATGGGAGTCTCAAGGCCAGACCCACCCATGAGGGGAAGAGTAGCCTTGGGGGTGAAGGGTTTTCTTTGGATAGCCATGGGTGTAGAGTCTCTCCTTGGAAAGGAGAAGGAAGAAAACATGGAAGTATGGGCTCCATGTAGCCATTTCTCTTTTTGTTATTTTGGGGGTCATAAGCGATTTGTATGGCTTGATGCCTTGGGGGTCATAAGGAATTTAGTTGGGCTTGTGAAAATGTGGTTATGATGTGTATTTGGGAAAGCCATGTGTAGGCTTGTCTCTAGTTTTGAAATGAGCTTTCTCCCCTTGGTATTCAGTCCAACTTCACCCCAAGATTGGGTCATTGTGAGACCCATTATTCATAACCTTGGTTTGGGAGTTTTATGTGTTTGTTGATTTGTAGTTATGTTTGAATTTGTATGATTGTATCCCCATCTATGTGTTGGTTCCCCTAGCTTGGGGGTGGCCTCTTAAAGGCCTTAGTTGGGAGGTGAGCTTCCCCATGGTCCATCCATGTTGGTATTGAAGGTTTTGGAGCCTTGTTACTTGATGCAGAAAGCTTGAGGATGTACTCAAGTTGGAATGGCTCTCTTATAGATGTGAAAGGATTTTTTTTCCTATTGTAAAATGATTCTTAAGAATCCCTTGTGTTCTTGATTTTTTAATAAGTTTGTATAAAAAGAACTTCATTGGGCATTTTGTTTTGTTGTTAGGAAGATGTAATCCTTGTTAATGAAAACATGAGTATAGGAGAGTTTTATTATGTAACTAGTTCTCTATTTTAGTTTGAATGAAGTCTATTTTTAAATGTTGAAAAAAAGGGTTCTCCTCTATTTAATTGAAGTTGCAATGTGTATGATAGACTAAATTTTGATCCTTAGATGTATAAGGTTTATGTGCAGCATTATTGTTTGTATAAATTTCATATTCTGTCAATTCTATTAGATGCTATTTAAAAAAAATAGTTGATACTTTTAAAAGCAATATTTATTTTTAGTTAAATAACTATTTAAAATAGATTATTTTCCAACAAAGTTTCTTTGTATAGAGATGGATTTTAGCTTTAGACTAATTTGAAGAAAAAAAATAAAATATTTATACATCTATTTATAACAAAAATTGAGTACATGAGTTTGAAGCAACGTATCTGTGACTTTCTAGAAATTTGCATGCCTACACTAGAAACATAATAGTTATTCTACATTAAAAAAAAAAAAAGGATTTATGTATATCAATCTTTGACAAAATTTTATACAAAAGCATTTGTCATTTATGTTTCTTTTTATTTAAAAAAAAAAGGGGAAATGGAAAATATGTATCCACTATATTTAACATGCATATATAAAAAAAAGAGTTGTTAGTATTTACTGTGTATTTTTTATTTATAAAAAAGGTAAATAGTTATATTATTACATTCTATCTTTAACTATATAAAAGGAAAAAAACTATTTCAAAATTATTTTTTTTAAAAATTAAATTAAAAAGATTGGGGGACTGGCTTAGCCGAACCCCCCCCCCCCCCAAAACCCTATCGCAGCAATGCTACAATCGTGGAGGAAGCCATGACCATGGCAGTGCAGCTGCGGCTAAGCCATGACTACACTACCATGACTTGCCATGATCGTGGCAGCACAACCACAGTCTGAGGCCCGTGACTGTGCTTCCATGGTCATGGCATAGCCACAACTTGGTAGCCATAGACTGCAGGTCACCATGGGTCGGCAGCTAGGGGTTAAGGGTTGAGCCTTCAGCCCCCCTCCCCTCATACATTAATTTTTTTTTAAATACATTTTGCAAAACAAAAAAAAATTGCAAAAAAAAAAAGGTGCCAGCAAGCAAAAATATTGATTTTTGTAATGCATTTAGGCAACTATAAAATAAAATCTCACATAGATAGTTTTGAATGCTTAAATACCCAGATGGGTATTGAGCCAAGAAGTTTACAAAAAAAATATAATAGAGAAGAATGTAGAGTAGAGGGAGGGAGGCTTTCTCTACAAAACCTGACAGCATTCCTCCAATGGATGTTGGGGTTATTCTTGCTGGTAGTTGCACATAAGTGTATATATGCATATACACCCAAAATCAGTGTATATGCACATATGTATTTACGGGCATACCCAAAAACCTTCTTCCCTTCCTTGCTTTCAAAATCCTTCTACCTGCAATAACATGGATAAAACTTGCAACAACAAAAAAACCTAGGGTTTCTAGATGGATAGGAGGAAGAAAGGAGGGAAAATGAAGAGGAAAGAACTTCATTTTCACTTTTTTAGAAAATTCCTTAACCCTAATTTTGAAAATTGGGATTAGGGTTGGGAGAGTGGGAGCTTATTAAATTTTCTTTATTATTTGAAATTAGTTTTCTTTTGAGGGAAAAATCTCTTTTGGGACTTTTTCCTTGACCTTTTTTTTGAGAAGTAACTTAACTTCATTGTTTTAAGTTTTGTTGAGACATAAATTTTTAATGGTGATTTTATTTAGTGGCAATGATTAATCCTTATTTAAATGAAATTTTTGAAGGGGTCTAAACAATTAATGACATTTGGAGAATTTCTATTAAACTTGTTAAGGTTAATAAAGTAACCTTTTATCAAAGAATTTTTTTTAAAAAAAACATGGAACTACACTATTGAAAATAATAGTTAAATCTTGATGGACCTTAAGGGGGTATTTATAGTGTGAATAAGCCTAGACCTATGTTAAGGAACATTTGGCAAGAATAAAAATAATAAAATAATTTTAGCTAATTAATTTATTTAATTCCCATGAAGGAAATTTGTTTTAGGGGATTATATTCAATTTAGATTAATCCTTTATTTAATATTTTAAGAAACACCTGCTTAAAACTAGTTTAATTTAATATGTTAATCAATTGCTTTGATCTAAGATAGAACTAAAACTTAAAGGAAATATTTTTAATCCATTATATTATATTAATCCTCTTGTGATTGTGGATGGACATTTAAATGGATTAAGATTTCAAATAAGTTAGTGAAACCTAGAAATATGTTGGGCTTTTTATTGTGCAAGGGATGTTGGTGTATTCACTCACCCCTCTCCATGATTCCCCACAATCAAATGCAAACCTTCTCTCTCTCAAATTTAACCATTCAGCTCAAGTCAACTTTTAATCTTAAACTTAAACTTATAACTTAAAAAAAAAAATATTGGTGTGTTTTTGCTTGTAGAAATATGGGCATGACACCTAAACTAACCTAAAAAAAATATTCAAAACCAAGGAAAACACTACTAAAAAATGATGCCTAAATACTAAGACACTATGAATGAACCTTAAACAAACCCTAGAAACCTCAAAATTAGCCAAAACAATAAAAATTAGGAAAACCTTAAAAAGAAAAACTAAGAAAGGGAAACCCTAAAGGTACAAAAAAAGGACAATCAAAAGGAGTTTGTGACAAGATCAAGGTGCAACATGACCAAAATAAAGGAAGAAAGTGAATAAAAGAATCTAGAAGCTTGGAGAGATCACTGGGTGATAGAACTAATTAGTTGAAGCTCAAAAATACAAAGTCAGAATAAAAAAAGAAGACCTCTTATACTTTTATAAACCATCAAGGATGATGAAATCATCAATGGGGCTTCATACTTTTAGACTTTGAAAGTGCAAAAATAGTGAGTCATGTGTCATCAGTATTTCAGAAGCCAAAAGTATAAAAGAAATTCTTACCTTAATTATGTTGGGTTTGGGCTTTTAGAATTTCAGACCTTCAGAGCTTTGGGGAACACTGACAGGCTGAAAGTCTGAAAGAACTCAAAATACCTCTTTTTACAAGGGTTTTCCCTAAAAAACCTAAAACTAGGGAACCAAACAAGGAAACATAAAGACTAAGAAATAAAAAAGAATAAAAAAGAAGGGGTCCACATGACCAAGTGGCCAAAAGGTGGGTTGTGTTGTTGAGCCACAACAGAACTTGTATGCAATTATATGCTAAACCCTTTACAATTAGGTACACTGACAATAATATCTGAAGATGATGAGACACATCACATTAAAGTAGTTGTACACTTTGATATTGTCTAAAATTTAATCACACTTATCAAAATTTTCACCTCAATAAAACTAACAATTCACTTGATGTATAACAATTTTAATGCAAGTGATCTTTTAATTATGTAAGAGTAAAAATAATACTGAATATATAGACTATCCAATATTATTACACATTAAATGTAATCTCAGATATGTGAGGAATTATCCAAGAAGTGGACATATTTAATTATGTGTACCTACTAAAATCTGTATTCCTCATGACCTTTCATTGAAAGAGTTATTTAGAAAAGGTTCTACAAAGGTCAATTTTTATGGAACTCTAAACCTTCAAATATTAGGATACCATTGGAATTTTTCTCAATCTATAACTCTCTTGTTAGAAATAGGAAATACTAAGAGAGGGGGTGAATCAGTATTTCACAAACTTTTACTTTTTCCCAATTATAGATATAAGAAATTAACATGTAGCTTGCATAAGAAACTAAACTAATTAGACTGAATAACAAGCATAACAATAAAATGAATTAAATCATAACACCATGATTTTTCTCGAGGAAACCCTATCCAAGGGAAAACCCCAATGGGGATGATACCCACCTGATCCACTAATCAAAAGTATTTGATTAAGGATGTTGATGCTGTAAGGAGTCTATTACATACATATAAGGTCTTTGTCTTGGTGAAAGGACTTTAGGCCTTGTTAGAAGCCTCAACCTTGCTAGGAGTTTCTATTAAAAAATAAATATGTCTGTAAGATGAGCTCACTACCCAAACATGCAATATACAATGATAACTTTAGCTAAATGGTAAGATACGAAAACCTTCTACTACTACCGAATAACTTTATTATTCTGATCTAGCTTTGTAGGCTCTTCACTCTACTTTACAATACTTTCTTCTTTACAACTTACAATTTCACATCATATATATCATATATCAATTTATTATAACTTTTTACAACTTCATACTACTTCACATTACATTATTCTTACTTATATACAAGCTATTACAAAATAACTTCTTGTCGGCTTACAATACATTGTACTCTCTTCAAAACATAAAATCATTATATGTTGCCTTAGGGTTAACATCTAGGATTTCATCCCTAATTAGTTAAGTCATTATTTTGGTAAAAAAAATAATCCCTTAACTTAATATAATCATATTTTGACTACTACTCTGTTTAGGTCGGCTCAACATTGTCTCTGTAAAACATTGATATCTCTTTCCGTACATGCCATACATACTTGCACTTTTAGATATAGATTTGATATACATATAATTATCTATGTTTAAGTGTGCATGCACTGAACCTTCTTCTATGAACATCACTAATAAAACTATCTCTATGAAGACTGGTAAAAACTGTTATACTTAGACAATTTTCATGTGCGCTCATACAAAACTTCTTCCTCTGATCATGCTATCTTAATGTTGATTATATGTTGCCATAATGAAAATATTTTGATATCCTACTTAGCCAAATTTCCAATAATATCCCCCTTTTTCATTGGTGGTAACATATGGGAAAATTGGCTAAGTCCCCAAAACAAAAATACTTTATTATACCACCATCACAAAAAAAATTGTGGATCATACATGTCTACTTATTTCTCCAAAAATGATACTCCCCCTAAGATTATGCTCCATACTATTCCCCATATCTATATCTTCTACATACATAAAATTTTCATACTATACTACTCCCCCTTTGACAACAATGACAAAGGTGTCAATTCTATAAGTATGTCAAAATTTGATTTACCTCCTTCACTTCAATACTGCAAAGCTGGAAGACTTGGTATGCAATCTGCACAATTTTCCTTTAGATTATCTATTTCCTTGTCCCATATCTTCTTGATTGAATCACAAATGTTGAGTAATGCACAAAGTCAATACGACATTATCTCAACTGCCTTAAGGTTTGCATATGCAAACTTTCCATATGATGTCTTAGATGAAAGACATTCTTCTAGTTGATTTTCTACATTACTAATCTTTATTGATAAATTCTCTTTGAGTAGAGTGAATCTCTTCAATTGTCTTTCTTTTTCATCCTTAAGAAGTCTTACTTCATCATAGATTTTTCTTGTTTTCTTCTCAATATCTGTGATTTTCACATAAGGACTCTACAAATCATTCATTGCAACCTGTAACTCTTCTTCTTTATTCTTCATCATCTCTAAAATTTCTAATGTGTGATTGTGGGATAGTGTACACTAGCTATACAAAGCTTTTCCTCTTTCTAAACATCTCCTTAATTCTTTTATGCATACATCCAAATTGTCCAAATCATTCTTGGTATTTTGACACGTAACTTGAAATAACTGAGCATCATGGGCTGCTTGAAATTTAACTGATGCAATATCTGATAGATTAGTGAATTCAGTGTCAAAATATTTCATTACCTCTTTTTCCATGGCTTGGGGATCAACCTCACTGAATTGAGTTGATATGACTCCTTGAGTTTTGTTGGTTACCTCAAGTAACACTTCTTCCAAGATTTTTACTTTCTTATTCTTTCCAATTATCTTATTTAGAGATGAGATCAACTCTATTTGACCATCATCGTCATCTTCTTTTACTATCTTAACCTAAAGTTCCTCTTTCTTCTCTTATAATCTTATTTCTACAACTTATTCCTTATTCACTACTTCATCCTTCTGCTCATTAACTTCTATCAAATTGCCAACATCTTCTCCTTGGTCATCAAATGGGTTCTCTTCTTTGTCTATGGTGATGTTCATGCCTTCACTGTTCATAGACTCATCAACAATGTTGATGGAGGGTGGTGGAACTTGTGATGATTCAGTTTGAGTTTTTGCTTCTACTGCTAGTTCAAATTCCCTAAATATTTATCCTGGTCCATAAGTCATTACCTTTACAACCAGTTCCTCAATTTGTCTTTTTATCTCTTCATAATTTCCTCCCATTATTAGAACTATCCTTCTTTTCCTTCTCAAATGTGTGCTAAGGTTTTTCATGATTTCTCCAAAGTGGTCTTTATCCTTATTCTCACAAATCTTTCTCACATACCTTTCTCTAATGCATTTGTCTTCTTCTACTGCTCTCTTTTTTCTGTTTATCAACTTCTCATATAAATTTTCTAGAATCTTTCCTTTTATGTCCTCAAACTTCTTGTCAGCAAGAATCATGTTTCTGACAACTGCATTTTCAAGATTCAGCTTCTCAAATTTTTTGTACATTTCATAATACTTGTTTAGTTTGTTGAAATCTCCTTCATTTATGATTAAAGGGTTCACTTTGTCAATCTTGGTCTTCCACTACTTCTTTTGTTGTTGTCTGCCTCTTCATCTACTTGTGGTTCAACTAGAGTCCTTATTCTTTATACTAGGGTAAAGATGGTTTTTTGCATCTTGCCTAGTCCACTTGTCATCTCTTTAACTCTCTTAGTAAGTGTAGTAGATGTGGATCTAGTAGACTTTCTTACTGCTGGCACATCCAATTCTACAATATCTTCCTCAATATCTAGAATGTCTTCAACAGGGGCTGCATGGGTTGTCAAGGGTGGAACTGACAACACTTCTTTCTATCCAATATCCCTAATTGCTACTACTTTCTACTTCACAATGGAAAATTCATGCTTAGTCATGCTTGTATCCTTCAAGATTTTCATTATTGTGCTATCTACTCTTTTCTTTGCCAATTTTTGCACCTATGACTATTGTGTTGTACTAAAATTTTCTTCATATGTTCAAAATCTAGAACTCTTGGTATCCAAATTGAATTTAAGTATCATGTTAACATAACCTTTAACTTCTTCTTTAGATACCTCATAGTCAAGAGGGTCTACAAACTCTAACCTTGGTTCTACTACCTCAATGTAAGTAAAATCAGTGTCCACTAAGAAACTTATCTCACTCTTATACTTCTCAACAATAGATGGTGGAATTCTTGATCTTCTTCTTATTTCATTCTGAAAGGTCTTTACGAAAAGGGTTGCACTCTCATTCACTTTATCAATGGGATGTCTTAAGTATACCTTATTGATTTTTTCCATTGAATTCATGCCATCATTATAATCAGCTCCTATGGTGTAAGGGAATCTCCTCAAAAGATGGAAAAACATGTAAGTGAACAGGGATGAGAATCTAACTGTGAATTCTTAGTCTTCTTGATCTTTTCAATATTTTCAATTAGCTAAATTATTAGAATCTCACACATATCTACTTCCACACTATCAATACACATAAGGTAGGCTTCTTGTACCATGCCTGCTACCATGTCATCTTCCCTTGAACTTGTGCAAAATTCTAAAGTTAAGATCTTACATACATATCTTACATCATCTTTCTCAATCTTGTTTATAACTACTCCTCTTTCATTATATGAAGACTTGGGGTTGTCCAACACTATTTTCTTAACATTCTTCTTATTCAAAGGAATTGCTCCTATCTTAGATAATCATGTAACCTCATGTATAAGATCTTATATAATGTTTATAACTCTATCATCTAACCAAAAATTTCCATTATGTATTCTACTAAAAATGATTTTGGCCCATTCGTCATTCTGAAACTCATTGTGAAATGTGTACTTAATGATATCCATTTGACCTAAATGTTCAAATCCTTCTTTGTAGGTCATGTCTTGGTTTGTAAATCTTATTGTACTCCATGGTTAAGCTACCATCTCTGATGCAGGAGCATCTAGGGTGTAAGAGAAATCTTGCATCACCCAAAAATATTTATGTTTTTGTATTCAATAAGGGCTATCTGTTGCAGAGCTGTTATTAATGGAAACTTGCTATTTTTAGTAAGTTGGTTATACGATCTCAAAATGTTCTAATTTTACATGTGGAGGTTCATCTTAGTCATATCAGCCTACCAGTAAAGTTTCATGGCTAGATTAGGTCTAGTTTTGAAGATATTGAAGATTTTCATATTGGCAGCAGGGTACAAAAACTTTGAGCTCAGTTTTGAAGGATTTAGAGGCCCTGGATGAGGTCAAAAATTTGGATGATAGGTGCTTGCACAAGTCAAGCCTATAGAGAACTTCATCACCTTTCCAAAATGGGGTTATACTAGTCAATCAGGTCAACTGGTGATGACTTATGGTCTCTAGAAGTCAGGCCACCTGAAATGGTAGAAAATAATTTTCCTTCAAAAGTTTTGTTCGGGTTTCAAAAGTTATTTTGAGCTGACTTTGATGTAATAAATTGAAAAATAAAATAATTATAAGTTGGTCAGCCCTAAGGGCTAAATTTTTGGAACCTTCTCGGGCGGTGAAAAATGTCTGTATAAAGAAGACCTGTAGTGTTGTCTAGGGCAGTTCTGGGTAGTAGATCTGGGTATTGATTTGAGGATTTGTCCTATAGAATATTGTAAGGGAATGCCCATGTGGCTTTGCATATTGTAATTCTAAAAATTTGTAATTCCATATTTGTGGAGATAATAAGAATCCCATTTTCTATTCTTGCATATTGTTGTTGTTTCTTTGTTTCTATTATGTGTTTGTGGTATTAAGGGGAGCACCCTTCATCAATATCCTACTGACTCAAACTTGCATTTTAGATATCCTTTTCCATCTGGAATGGTTGATAAAGCCAAACTAGGGTCTTCCTCTAAGGGTTCTACCAATTCCTTCTTTAACTTAGGTCTAGATGTGTTTATGATGTTGTGAACTAGTGATGCATCCATGATTCTATCAAAATGTAACTTCTTTGATAATGAATTCTTAGTTCAATACCTCAGAATTGTGATTTAGGGATTTCCATAGATCTGGTGAAGAAACTGTCTCCAAATCTTGAAAACTTCTTTCAAACTCCACTAGCTAGCTCTCCATATCTCTTGTAAACACTTGAATGATCAATTGATGCCAATAATCTTCTTTTATTCTTCAAATCTTTCAAGATAAAGTCATCACATTAATTTCTTAAGTGCATTCATGCCAAAAGCTATTCCTGGTTACCTACAAAACTTCATTCTTTTCATGTACTCACATACATGTTCATAAATTCATGCTTTCTTAACCATAGCTTCCTTATATCATATAATAGCTCATATTAACTTTGCAAGGCTTAATTAAACTTACTCTAAATTCTATACTATTCTGATGCTTATTCTAATACATAGTTCATGAAATTTGGTGCTTAATTACTTTGAGATGAATATGGAAATGATTCACACTAACTCTCAAATACGTCACATGTCTAATTTCTTGGTATACTAAGTGTGCTCGCTTGATCTATAGCTTTAACAAAATTAATTTCCTCCAAGTTATTGCAACTTTCTTTCTAATTGTTGTTGGTGTTCACATTTCTCCTGGTATAGTTTGCATTTATTCTAGGATTAGGATTTCTCATGTTGTTCATTATGCAATACATTGATGTATGACCAATGTTATTACATATCTAACAAATTATTCCATTGTTTCCATATCTCAGTCCTGACTAACTGATTTGTGATTTGCAATTTCTAGCAATGTGTCCAAATTTATTGCATCTATAACACATAACTCCATTTCTTTAGTTTCATTTCTCCAATAAGTCTCTTATCTACAGGGTTAGTATTTCTAAACATTCTACTATTAGCATCATCATTAGATCTATGTTTCTTGCAATCAATAGCTCTATGTCCAAAACCATGACAATTATAACAATAACCAGAGATAGGTTTGAATTACTTACATGTGAAATCTATTTTCATGTGTCCAAAAGAATTGCATGAAAAACATCGACCTTTAAATTCTCTTCACATTTCTTTAGGTGGTTCATCTTTCTTAGGTGGATTAGGTATATCTTCAGATTTGTTAGAGTCATCTAGTTTCTTTTCTTCTTTATTCTCAGGCTGTTCTAGATCTGGTTCTTTGCATTCTTCAATCTTCTTTGGGAATTCATCTTCAAAGTATCCAAGACTAGTTTTATGATAAGAGGGTTTCTGATAAGAAATCTATTCATCAATCTTATCACTACTGGAATATAATTTCTCAAGATATTGTTTAGAATGAATTAGTTCTCCTTTCACAATTGTGTTCTATTTCTCAAGTTCAGCATACATCAATTTTGTAGTCTCAAGTTCAGATGTCACTTTGGTAAGTTTAGATCTTAGATCTGAATTTTTCGATTTCAGATTTGATTCATCTTTGTTGTTATCATCTTTCAAACTTAATTTTAGCTCTACAATCTTTAGCTCATATTTAAGGATCTCATTTTCTTTCTTCAATTTTTAAACTTCATCACAATCCTTGATTTGACTTGTAGGTTCTTTATTTGTTTTCAGATCTTCTATCTTTTCTTTTAGTTTCCCAATGTAATCTTTAGTATTATCATATTTTTCCTTTAGAGTATCTCTTTCTTCAGTAAGAATATCAATCTGTTCAAGAGCTTCATCAAGATTCTTCTGCAACTGATCCATATCCATAGCAATCTTACTCAAGTCATTAGGCTTTCTCCAAATAACTTTGTTCTGAGTAACTATGCTCTGATACCAGTTGTTAGAAATGGGAAATACTGAGAGTGGGGGGTGAATCAATATTTCACAAACTTTTACTTTTTCACAATTATGGATATAAGAAATTAACTTGTAGCTTTCATAAGAAACTAAACTAACTATTTAACTGAATAACAAGCATAAAAATAAAATGAATGAACTCATAACACCATGATTGTTCTTGAGGAAACCCTGGCCAAGGGAAAACCCCAGTGGGGATGATACCCACAACTAATCCAATAATCAAAAGTATCTAGGTAAGGATGTTAACCCTATTAGGAGTGTATTACATATATATAGTGTCTCTATCCTAGTTAAAGGATTTTGGGCCTTGTTAGAAGCCTCAACCCTGTTAGGATTTTATATTAAAAAACAAATATGTCTACAAGATGAGCTCACTTCCCAAACATGCAATATACAATGATAACTTCAGATAAAAGGTAAGATATAAAAACCTTTTACTGCTGCCAAATAACTTTATTATTCTAATCTAGCTTTGTAGGCTCTTCACTTTGCTATACAATACTTGATTCTTTACAACTTATAGTTTCAGATCATATATATCATATATCAACTTCTTAAAAAAATTTACAACTTCATACTACTTCGCATTACATTATTCTTACTTATATACAAGCTATTAAAAAATAATTTCCTGTCGGCTTACAATACATTGTACTCTCTTCAAAACATAAAATCATTATATGTTGCCTTAGGGTTAATATCTAGGATGTCATCCCTAATTAGTTAAGTCATTATTTTGGTAAATAAAATAATCCCTTAACTTAATATAATCATATTCTGACTACTTCTTTGTTCAGGTCGGCTCAACATTGTCTCTGCAAAACATTAATATATCTTTCTGTACATGCCATATAGACTTGTGCTCTTAGATATAGCTTTGATATACATCAAATGATCTATTTTTAAGAGTGCATGTACAAAACCTACTTCTATGAACGTCACCAATCAAAACTATCTCTTTGAAGACTGGTAAATACTATTATACTTAGACAATTTTTATGTGTGCTCATACAAAACTTCTTCCTCCTATCATGTTGTCTTAATGTTGAGTACATGTATCTATAATGACAACATTGTGATATCTTACTTATCCAAATTTCCAACATCTCTCTCTCTCTCTCTCTCTCTCTCTCTCTCTCTCTCTCTCTCTCTCTCTCTCTCTCTCTCTCTCTCCCCTTACTATCATTTGAAACAATTTTTTGCTTGAAATAAATGTTTAGATATTGTCATCATTTATGTCAAACATACTATGCCAATAATTCTTGAGTATGTATGCAATGTTTCTAAATATTATTCTAAAGGTTTTTCTCATTATCACATTTTAGGTTGTGTAAGTATAAAAAAATATGGTTTATTTTGAAGTCTAGAGGATTTGTGCTTCTCTAATTGTTTGGTTTATATGGAAGAATGTTTGTTTGGAAGAACTAGAGTGGTATGTTGTTTATAATATGAATTTTCTAAATAGTGGAAGACAAGTAGGTATATAATATGGATGGTTGTAGAGAATAGTGGAAGACATGTATGTAATTTGCATGGTTATTGTAGATTAGTAGATGACATGTATGTATTTTGTAAGGATAACAGTTGGTGTTGGGGAATTTGTATGACTCTAAAGATAGTTTGGTTCATTAACAATTTTTATGTTATGGATGGCAATTGTGTTCTTTTCTCTATTTAAATGAAAGTGTAGTTTGTATATTATAAGGTCACTATCAAATATATACAAATGTATATTACAATACTTCTATTATAGGTGAATGTGCTACAACTATTCTTTAGAGAAGAGTTATTTCTTTGAAAGTGGAGATTGAATGTGTAGGCATGTTTTAATGTATCACCTGGCGTTGGTCTTAGTTGTGGTTCTCCTTTGAGATTTAGGAAATTCTCTTGATTTTCCAGAGGTAGTCTTATACTTTAATTTTATTATATTTAGTATGTGTTCTTGTCCAAAAGTATATTATGTTGTCTTCTGAAGTGAAAAACTAGAGGTTGACATGGATTCTAGTATTCCATGTACACCACAACTTCTTATGTGGTCTTATAGGTTTATGAAAGTCTAGATATAGTTGGGATGTGTCTTGATTCTTTGGGCAGGTTACTACTACATGTTTAGGTTATTCAAAGAATTGTGTTCTTGTAATTACATCTCTAGCATTGGACTATATGTTATGTATTTATCATCCTTCTTTATCCTAGGAAAGATCATGATTTTGGATTAGTTTTGGGTGTTACTATAAATGCTATGAGACATTGAGAGGGGGGGAGTGAATCAATGCAACCACATACCTATATAAAATTTTACTTTTAACTTATAGATTATCCAACATGCAAATGAAAGTATCACATAGAAACATAACACATAAAACATACAAACAATCATCAACATAATAAAATCAATATTTTTGTGTGGAAACCCTTGTTAGATGAAAAAAAGATGATGGGAATCATCACCCACTAATCCCACTAGTGTACCAAATAATATCTACCCTATTAGGAGAAATTACAACACCCTACTAAGGGTATACCCAATTAAGTGTATCTATAGCCCAACTAAAAGATATTACAAAGTCTTGTTAGGAACTAGGTCTTGTTAGACTATTTTATAACACATTTTGGGATTCACCTAGTTAGAGGAATTAGACTTCAGATCCGTTAGGATCTTGCATACCCTATTAAGAGTAACCTGAGTAAAATTTTTTAATATAAAGCCTATTAAAACCTTCTTTTAGAGTGAACTCATTAAATTGATCTAATTGTAGCACTCTCTGCTTGACATATTCACTTCAATTATGCTCATATTTCATCTTTGATCATACACACTTTGCCTTCAATAATCATAACCATCGCAACATATAACCATATCATTTTCCTTTCAATTTCATCTCTTATATACACTTTTAGGTTGGTAGAATAACCCTAAAATGTGTTACTGATGTCGACCTCCAAAATCTATACAAATTCATAATAAATCACATAAATATAGGAATTTATGATCCACAATGTCGGATCTTGACAATATAATTAAAAATAAATAAAAATATAAATGTTAATTCAACTGCCACATTGAGTTCATCACTTTGACAAACTGGTTGACTATTCTAGCTGGTATCACTAGTGTTTCCTCAAAATATTCAATTTCACTTTGAATCAACCTACGTGATCATAAAAGTACACTAATATGAATCTATAGATTTTACCTTTCCAATTGCACCACTAGATCCAATCATATCCTCACCGCACACAAAATTCACCATAATTGACTATGTTATCAACAAACACTCTGTATACCTAGAGAAATCCCTATGTGATCACCTTGACCAATGGGATGATGGATTTACTCATCCTAAAAGACTTTGTTTCCAGCAATGACAACACTCCAAAATGAATCTCATGAAAACAATCTCTCCAATACCTTAATCAAATGCCAACAATATCCTCCTTTGGCATTGATGGAAATACTTAGAGAAAAAATTTCTTAGTGTCAAATCATGCAAAAATGACATCAACATTTAAGGTATAAAATATTTAGAGCATAAAAAATATAACTTTGACATTCTCCTCTTTCAAATACTTAGCCAATTTTCATCCTATACTACTCTCCCTTTGACAACAATGAACAAGGAATACTATGATATACAAAAAGGACAAATTTAATTAAGTATGGAGTAGCATATACAGGTTACAATCTATTGAATATATCAATTAAGTTTGTCTTGAAAACCTATAGATCATTAACCCAACTTTTCTATAAATTATTCATGATCAAGATGTGCTCATGCAACTAATGTACAAGTTCTTCCAGTCCATCCATAGTCCACATATTTGGGGTATCCAAAACTTGTTCTTCCTCTTTTACTGATGCAGGGGCATTCTAGGGTACTCGGTGAATCTGCATGGTGGTGTGTTGATTTGGTTTTGTGTTACTCGGTTGCAGCTTTAATCGACAGTCTCGATTATTGAAGGGAGCTCAGTTGCTAAAGGAACTCAGTGAAACCTCTAGTGCTTAGTGGAACTTTTACTCAGTGATGTATGTGGTTCTTCATTGATGTGCTTGCTCGGCAATTCCTATGTTGCTCGGTGATGCTTGGCATGTTCAATTGTTTCACCGGTGCTCGGTTGTTTCTCTAGTGCTTTGTAGTTTTTCTTTACTAGCTGGAGTTCTTGGAGAGTTGGTTGGCTAACTTTATGCATTATTATTGGTAGTTATTTTTGTATTCTCCTATGTAGATCTAGAGGCCAACATGGAGAATTAATTGTTTGTAAGGCTATTTGAGAGCTGATTGTTGTTGCATTTAATATTTTTTTGTAATAGAAGTCGACTTCAATTAGGAGTTAATTATTCCTTCTAGTTGACTTGTGGTTGAGGAAATGTATTTAAGGAGTGTTTGGGTAGTTGTTTAGGGATTCAATAGAGGTAGTTAGGAAGAATTTAGTGATAAGATCTAGATCCTATGAGATCTTGAAGATCAAATTATTTATCTGATAAGTTGTAATAGTAGAGCTAGTGGTTTTCATGCTTGGAGAGAAGGAGATTGTGTAGTGTCTTGTGAGCTCAAGTTCAGATCTGCCTTAGTGTTTCCATTAGTTTTTTATTATTTCAGAGATGGACTAGCTGGAAGATTGTAGAAATACTTTGATTGTATTTGGCCCTAACACAAAAGGCCTTACAACTAGACATGTTAATGAAAATTCATTTGAAAACATTTTCTTGTTGTGTTATTCTATATTGCTTGTGTTTGGCTTCATGTTTGGACTGTCCTTAATTGGATCCTCCTTACTTGTACTACGTTAGTTGGTATTAGAGCTTGAAGATCTTGAGTGTGTAAACTAATCTCTGAGTTGAGGTTGTTTGCACTAGGACCTTGGTTGGTAATTTATTGCTTTATTTTTTCAAAAATCTTGAAGGATGCCTCTGAGAAGATTGGACCCTAGAGAGATTGTAGATCTCTATGATGCTATGGAATCGAAGATTATAGAGAAAGTTAAAGTTGATTTCAGATCTAAGATGGAATTGATGAAGAATGACATGATCGTTGAGGTCATGAGAGCTATTGTTGGGATGTTGAGGAATCTTGGTACTGATGATGGCTGTGAGGAAGCTATTGAAGACTTTGAAGCTATTGAATCTAGTGCAGATGATCAAAGAGATAGATCTAGTATAGATAGAATTGGTCGATTGTATAGATCTGGAGCTTGGTTAAGTACTAGTTACTAAATGGAAGTTTCTACTTTCTCTGGTGATTTGAGACTTGAGGACTTTATTGATTAGATTGGTGAATTAGAAGACTTCTTTGAGCTTGAATAAATTGAAGATCCTCTTAGAATAAGATTAGCATAGACTAAGTTGAAAGGACATGCTGCTCTTTGGTGGAAAGAATTACAAAGAGATAGAGAAGATGAAGGTGAAATGAAGATCAATCAATGGAGGTTGATGGTGACTAAATTGAAAGCTAAGTTCAAACCTACCAACTATGAGATTGACTTATTTAAGAAGTTGCAAAATTTGAAGAAAAAAGATTTGACTATGGAGGACTATATTGAGGAGTTTTATAAGTCGACTATTCAGTCTAGACATAGAGAAATTGGTAAAGAAAAAGTAGCTTGGGGTAAAAGCACAAAGCTGTGTCACGTTTCAGGACAACTTATCAGCATAGCTGAATTTGAGTATTTTTAACTAAAATTATTTTTTGTCAAACATATGGTCTAGCTAGATTCATTCTAGCTAAGTTAGATAAGTTCTTCACCTTTTCCAATTGGAAATATCTATTAACTATATGTTTTATAACAATTACTAAAGAAATAAAATTATTTCAGAAAAGTGACGTTTCAATAACTCTTACTCTTTTTAATGATATTTTTTTACAAATATAAAAATACCCTTTTTTAGAGCACAGAGTCAAGATTATCATCATATAATTTTTATAGTATTTTAATTAGATCTAATATATTATAATTTCAAAATACTACAAGTATGTATTTTAACATTCGAGAACAAGATGCTTCAAAAATAGAAAAAAATAGTAAAGCTTATCAAAAAAATTGAAATTTTATATTTAACACTAGAGGAGAGAGTTATCTTCAAGAGTGTGTAATTTATTTTCTAAATGGTGTAGATTTGATAGGGGAAATTTGACGCGAGATGAAAACTGTCGATTTTAGGTATGTTCGACTTTGAGTAGTTATAACAGAGAAAATATACATTGAAAACAAATTTTTCTTCTTTTCTGCACTAGCTATACATTTTATCTATGACATATTTTGAAATCAAAGGAAAAAGAGATTATTTGCATATACTTTTTTGGTGCGGACAAGACCCTCATTTTTCAACATTTTTCAGCAAGTAAAAAATGGACTTAAAAAATTTAAAAACTATGTGAATTCTTGTTCAAAAGAAATTAAAAAAATTATAGCCATAAACTTCATCCACTTTTACACATTTCATTAGTTTACATCATCTCCAAATTTTAAACATAAATGCCATTTTTATGTCATTAAAGTTAAAATTTTTGTGTGTTGTTGACCTTTTCCTTTATAAAAGTGTGACACAGCTTTGTACTTTTACCCCTTGATATGTAAATTGTTTGAGATTCAATATTTAGGATGAGCTTGGTATGTTGAAGATTGACTTGGTTGAAGTTTCTTATCAGTATGATCTGAAGGAAGAAGATAAGTTGAAAAGGAGACAACATAGTAATCCTTGAGGAAAGGAAAATATTGATCACTTGGTGAAGGATAAACTGACTATTGAAGATGAATCGAAACCTAGGAAATTTAAAAAGAAGATAGGTAGGGTTATCTTTAAGGGTACTTTCTATAATTGTGGTGAAGAAGGACATTGATCTTTTGAGTGTACAAAGAAGAAGTTTGGTGACTGAAGGACTACTATAGTAAATGAGAACATTCAGAATGAACTTGAATCTGAGAACTTATTGGTTCAGAGAACATTGCTCAGTGCAAAGGAGGAACCTTGTCAGAGGAGTAATTTGTTCAAAACTTAGTGCAAGTCAGGAGGTAAACTTTGTGATGTAATTGTTGATAGTGGTAGTACTAATAATATTGTTGCTAAGGATATGGTTTAGAAACTTGGTTTGAAGAGAATGAGTCATCCTTATCCTTATAGGATTGGCTGGTTACAAGATGTTTGTTGGCAATTTGGCTGAGGTATGTATATAGATGTTGTCATTATGGCAACATATGTTCCCTATGAAGAGTGCATAAGCTGGAAAGTAAGTATGGAAGATCGCAGACTAAAATTATCTAAGTATGAAATAGTGATTTTGACAGAGCACCCGATACAGTTTGTTTTGGCGATGTTCACTGGAGCATGATCAGAGTTTGTGTAGTTGAACATAGACTCTATGGTGTCTAAGGATACCCCATCTCAATGTGAAAAAGAGTATGGATAGTATGGACAAAGTTATGACTATTTTACCGATGACATAATACACCCAACAATGCAGTTTTGAAGACAGAACTAGTAAATGAATTAAGGGATTATTTTGCTTGTCAAAATAATGACTTAATATTATAAAGAGATGACATCATAGTTGAATAATCTTGGATAAAGATATGCAAGCCAACAAGAGAAAGATATTATGTTTGTATCTTGTATAAATAAAGATGTACCGAGCATACTTGAAATGAAACATGTAATATATGTAAATTGTGATAGCAGAAAAAGTTGTTGATGCGAAGTTGTAAGTAGTACCATATTGTAATCAATTAACATTTGTATTACTTGTTTGGGTAGTGAACTCATCTGGTAATCAAGTTTTGTATCTACAACTCCTAACAGGGTTGAGGCTTCTAACAAGGTCTATAGTCCCTTAATCAAGACTGATACACTATATCATTGTAACAGGCTCCTAATAGGGTCAACATCCCTAACTAGATATCTTTTGATTAGTGGATCTTTGTGGGTGCCATCCCCACTGGGGTTTTCCCTTGGCCAGGGTTTCCTCGAGAACATATCATGTGTTATGAGTTCTTTACATTTACTATTGTGTATGATATTTAGTTTCTTATGCTTTGTATGCATTAAAGTAATCTGTTATATCCATAAGTGGGAAAAAGAAAAAGTTTGTGAAATACTGATTCAGCCCCCCTCTCAGTATTTCCTATTTCTAACAATTGGTATCAAAGCACAGGTACTCAGAGAAGAAACATTCAAGGAAAGCCTAGCAGCTTGAGTAAGATCTCTATGGATATGGATCAATTACAAAAGAATCTTGAAGAAGCTCTTGAGCAAATTGATATGCTTACTGATCAAAGAAACACTTTGAAAAGGAAGTATGATGATGGAAAGAATCTTATTGACAAATTGAAAGGTAAGATAGAAGATCTAAAATCTGAGAAAGAATCTGAAATTCTTGTTGAAGATTGTGAAGATGTAGAAAAAGAAAATGTGATCCTTAAACATGAATTGAAGATAGAAACTCTGAAGCTTAGCTTGAAAGATGGAAATGAAAATTTGAGATCTGAGAATGAAAGTGTAAAGAATGAAAATGAAAATCTAAAATCTAAACTTGGCAAGGTAACATCTAAATTTGATAAAGTCAAACTGCAGTATGATGAACTTGAGAAATACAACAAAATTGTTAAAGGTGAATTGACTCAATCTAAACAACTTGAGAGGCTATATTCAAATAGTGAAAAGATTGATAAGAAAGTATCTTATGGAAAACCATTCTATGACAAAATTGGTCTTGGATTTAACATATTGAAGATAGTTAGTGAAAGCAAGAAACCGGATCTGAATGAATGTCAAAGCAGTGAAGTAAAGAAGTTAGATGAGAACAAATCAAAAGAATCACATAAGCAAGAAGAATCACCTAAGTGAGAATAATAACTGAAGCAAGAAGATGCACCTAAGAAAGAAGAACAAACGAAGCAAGAAGAATCATCCAAAGATATGCAAAGAGAATTCAAAGGTAGATGTTTTACTTGTAATACTATTGGTCATATGAAGAGAGATTGTATAGGTAAACAATACAAACCTCTAAATGGTTATTGTTATAATTGTCATGGTTTTGGACATAGAGCTATTGAATGTAGAAGATCTAAAGTTATTGAGAATAATTACAATAGAAGAATGCCTAGAAATACTAACAATACAGATCAGAGATCAACTAAAGACATGAAAAGAGGAAATGGAATAGTATGTTTCAGATGCAAAAAAATTGGACATATTGCTAGAAATTGTAGGACACAAATCAGTTAGCAAATACCTAGATATGGAACCAATGGAATCTCTTGTTAGATATGTAACAAGATTGGACACATAGCAAGATTTTGCAGAATGAACAATGGAGGTTGT
This sequence comes from Chamaecyparis obtusa, assembly GCA_027943335.1. Taxonomy (NCBI): domain Eukaryota; kingdom Viridiplantae; phylum Streptophyta; class Pinopsida; order Cupressales; family Cupressaceae; genus Chamaecyparis; species Chamaecyparis obtusa. Next base: position 265,225 of record BSBK01002420.1, read on the forward strand.
CAACATAACCCTAACCCTAGAAACTATGTAAGAAGGAATGAAAATGCAAGAAACAAAGAGAAAGGTTGTTGTAGCAATGAAGATGAAGTAAAATTTGTTAAAGGCATAGATCAAGGAGGTATATTCAGCATTGAAGGTAATCAGGAAGGTAATGTATCTAAAGGTAAGAATGAGTCTTTACCTAACCCTTCTTTAAGCACTTAAATTATGTAAATTTCTGTAGTTTAGGAACTTAGAATTAGCATAGAGTTAGATTTTGAATGAGTTAAGTTTTACGTAGTTAGATGAAGGTTTGTTATGTTATACTGATGCTATGGTTAAGTGCACAAAAATAAATATTGTGCTTTGCAAGGTCACAAAAAGATTTATGGTTGCAGGTTTACAGAATCAACTTTTTAGCATTTTGGCAGCAAAATTATTGAATGCAATGTTAGATTGAGTAAATGCTAAGTGTTAAAAGATTGAAATCAAAGTTATTATGATTATAAAGTGATTAGAAGTGATTTGGAAGTGAAGAAAGAAGTTTGGAAGTGATTTGTAGAAGTTTGAAGTGCCGACCTAGTGAAAGCCCTAATTTTGCAAATTTAAGGTATTTATTCGACTATGATCTTGAATCAGCTTAAGCAATAAGATATAATCATGGATGTGTCATTGATTCACAACATTAAGGATAATAACAGACCTAGAAATAAGAAAGATTTAGTTGAACCCTTAGAAAGAGATGCTAGTGTAGCCTTATCATCTGTACCAGACAGAGTTCTTCATTTAGAGAATGTTAAAGGTTATCTTGGATGCAAGTATGAAACCCTAAGGGAGAGTGATTTTAATGGTGAATATAAGAAATTGTACAACTTAAATATTTCAGTGAAACAAGGTTATGAACATCTAGAAAACAATGAAATCATTGAGTACTCTATGAAATATGAATTTGATGATGAGGAGTGTACTAAGATCATTTTGAATAGGATACATAATGGAAAATTTTGGTTAGAAGGTAGAGTTATAGACATAACTGCAAACCTAATTCATGATGTGACTAGATTATCAAAAGTAGGTGCAATCCCACTAAATGAGAAAAAACATGAGAAAGATTGTGATTGAAAACACCAGTTCAGTATACAATGGCAGAGGTATAGTCATTAGTAAGATTAAGCAAGATGATGTAAAATACTTGTGTAAGATTTTGACAACAAAGCTCTATGGAAGCTCTAGAGAAGATGATATGCCAGTAGGTATGGTACACATTGCTTATTTGATGTGTGTGGAGAAGAAGCCTGTGGATATGTGTGAAATTTTGAGAATATAGTTGTTTGAGAATTTAGAGAAGATAAAGAAAGCTAAATACACTCACTTTATATTTTCCTCATTGGTTACTTACATGTTCTTCCACTTGTTAAGAAGATTTCCTTACACTGTTGAATGGAATGATGGTGAGAATACTATGGCAAGAATCAATAAATTCTATATGAAACATCTTATTGAGAAGGTTAATGACAGTGTAAAGTTAGTATTGAAAACTTTTCAAAACATTGTGGTAAATAGATCAAGAATTCCTCCATCTCTAGTTGAGAAATAGAAAGATGATATATGTTTTATGGTTGATACTGATTTCACTTACATTGAGGCAGTAGAACCTAGACATGAATTCATAGACCCTCTTGGCTATGAAATCTCTAAAGTTGAAACAGAATGTTATGTTAGTAGATTGTTGAAAAGTAAAGTTGATGCTCATAGCAATAGATTTGGAACATATGATGAAAACTTTGGTTCAGCAAAAGCACTTAAGGAAGAGAAACAATCAAAGAAGAGAGTGGAGTCTACAATAAAGAAAATTCTAAAAGAATCAGGTATGAGTGAGCAGGAATTTGATATTGCAAAGAAGACTGCAAAAGCAATAAGGCAAAGTGAGATATTATCAGTCCCACCTTTGGCATCAAGTGCAAAACCTCTTCAAGTAAAGGTAAAGGTTGAAGAACCTGAGAAGGAATAAGGAATTAGTCAGATAGAGAAACCCTTTTCCTTAGCACCGAGCAAAAGAATGAAGGCAAGTGCTTCAGGACCAGGTAAAAGAAAAAAAATAATTGTTCCACTAGTACCTAGAAGAGTTGTAGAAATAAAAGATGATGAAGTGACAACAAAGAAGAAATCATGGAAACCAAGGATAGAAAGAGTTAATGAAGATATAATGCAGCATGGAGACTTTACCAAAATGAATAAATACTATGATTTATATGGATCCTCTGACAGATTGAATCTTGAGAATGCAATGGTTACACATATGATTTTTTCAAACAAGAAATTTGATACTATTCATGGAAAGATACCAGAAGATTTTTACAACATACTTTTGAGAAGAAAGATGAGAGCACAAGAAGAAGATACGAAAATGAGAGAGAATGTGATTAGATAGTTCTATGAGATAAGAGATGATGACCATCTTAAACAGATCCTCAAGCCACTTGAGACCCTATTGAGAACCAAAAGAAGAATTATACAAATAATGGGAGGACAATATGAGCAAGTAAAGACTGAAACTGAATAGGCAATTGTGCAAGTGCTAGAAAACTTGGTAGCTAGAAAAGATAGCAAAGATCAAGTAGTTGTAGAACTAGCAAAGAAACAGAGTTCAAAACAAGCAAAGGCAACAACAGAGGTAGTTGAAGTTGAAGATATTCCCTCTTCTTCCATAAACATTGGCACAAAATCTATGGACATTGAAGGAACTAAAGTTACTTTAGATTCAGATGATGCGGTACTCAATAGTTTGGATAACATTGTTGAAATTTTGGATTTGGGAGAGCAAGAAAAGACTATTGAAATAGAGACTACATATACTGAAGTGCAAATGGAAATAGAGGCCCCTACACCTACTGAAACATAAGAAGACATCAGTCTTACTCCTAAGACTGGAAAGGAGAAAGGAATATAAACATTGATTGAAGATTTGAGCAAGGAAGTTGATGACGATGATCAAATAGAGTTGATCACCTCTTTAAACAAAATTATTGGAAAGAACAAGAAAGTTAAGAATTTGGAAGGTAGTCTAAAAGACTTGACTGAGAAGCTACAAAGTGTCATATCTACAAAAGTCTTTGATTCAGATCCACTTGAAAGAGAAAAGATGGTAATCAAATATTTTGATGTTGAGTTCACTAATTTAACTAATATTGCTAAGGTTAAGGCTCAGGTAGCTTATGAAGCTGAAATGTTGCAGAACATAAGTCAAAATATCAAAAATGACTTTGACAGCCTTGATAGACACATTAAGGACTTAAGGAAACATATTGAGACTGGAAAGTGTTTGTACATTCAGTGTACAAAATCAGAGAATATTTTAATTAAAGAAGAAAAGAAGATAAAAGAGAAGCAAGATGAAATTGTAGTAGAGACAAACTCTTTGGCCAGCCTAAACATGAAGATCAGTACTGTTGAGAATAAGATCAGGAAATTATATGATGAAATAAGGACTTTGAATGATGAGAAGAACAAGAAATTTATCAGAATAAACATCTTGAGAGAGCATGTCTCAATCAAGTTGACTATAATAGAAGAGTAGCTAGATGAATGTCTTACTGCTAAGACAACATTTCAAAAATTCAATTTTGAGTCCCTCCAAGCTTGTTAGATTGCAGCATACGGATTGAGTACTTTACTCAATGTAGCATAATCAATAAAGAAGGCATGGGAGAAAGATTTTGAGACTTGGAAGATAGATTTTGTAGATTATATTGCAAGCCTACCAGCTTTTCAATATGACAGTAAGGTAAAAATTTTGACACAATTTTTGTATATCCCTTTCCACCATTTATTTTGTCATTGTTGTCAAACGGGGAGAGATACTTAGAAAATTGTCTATATATGATAAGGAAGGATACTCATAGGGGGAGTTCTATGGATTATTATGAATTTTTATATATTATCATATATATTTTGAGGAGATATAAGGATAGTATACTTATTTTATACTATGGCCACAATTTTGATATAAATTTTGAGATTTTGACTTGTACACTTAGCCAATTTTCTCATATGTTGCCACCAATGAGAAAGGGGGAGATTGTTGGAAATTTGGCTAAGGTATGTACATATATGTTTTCATTATCGAAACATATGTTCCCTATGAAGAGTGCATAAGCTGGAAAGTAAGTATTGAAGATCGCGGACTAAAATTGTCTAAATATGAAATAGTGATTTTGACAGAGCACCTGATACAGTTTGTTTTGGTGATGTTCACTAGAGCATGATCAGAGTTTGCATATTTGAACATAGACTCTATGGTGTCTAATGATACCCCCTCTCAGTGCACAAAAGAGTATGGATAGTACAGAAAAAGTTATAAATATTTTACCGATGACAGAGTACAGCTGACAGTGCAGTTTTGAAGATAAAACTAGTAAATGAATTAAGGGATTATTTTGCTTGTGAAAATAATGACTTAATATTATAAAGAGATGACATCCTAGATGTTTACTCTTGGATAAAGATATGCAAGATGAAAAGAGAAAGATATTATGTTTGTATCTTGTATAAATAAAGATGTATTGAGCATACTTGAAATGAAACATGTAATATATGTAAATTGTGATAGCAGTGAAAGTTGTTGATGCGAAGTTGTAAGTAGTACCATATTGTAATTAGTAAACATTTGTATTAATTTTTTGGGTAGTGAGCTCATCTGGTAATTAAGTTTTTTATCTACAACTCCTAATAGGGTTGAGGCTTCTAACAAGGCCTATAGTCCCTTAATCAGGACTGATACACTATATGATTGTAATAGGCTCCTAATAGGGTCAACATCCTTAATCGGATATCTTTTGATTAGTGGATCTTTGTGGGTACCATCCCCACCAGGTTTTTCCCTTGGCCAAGGTTTCCTCAAAAACATATCATGTGTTATGAGTTCTTTACATTTACTATTGTGTATGATATTTAGTTTCTTATGCTTTATATGCATTAAAGTAATCTGTTATATCCATAAGTGGGCAAAAGTAAAAGTTTGTGAAATACCGATTCACCCCCCCTCCTCAATATTTCCTATTTCTAACAATGTTCATGCTCTAGAAGTGAGGGAGCAGTCTCTTGTTGATTTTTAGATTGGCTAGTATAAGGATCAAGTGTTGTGTGATATTGTGGAGATGAATAGTTGTCATATATTGCTCGGTAGACCTTGGTAGTATGATTGTAGATATATGTATGATTTTTTCAAGAATGTGTTTACTGTTGAGAAGAATAACAAGAAGCTTTCCATGATGCCTTTGCTAGATACAACACTCGGTAGGAGAAACCTGAGCTTTGGTAGCCAAGATGAGTTGAGAAATTTTGAAATGATGGATTAGTATTGAGAAAAAGCCTGTGTCTTATCAAGGAAAGATTTGAAAAGACCTAGGAAGCAAAAGTGGAAGAATATGCAACGTGAAGAGTTGAAGGGCTTGTATGTGAAGAACAAGTTTGTGGTTTATGTGCTAAATCACAGAAGATGTTTTTCCAGCCTATGAGAACATATTTTTGAACCTGGGGTGTCTGATATAGGGAAATTCTAGGGTACTCGGTGAATTTTCATGGTGGTGTGTTGATTTCATTCTATGTTACTCGGTTGTAGCTTTAACCGATGGTCTCAATTATTGAAGGGAGCTTGGTCGCTATAGGAACTCAATGAAACCTCTAGCACTCAATGGAACTTGTACTTGGTGATGTCTATGGTGCTCAGTCAACATTCTTTCTTGATGATGCTTGTGTTTCTTGGTGATTCTTGGTGTGCTCGGTTGTTTCACTCATGCTAGTTTATTTCTCTAATGCTCGGTAGTTCTAGTTTACCGACTAGAGTTCTTGGAAATTTGGTTGGCTGACTTGGTGCATTTATTGTTGGTAGTTTTTGTTGTATTCTCCTATCTAGATCTGGAGGCCAACATGTAGAATTAATTATTTTTAAGGCTATTTGAGAGCCGACTATTGTTGCATTTAATATTTGTTTGTAATAGAAGCCAACTTGGCTTAGGAGTTAATTATTTTTTCTAGCCAACTTGTGGTTGAGGAAATGCATTTAAGGAGTGTTTGGGTAGTTGTTTAGGGAGTCAATAGAGGTATTCAAGATGAATTCAGTGATTAGAACATTTGAAGATATTTTCAGTACATCACAACAATCATAGGTGCAGAAATTATCAAAGAAAAGAGTTGACGATACAATAAAGAAGATACTAAAAGATACAGGTATGACTAAGAATGAATTCAATAATGCAAAATAGACCGCACCAGCAATAAGGGATATTGGACAGAAAAATTTGTTGACAGTTCCACCTTTGGCATATAAAGGAATCTCTATTGAAGATGTTCAAGTTATTGATGAGGACATCATTGAGCCTACTGAGTTGAGTGTGTCACTAGAAAAACCAATATTTGTAAGAAAATATACTAGATCCACCTGCACTACACCAACAAAGAGAGTAAAAAAGATGGATAGTGGACTAGGTAAAATGCAGAAGACTATCTTTTCTCCAGTAGAAAGGATAAGGACACAAGAAGAAGAATTACCACCTAGATAGAAAATGAGAGATCAAATTTGTATTCAATCACTAGGACAAAAAGAGGTAGGTAGAAGCAAAAAGAAACAATGGAGACCCAAAATTGAGAAAGTGAACCATTTTATCATCAATGAAGGAGACTTCACTAAGCTAAACAATTATTATCACATGTATAATAATTTTGAGAAATTGAATCTTGAAAATGCATTTGTCAGGCATATGATTCTTACTAAAATGAAATTTGAAAACATCAAAGATAAGATACCAAATGATCTATATGATAAATTGATTAACAAGAATAAGAGAGCAATAGAAGAAGACAAAGGAATTCGAGAAATATTTGTAAGAAAATTATGTGTAATAAAAGATGAAGATCATTTTAAAAAGATTATGAAGAGTCTCAGCACCCATTTGAGAAGAAAAAGAAGGACAATTATAATCATGGGAGGAAACTATGAAGAAGTAAATAAGGAAACTGAGGAAGAAGTTTTGAAGGTAATGACTTCTAGACCAGGTTAAACAATGAGTGAATCAGAACAGGATCGTCAAACAATAGAAGCAAAATCATAAGTAAAATAAACACCAGTTCCACCATCCACCATTCATATTAATGATGAATCAATGCATGTTGAAAGTACCATAATTACTATTGACAGAGAAGAAAATCCTTTTGAAGATCAAGAAGAGGATGTTGGCAATTTGGAAGGAATGGTTAATGAACAAGAAGATGAGACAAAAATTAAGGAAGATGATGTAGAAGAAGGAAAAGGAGAAGAAAAGAAAGAAGAAATGAAGGCAACAAAGGATATTCAAGTAGAAATCACCCAACAAGAAATACAAGAGGAAAAAGGTATAGGTAAAGAGGTAAAGCCTATAGAGACTATACCCTAGAAAATCCAAATAGTTACACCACAAAAGGTCACAACAACAAGCCTATCAAAACTACCAATTGAGTCAGTATTAGCTAAATTGGGAGCTGAAGTTGATGATGATGATCAAATAGAGTTGATCTCATCTCTGAATGAAATAATTGGAAATAATAACAAAGTAAAGAGTCTAGAAGGATCTCTACTTGAGGCAACAAACAAGCTTCAAGGAGTTATAACTACTCAAGTCAGTGAAGTTGATCCATAGGTTAAAGAAAGAGAGGCAATTAAAGCTTTTGATAGTGATTTTACTACTTTATTTGGCATTGCATCAATGAAAGCACAAACACTTCATGATGCACAATTATTCCAAATCACTTGTCAGAATATCAAGAATGACTTATAAAACCTTGATATTTTCATTAAGGTATCAAGGAGATGATTAGAGAGAGGAATAGAATTATATAGTTAGTGTGCCTTGTCACACAAACACATCTAAGACATTTCAAAAAATTTGAAGACCAAAGAAATAGAATTGCAAGTCATTTTGAATGAGCTGCAAAATCCTAGCATGAAGATCATTGATACTGAGAATAAAGTGAGAAAAATTCATTAAGAAATATGACTTTTGTAAAATGAGAAGGAAAAAAATTTGAATAGGTTTCGATTAATCAGAGAGCACTTAACCCTGAAGATCAGTAATGTGCAAAATTAACTAGAAGAATGTCTTTCATCAAAGACATCATATGGTAAATTTGCATACCTGAATATTAAAGTTGTTGAGATAGCATCCTATGGGCTATGTGCACTACTCAATGTATCTAATTCTATAAATGATGCAAAGGAAAGGTCAAGAGAGGCTGAATAAAGGCACACCCTAATGATCCAGCCTACTCATCAACATGCAGAAGCAACAACAATAACAATGAGAGAGGGAATGCAGAATCGACAATATCTTATCCATTTAATTTGATTCATACATGCCAAGCTATAAGGCCTTCCCGGTTATGGCTAGGTATTACAATGAATTAAACAAGTCCTCAACCATGTGAGGATCCACCAACAATCTCTAATCTTCTATCTTCTTACTCTAACAAAAACTGCCTCCTAAACTACAACCAAACAACTACATTTATACAAGAGTCTACCAAAATGAGTCATCCTTCAGATCCACAATCAATGGAAGGAATGGTTAGATCTTGGACCACACACTTCCCAATGATGGATACCAACATTAAATCTATGACCCATAATAAATGCACAAGTCAGCCTCAATAGAAACAAAAAGAAACTACATGGTAAGAAAGGATGACTGAGCAACAGACAAGCATCACCGAGTGCTAGTGAAACAACTAACCACCCAGGAGATAACCAACCAAACTTAGTAACCAAAGGAAACCAACCAACTACCAAACCAACTTGGTCAAATAAGGAACCAAGCAACACATACAAACTTCAAAATCTTTTTGGTGACACAAGATTGCCAAGGACCCGAGATGCTACTGCATCAGACACCTGGGGTTATTTTGAAATGATTCTCCAAATCATTTGGTAGATATGATCTGAGCTACATCCAAATCAGACTATGAAATCCATGAACTATCTTCAATTGGTCTATTCTTCCACTTTACCATATATTCCATATATTGTTTTCCTCTTATACTTTTGGGAATTCTTTGCTCCAAAATCTGCTCAACCTCCTCTTTCTGCTTCTTAGGATATTCCATTGGTACTACCGTGTCTTGATCAGGTTCATGATACTCATACAACTTGGTAATTTTGAAAATAGGTTATATGTCCATGTCATCAAGTAACTCAATTTCATATATATTTCCACTATCAAATTTCCTCGAAATCTTGCAAGGTCCAAACTTCTTCATCTTCAGTTCCCCATATGTTCCAATAGGAAATCATGCTTTCTTCAAATGAACCATCACTTCATCACCAAAATAAAAAATCTTATGTCTCCTTGATCTATCAGATCTTTCTTTGTATTTTTTATTACTCTTTTCTAGCTTCAGCTTCACATCTTCATGCAATGTCTTCATGTACTCAACAAATTTTACTCCTTCAACACTTCTCTTACTTTCATCATCAATGTCTCTGAAATCAAATATACCTCTTGGGTGTGTGCCACTTACAATCTCAAATGGTGTTTTTCAGTACTCCTATTCACTAAATTAACATATGAAAACTTTACTTGTGCCAATATAGAATCCCAATTACTCGGTGTGTCTCCAGCTAAACATCTCAAAAGATTACCCAAGCTTCTGTTCACAACTTTAGTCTATCCATCGATTTGTGGGTGAAATGTAGAACTATATTTTAACTCAGTGAAAAATTTCTTCCAAAGAGTTTTCCAAAAGTATCCAACAAACTTACTATCTTGATCAGAAATAATACTCCTCGATAATCCATTCAATCTGACAATTTCCTTAAAGAAAATATCTACTACATGTACTACATCTGATGTCTTTCTACAAGGTATAAAATGTGCCATCTTAGAAAATATATCCACAACAACAAATATAGAATCATTACCTCTTACTATCTTTGGTAAGCCAAGAACAAAATCCATACTAATGTTAATCCAAGGTTTCTTAGGTACAACAATTGGTGTATACAATCTAGCATTCTAACTTACTCCTTTTGCAACTTGACAAATCCCACAACTTTTCACAAACTTTTGAACATCTTTATACAACTATGGCCAATATTATTTCTTCTTAATCAAATTCCATGTTTTATCAATACCAAAATGTCTAGCCAAACCAATATTATGTTTCTCCTTTATCAGATTAGTTTTCATTACTCCTCTCAGTATACACAACTAGATACCTTTAAACAACATGCCTTCCTGAATAAAATATTCATCCCATTTAGTATTTTGATGATCTTGAATAGGTTCTCTGCACTTTCTCCATGGCTCAGAAAAATCAGGATCAAACTCATAAGAATCTCTCATCTCATCAAAACCGAGAACTTCAATTTTCATCTTGGTCATCAAAGATCTTCTTCTACTCAATGCATCAACAACTTGGTTAGCAAATCCACTCTTATGCTTTATCACAAATGTGTAATTCTTCAAATACTCAATCCATTTCATATGTCTTTGATTCAACTTTTTCTGACTACCCAAATACTGTAAAGCCTTATGATCGGTATAGAACACAAATTCACTCGATATCAAATAATGTCTCCATTTCTTCTGTGGTTAAAAAATAGCATAGAATTCTTGATCATACACAGAATATTTCCTTCTAGCATCATTCAACTTTTCACTAAAGAAAGCAACTAGTTTACCTTCTGGACTCAACACAGCTCCAATTGCATTTCCACTTGCATCACATTCCACTTGAAATATTTTACTGAAATTAGCCAATGCCAAAATAGGCAATTCAATAACCTCCTTCTTCAGAGTCTCAAAACTTTTATCAACTCCATGTGTCCACTTGAATTCCCTTTTGTCTCCTCTCATAGTCTCAGTCATAGCATTACAAATTGAACTAAAATTCCTTATGAACTTTTAGTAAAAACTTGCCAAACCATGAAATGATCTTACCTCACTAGCATTCATAGGTGTAGGCCAATTCAAAATAGCTTAAACCTTTTCAGGATCCATTTTCAAACCATCAGCTGAGATCAAAAATCCCAAATACACAATCTCCTCTTTCATGAATGATCACTTTTTAAAATTTATCAGCAACTTTTCTTCTTTCAATCTCAGCAAAACTTGTTGAACAAGAAGCAAATGTTCTTCTCTGGTCTTACTAAATATCAAAATATCATCAAGATATACAATCAAAAACTTACCCAAGATTTTCTTCAAAACTTCATTCATCAACCTCATAAAAGTACTCGATGCATTAGCTAAACCAAAAGGCATAACCAACCACTCATACAAACCTTCTTTCATCTTGAAAGAAGTCTTACAGTCATCACCTTATCTAATTTTGATCTTATGATACCCATTTTTCAAATCAGTTTTGGTGAAATACTTTTCTCCACTCAAACTATCCATTATATCATCCATTCTTTGTATAGGAAACCTATACTTCACTGTTATCTTATTGATTTCTCTGGAGTCAGTACACATTCTCCATTCTTCATTCTTCTTGAGTGCCAATACAATAGGTACTACACAAGGACTCAACCTTTCTTTTATCAAACCTTTCTCTAGCAACTCTTGAATCTATCGATTCAATTCCTGATTCTTGATTGGTGTTAACTGATGAGGTGTCTTATTTGGTAAACTAGCTCTAGGGATTAGATCCATACAATGATCAATGGTTGTCTTTGGTGGCAAACCATTAGGTACATTATCAGAAATGATTTCACTATACTCGATGAGTAACTTATCAATCTCCTCAGGAAGACTATCCTCTATTTTCTTACTCAGTTTGTTAGGAATCACAGCAAAACATACATCATTCTTTTTCAAATCCTTAACAAACTTTCTTCCCTCCATCAAACAAACTTTCACAGATGTGCACGCATTACTAATAGGAACTTCCATCAAAGGTAACAAGATTTGTTTCTTTCCATTAGCCACAATAGTATACTTAGGCAAACTCCCATCATATATAGCATGTCTATCATATTGCCAAGGTCTACCCAAAAAAATATCACAACAATCCATAGGCATGATATCACATAACACCTTATCGTAGTACTTTCCAATCTTCAAATTCACATAAAATTGTTCACTTACCAAGTGTGTGTGCTCATCTTTGATCCATGAAATCTAATAGGGCTTCGGATGTTCCAACCTTTTCAACTACAACTTTGTGAACATTTCCTTAGATGCCAGATTCTCCAAGCCACCACTGTCAATGATTACCTTTCGAACTTTATCAAAAACTCTACATCTAGTCTTGAACAAACTTTTCCTTACCAAATCTTCCTTTTTTCTTTCATTCCACAGTGCTCTCCTTACCATCAAGTTATTTTCTTTCTCAGTTTCATTCAGTGACTCCTCTTGCACCAAAGAATTTCAATTGCTAGCAGTCTTTGCACTAGCATGTGTACATTCAAATGATCTATGTCCTTATTCTCCATAATTGTAACAAGTTCCTCAGAAAATTTCTTTGCTATAATCACCTTAGTAGTTACTACCTCTGCCTATAGATGAACTTTCACCTTTCTACTTGGTCTTGCCTTTATCTAGACTTGTCTTTTTTGGTTCAGATCTACCAATTTCAGCATGGGATCTACCTCTTCCTCTAGGGAATCTACCACCTCTACCTCTTTGTCTTTGCTCATGTCTCTTATTCAATTTCTCCTTGGCTTTCAATGCAAATTAATAAGCCTCTTGAATATTCTTCAACTTGACCAAACTAATTTCCTCTTGGATGGAAGCTCTCAAACCATTTAGGTATCTAGCAATTCTTTCTACATCATCTTCATCATGTCCAGATCTAATATCTAATCTATAGAATTCCTTAGTATATTCCTTTACCAAGTTATCTTTCTACCTTAGACTCTACATTCACCTAACTAGGCTAATCTGATAATCACAAGGTAAGAACTTTCCTTTCAACTTATTCACCATTTTATTCCATACCTTGATTTTGTCTTTTCCTTTCCTCTTTCTATCCAACTACAGATGTTCCCACCATAAGGATGCATGACTTTTCAACTTTGTGGTTGCAATTTTCACCTTCTTGTCTTCAGGTATATTTTCATACTCAAAATACTTTTCCATCTCGGTGATCTAGTCCACCAATTCATCAGAATCTAGTTTTCCACCATACTCAAGAGGATTAAAATGTGGTGTAGACTTTAGACTTGTCAAATCCTTCAAAAATATTTCTTCACCTTGATCCATCACAGGTGCAGGTTCTTCATTCACCTATTCTTCCTCAATTTCATCATCACTAACATCTTCAAGATGTTTGTCTCTTCTCTGGGCTATTTCAATAGCTTCCAATCTAGCAACAATTTGTCTCAACATGTCTGCCAATCTTGGATTTGCATCTTGCCTCCCACGAACCATCTTGACAACCCTCTACAATTGTAGGTCAGATCGCAATCTACTACCCCACAAAAATTCAACTAGGGCTTCACAAGAAGGAACCCACAAATCTAGATCCACAGACCTAGATCCAAATCTCACATCACTCTGATACCACCTAATGTAAAGGCAAGGTTAAGAGGGGCTAAATAATGGCACACCCTAATGATCCAATCTACTCATCAACATGCAGAAGCAAAAACAACAATAGAGAGAGAATGTAAAATCAACAATATCTTATTCATTCAATTTGATTCATACATACTAGGCTATAAGGCCTTCTTAGTTATGACTAGATATTACAATGAATTATAGAAGTCCTCAAACATGTGACGATCTACCAACAATCTCTAATCTTCTATGTTCTTACTCTAACTAAAACTACCTCCTAACTACAACCAAACAACTACATTTATACTAGAGTCTATCGAATTGAATCAGCCTTTAGATCCATAATCAATAGAAGGAATGGTCAGATCTAGGACCACACACTTCCTAATGATGGATACCAACATTAAATCTATGACCCATAATAAATGCACAAGTCAGCCTCAACAGAAACAAAAAGAAACTACTTGGTAAGAAAGGATGACTAAGCAACAGACAAGCATCACCAAGTGCCAGTGAAACAACCAACCACCTAGGAGATAACCGACCAAACTTGGTAACCAAAGGAAACTGACCAACTAATGAACCAACTCAGTCAAAGAAGGAACCGAGCAACATAGAAAAACTTCAAAATCTTTGTTGGTGACACAGGATTGCCAAGGACCCAAGATGCTCCTGCATCAATAAAGAAGAGATTGTTAGAATTATTTATAACAATAGAGAGGGGAGATGAATCAGTTTTTCTCAGGTCCAAATGTAGCAATTGAACTTTCTAGAACTTCAACAATCTCAGAACACAACTTGGTCTCTAAAGTATATATCAGAAACATATAACATGCAGTCCACTATCCAAAACTAATTAACTTGCAGAATATAAAAAAATTCATATCAAAACATTCACACAAGTATAAAACCAAGATTTATAGTGGAAACCCAACTTGGGAAAAACCACTTTGTAACATGCTACTAATATTTCACTCTTCTGAAGTGAGCTCTATGAAAAGCCAACCTTGTGAAAGTTTTACAAACACACTACTAGGTATGACCCTATTAAAGGATTTAAACACTCTGTCAAAAGTGACCTGGTTAAAAGATTTAAGTACATTCCATTAGAATTCCACCTTGATTAATGGATCTATACAATAACTGTCAAGTCAACCTTGATTAAAGGATTTAGAATGATATAATGGTTAGAAAGTAATAGTAGTTTCTAATCTAAAAAACATACAACTCACTTTGCAAATAAGATCCACTTTGCACATATATGTTGATTTACTAACTGAGCTTCATTTCCATCTATATCACTAATCTTCTTGGAATTCACTTCATGCAATCACAACTCTGTTTGGCTCCTTCATAATTTCACCTTCAACCTTCTACTTAGACTTATCAGTTAATAACATCAACAACTTTAGATCCTTACTGTAACCTCAGAATTAGGTTTTCCTTTATACCTCTTTGATTTGGTAGATCCATCTTTTGCCACTTAATCTCATCTGTAGATCTTAGGTTTAGATCAGATTCATCAAATATTTCCATCATTATGTTCTTCATCCTTCCTTCTAGATACATCTTCAAACTTCTCATTGAATCCACAATAGAATGATTTACCATGAATTAAACACTCCATACAATAAATTAATAAAGTCAACATGATTTACATATCCCAAGAATTCAACTAAGTCGGCTGAGAACCTCAATTCTTTCTCTGAATGTAAATTAATGACATTTGGTCAATACCATGTTCATCACCTCAGTCATCATTGAATATCTTGATCATCTCTACAAAATGTCTTCCTTGGCTAACACTGTCTTTGCTCAGTAATTTACCATCACTCAGCTTATACTAATGTTCAGTCAACACTAAATTTACTCAACATATAGTGGTACTTAGTTGACACTAACATCACTCGGTTTAAATTATATTTCTTCACTTTTTCTTGGTTAAGCCTACTTCTTCATTCTTTATTCTTACTTAGATAAACAATACGGTATCTTATCAATGTGCCAACTAATCAAGTACCTATTGAAGTATCAAATAACTCAACCTTTCCTTAGGTTCTCTTGTTATCTACTTTCCCTAATCCTCTTCATCAATCATTAGCTATGATACTCTCCTAGATAGAAACTATCTTAGTAGTTAAGGTTTGACATCAATGACAATATAACAATTGTTTCAATCATAGTTTCCAACAATCTCCCCCTTTGGCATTGATGGAAAAACCACATGAATAACACGTGATTTACCAAACAATCCAAAACCTTTGTCTGTGCATCGAATTTGTGTAATATCCTTAGCTTCATTCTAATTCACAACATCTTTTCCTTTCCTGACCACATACATAGTTACTCCCTCTAAATATTTCCAATCAACCAACTATCTCTGAATATCTCCCTCAAGTTCAATGAATCCTCTGTGTTTTCTTTTGAATCTCTCCCTCTTTGACAACAATGCCAAAGAAGTATATATCACTTACATCTTCCATATGTAGATGTCTTCTTGTCAGTTTAGTATGTTGTATTTCTCCCTCTGTCATCAAGATTATGAGTGATTATCATCTTTTTTGTACTTCTCACAACTCTAGGCAACTCCTAAAGTGTGACCTTTACTACATCAATTTGTCAAATATTTTGTGTAGCACATTTGATGCAGTGCTTCTAGTTGACTAGGTAGCCTCAGTTAGGGGAATCACCCCTATTTTACCTCTAACATATTCATGAGCATCCTTAGGTAAATATTTTGTGAATATTTCTGCTAGTTGTTGTTTTGTATTCACATATTCCATTCTCACTTCTTTATCTTGTACTAGCTCTCTCAAGTAATGATACTTGATAGTAATATGCTTAGTCTTTGTGTGCATCACTAGATTCTTTGATATATTGATAGTACTTGTGTTATCACATAAAATAACAATTGGTTCAGTGATTTCCTCTTTCATTCCTTTCAATAATTTCTTGATCCATACCAAATTTGAACAATTCACTACAGTTGCTACATACTCAGCTTCTACTGGAGATTGGGAAATGTAGTTCTATTTATTTCTTGTCCAAGAGACTAATCTCTTTCCTAGAAAGAATGGTCCACCACTTGTACTTTTCCTATCATCAACATTTCCAGCCCAATATGCATTAGTGTAGACTCTTAGTTCAAATTTCTCATTTCTCTTGTAGTATAATCCATAATCCTTTGTCCCTTTCAAATATCTCAATATTCTCTTCACTGCCATCATATGATTTTCCTTATGATTGGCATAAAATCTTGCCACAATCCCAACTTCTAGGGCTATATTCGGTCTATTGTGGACAACATATTGTAGCTTTCCAATCATAGATCTATACAGGGTTTGATTCACTTTAGCGGTATCATTAGTTTTAAATAGTTTCTGTCCAGTAGCCATAGGTGTACTTACTGGTCTGGAATCGTCCATACCAAAAGTTTTCAATACCTCTTTAACATATTTAGATTGAGTGATAAAGATACGTTTCTCCATCTAATAAACTTGTAATTAAACAAATAATTTTATCTCACCAAACATAGACATTTCAAACTTAGTTTGCATCTCATTTGAAAATTTCTAATATAGGGCATTTTGTCCTCCAAATATGATATCATCAACAAAAATTTCAACTAACAAAATCCCTTTACCTTCTTCAATTTTCATATATAGATTTTTGTTGTCATTTTTTCTTGCACATCCAATATTTATCAAATAATAGTGCAGTCTCTCATACCATACTCTCAGAGCTTGTTTCAATCCATACAGTGCCTTTTTCAATTTCTAAACCATATTTTTCTTGCTTGGGTCAACAAATCCTTTAGGTTTTTCAATGTATATTTCTTCTTCTAATATAATTTTTAGAAATGCACATTTGACATCCATCTGATATAATTTGAAATATTTATATGCAACATATGCAAGTAGAGTCCTTATTCCTTCTAATCTTACTAGATGGAAAAATCTTTCCCCATAGTCTATTCCTTCTTCTTGTGCATAACCCTTGCATACCAATCTTTCCTTGTTTCTTGTTACTTGTCTATGTTCATTCAACTTGTTTCTAAATACCCATTTTGTTCCTATAACATTCTTATCTTTTGGTCTCGGCACTAGAGTCCAAGTATCATTCTTTTTTATCTGATCAATTTCTTCATTCATAGCTTATATGGAGTCATCATTCTCTAAAGCATCTTTTACTATCTTAGGCTCAAACTCACACAGTAAACATGTAGGGTCTTTCAAATTACTTCTTATCAAGATTCCAGATTCTTTATCTCCAATGATTTTCTTAGGCTTATGATGTCTTCTTACATATTGTGCTAATGTAGGTTCAGATTTCTTTTCTCCTTGATTCTTATTTTTAGGTTCATCATGTTAATTATTAGCTTCATCTTCTGATTGCTCAACAAAGTCCTCCTGATGCTTGAAAACATCCTCCTGATGCTCGATAGCATCCTCCTAATGCTTGGAAGCATCCTCCTGATGCCCAGCATTGCTTACCCATGACTCTGCATCTGGTTCAAGTGTGTTACTTTCTCTCCTTCCATGTAAAAAAAAGATCTGTAATCTTCAAGTTCTTATTTTCCTTCTAGTTCATTCTTCTCTTCATATTCATCAACTCTAGCATTTGCACTTTCCACAATTTGTTAGTTTTAGAATTCAAACACTTATAAGCTTTTCTCTTAGTAGAATAACCTATAAATATGCCTTCATCTCATTTTGTATCAAATTTTCCATTCCTATTTTCTTTCCTTATTGTAATGGGAAAAATATAGATAGGGTTCAGAACAATGGGGGTTTGCACATAAAAGAGACCCTAAACCAACATTTAACACAAAACATATAAATCTAATCATAAGGAATATAAATCAGGAAATGCTTGCAAAGAATAATGAAATCAGATAACATTAAATACATACCTCATAACATAGTAGATTTGGAAATACCCATTTTCTGGTGTATGTACTAATTTTCTACAAATTCTGCAATAAGATCTAGAATAGAAACACAGAGATGGAGAAAACCCAAAAATATTTCTCTTTTCTAAGTTAGGTCAACCTTGACCACTTTATGTTAAACTTGACCTGTACTAGTCTAATGGAAATTTTGTTCGCGAATCCTCAAAGTTTTCCAAAAAGGGTATCCAAATCTACTTTGTAATTCATTATTCTATACCTGCACCTACAAGAAAACTAGTTTATTGTTTGGATGAGGGGTTTACCTTGGTCAAACCCCGGTTTTGGAATTAACCTTGAAATAGAATTGAAATGGAGAATGCTAGCAATTAGTAGAAGTAGATCTAACAATGAAGCTATGATATTCAATAGATATGCAATTATATTTGAAATGTAAAAAAGTGTTAGAATAATTGAGAGGGAGGTGAATCAGTTAGATCATATATCCTATAGTCCCAAATATAAATATGTACCTTATCAAAGAATTCCAACAAATTATGCAACTCGGTAACATAAAATATTAATCTGTCTATTCACTTGATCAATTACTAGTTAAATAGATAATTGTGATTACCGACCAACTCAATTATGTAGTATGTAAAGTATGAAAGAAAAAAATCATCACAAATAACACAAAACACAATGATTTAACATGGAAACCCTATTAAGGGAAAAACCACCTGGGACCGGTAACCCAAAATAATTCACTCTTCTAAAGTGAGCTTAGTGAAGAACCAACCCTATTAAAGGTTACAAACACACTATTAGGTGTGACCTTGTTAGAGGATTTAACAATAACAGTTAACTTTTGACCAACATTCACTATGGGGTCAATAAGATAACAATGTACATTCTTAGAATGACATAGGGTAGAATATAAGACTGTTAAGTCCACTTGGTTAAGAGATTTTTTGAATCAATGATTAAATTACTACAGTATGATCTGATTCAAATACAACTCAATTGCAGATATTCAGATCTATGCTAAGCCCATACAAATCCTCTAATCAATAATCAAATTCACTTCTTCAATATTCAACTTATTGTCCCTCGGTAAATAGTTCTCTAATGCTCTGTTAACTCTATAGTTCGGTTCTTTCACTAACCAATTTGATCAAGCATGCATGAATAGTCTTCAGGCAATATCTCTATAGTCCTCTTCCTCTGGCATAGTTTCAACAATGAAACTCATATCTCTTATATAAACAAGTAAACCATTTTCATTCCAGCCATTTAAATTTTTTCACTTAATCTCCTTCATCCATTTTGCTTCTTAAACATTCCTTGATAAATGTGTCATTAACGTATTTCAATATCATCCTTTAGATCTTCTCTGAATTATGTCAGCCATGGATCTCATAACAAACTTAATCCTCAACCTTGAAATCATAACAATATCCATCTCATCAAATTCAGTCAGTTGTTCTTAGCATTTAATGTTTTCATCCATCATCGGTTAATACAAAAATGCATCAGTGATAACTATTTAAACTAGCTCGGTTGATACTGTCAATTGGTATACACTGTACTCGCTCAGTGTATACAAAAATCTTCAATTACTGACCACATTGTCTTATCCAATTTTAGTTATGTTCTTCATAATAGATTAATGCAACATAATCAAGTGAACAATATAAAGCCATAGACTCATCAATAAGTTACCTAATGTTTTCCTTATTCTTATCTATCATATCCATCTTCTTCTCATGTAGATATCTTAGTTCTTCATCTTTTCTTGCTCTGACATATGTTCATATGTCTTTAATTAACATGATAAGTACTATCAAGACTAGTTGACATCAATGACAACATATTTACTGATTTAATCATCTTACATATCAATTCAGTGCTCGGTGATCTCTAATCAATGTTTCTTTAGTTAATTCAGATATTCAATCAGTTGCAGTTCATCAATCTCTCTCTTTGGCATTGATGGCAATAGAAGCAATATGAAAGAAAATATGCCATGAACATACCAAACATGTATTCTACAACTATGTAAGAAAATTTTATAACTCTGTAAGCCCAAATTTAATATGTTTAATCACTACAAAACATAACAATATTATAAGTGTAGACTTTCCCTGGGGATTTGATCTATTCATCTCTTTGAATCCTTTTGTGTGTCTCCATTTCTCTCTGTTCTCAGTAACTGATTTTCCATATTCATTCTCTCTATTTTTTCAAATTCATTTTCTCTCCCTTTGACAACAATGCCAAAGAAAAAAATATGAATAGCTCTATAGTAGCCAAGTATTTCTATTGTTCAGTTCATATCATGTACCTTCAGTGCACAAATAAACAAATTTTTGTTTCAGCTTCTACAATCTTTCACAACCTTAGACATAATCCAAAGTGTGAACTATGTGCATCAACATGAATGATCTTCTGATAAATGTAGGTTGATGCAACCTCCTGATCACCTCAGTGACTAGTAGACAAGGGACAAACCCCGAGTCTATTTCTCAAGTATTCAAATGTATGCTTTGGTAATGGTTTATTAAATATGTCAGCAAGTTGTTCCTTAGATGTTACAAATTCCAGTTGTACTTGCTTCTCTTGAACTTGTTCTCTTAAGTAGTGATACTTAATAGATATATGCTTTGTCTTCAAATGCATCACATGATTCTTTGAAATGTTTATAGCACTAGTGTTATCACAATATATAATCATTGGGTCATTGGTTACCTCATTCATCCCTTCCAACACTTGTCTGATCTAGGCTATATTTGAACAATTTGCAGCAGCAACAACATGCTCTACTTCAGCAGTGGACTGAGAAATGCATGCTTGTTTCTTACTGATCCAAGTCACAAGCCTTTCCCCTAAAAAGAATGCTCCACTAGTTGTACTCTTCTGATCATCTATGTTTCCAACCCAATCTACATTGGTGTAAACCTTTCATTTAAATTTTGCTTCCAATGTGTACCATAACCCATAGTCCTCTATTTTGTTCAAGTATCTCAAGATTCTCTTTACAACAACCATATGTGAATCTTTAGGATTGCCAGAAAATATTGCCACAATCCCTACTGCATGTGCTATATCAGGCCTAATGTGTACAACATACATCAATTTAATAATCATAGATCAGTATAGAGTCTGATTTACTTTGGTAGATTCATCATCTTTTGTTAATTTGTAGCTAGTCACCATTGGTGTTCCCATAGGTTTAGCATCTTCCATGCAAAAAGTTTTCAGTACTTCTTTAATGTATTTTGATTATGTGATGAAAATCCCATCTTTCTGTTGTATAATCTAGAAACCCAAAAAGAATTTAATCTCTCCAAACATAGATATCTCAAATTCTTTCCTCATTTCATCAGCAAAAGATTTGCAAATTTGATCTTGTCCACCAAAGATTATATCATCAACAAATATTGAAGCAATCAAAATGTTATCATTAGAATCTCCTTTCATATACATATTACTATTTTCACTAGTTCTCACAAAGCCAATACTTATAAGATAAGCATGCAATCTTTCATACCATGCCCTCAATGCTTGCTTTAGTCCATATAAAGCTTTGTTTAGTCTACAAACCATGTCTCTCTAATTCAGATCAACAAACCCTTCAAGTTGTTCTATGTAGACCTCCTCCTCAAGTATTCCATTTAGAAATGTTGATTTCACATCCATTTGATATACCTTAAATCCCTTATGTGTAGCATAGGAAAGCAATATTTGAACTCCTTCCAATCTAGCAATAGGTGTAAAGGTTTCACCATAATCAATACCTCTTCTTGTGCATATCCCTTACAAACAAGTCTTGCTTTATTCTTTGTAACTTCTCCATTCTCATTCAGCTTATTTATGAAAATCCTCTTAGTACTGATAACATTTTTATCTTTCGGTCTAGGCACTAAGGTCCATGTCTTATGGGTATGTGCAAGATCATGAGGGGCCAAACTATGCCCTTAAGTGGCAATGAAAAATCAGCAAATCAGGGTTAGTCAACTTGACATGAATATTTCAACTAGCTATGAGCCTAATATCAAAAAGTTGTAAGAATAGAATCTATAGAAAATTGAATGTAGTTTCTAAACTACTAGGCCTTTTTTGAGAAAAAGTTAGTATGATTGGTGAAAATTATAGATTTCAGTGCAGTAGCACAAAAATTTTAGGAAAAAAATAAGAAGTAGCTATATGTCTGACCACCTTAATCATAATCAAATGATAATATTTTATTATAAGATATTATATATAAGTAGTAGACTCATGCCCAGATGTGACACATATTTTTTGTAATTTTATTCCAAAAAAATAATTAATTATGAATTTTTTGCTACAACATTTTCAGAATAAAAAAACTCTCATGTATGACCACCTTAACTCATTCAAAACTTTACAAAATTCAATTTTTATTTATTTTTCCTTATAGTAGGCAAAGCATAGAATGTGACACATTTTTCATATTTCAAAAATGTTATACTATCTAAAACTTATAGTCATTTTTCAATCAGTATATAAATCAACACTTTAGAGGTAGCTCAATTAGAAAATAACTAATAATTACTTACCAAATTCAAAATTTGATAGCAATTATATCGATAGAAAACTGATAATCTCCTTAAGATACCCTTTTCATTTTATCAAATTTGGGTGAAAAAAAATTCGTCAGCTACATTGTCAAAGTTTTGAACTGACATCACCACTTTTTGGCCCCTCATGATCTTGTACATACCCTTATTCTTTTTAATTTTTTCAATCTCCTCATTCATAGCATTTATCCATTCCTCTTTTTCAATTGCATCCCTAACATTCTTCAGTTCAAACTCACAAACTAAGCATGTGTTTTGTCTTAACTTACTTCTTGTCAGCATGCCATCTTTCTTGTCTCCAATGATTTGGTTCTCAGGATGATGTCTTCTAACAAATCTTGCTAGCACTTGATCTCTCCTCTGCTCATCATTATATTAAGGTATAGTTTCTTTCTTGATAGATTCTTCCCAATTCTTGGTGTCCATTTGCTGACTGTTAGTATCATTTTCCTGATGCTCGGTAGATTCAGCCTATGGCTTCGGTAGATACTCTAGATCTTCAAAATAAGTGAAGCTACCATAGTCTTCCACCTCCTTCATGCTTTTTACATCATTCTTGTCAGCAAACTCATCAACTTTTACATTTGCACCTTCTATCATCTTATTAGTAACTTTGCTCAGAAATTTGTAAGCTTTAATTTTAGTAGAATATCCTAAGAATATTCCCTCATCACCTTTAGAGTCAAATTTTCCATTCCTCTCATCTTTTAGAATATAACACTTGCTACCAAAAATTCTAAAATAACTTACACTCGGTGTGTATCCAAACCATAACGTGTAGGGTGTCTTGTTTGTATCTTTCTTTAGCTGAACTCAGTTTAGGACATATATTGTTGTGTTAACTACCTCTCTCCAATACATTTGTGCTACATTCTTCTCAATCATCAATGTTCTAACACAATCAACAATAGATATATTTCTCCTTTTAGCAATTCCATTCTGTTGTGGTGTTCTAGGTGTAGAAACCTATCTTTTTATACCATGCTCATTAAAGAAGTTAGTAAATTCATCAGAAACAAACTCACCTCCTCTATCATACCTTAAGAATTTCAATTATTTTTAGGTTTCTTTCTCTACTTTAGCCTTATACCATTTAAACAGTTTGAATGCCTTAGATTTTTCTTTTAAGAACATAACTATCATCAATCTAGTATAGTCATCAAAAAACAAAATAAAGTATCTACCTCCATAGTAGCTTTTAGTTCTCATGGGACTACATAAGTCAGTGTGAACCAACTCCAAAATACCTTTAGATGAGTAGTCCTTACTTTTAAAACTAGATTTTTTCATCTTCCCTTTCTGACATTGATGACACATAACATGACCAGGTTTGGTTAGACTACGCAATCCTCTAACTTTTCTCTTTTTACTCATCTTAATCATGTTAACAAAATTTACATGACATAACCTCTTATGCCATAACCATGCATCTTCATTTTTCACCAGTAAACAAGAAATCTCAGTATTTTCAAGATAAAATAAGTTACCTTTTGATTGTCCTCATGTTTTGACAAGCTTTCCATTTTCATCATAGATCTTTACCTTATTTCTTTCAAATGCCACTTGGTGACCTAAGTTATTAATTTGTGCCATGCTCAAAAAATTGTAATTCACTCCTTTTACCTAGTATGCATTATCACATCTAATTTTATCATTTAGTAGAATAGATCCTTTTCCTTTAACCATGCAAGGTGTATCATTACCCATTTTTACTGATCCTCTATTATAGTGCTCAAGATGATCAAACTTATCTTCATGACTAGTCATGTGATGTGTATAGCCACTATCAATGATCAAAGTATTATTTTTACTAATGTTAGAAATGAGTGTTGTTTCTACATACCTTTCCTTCTCTTTAGAATCATCTTTCATTACAACAAAAACTACCTCAATGTCATCATCAGTGTCGGTGTCGGTGTCCTCATCTTTGACCAAATAACACACATTTTTTCCCTTATCTTTTTTATCTCATTTGTTTCTATTGTATTATCGATAACCTCTATTGTTTCTTCTTCCATAGTGATGCAAGGAAGGATGGAGGCAAGGGGCCAAAGGCACACCCTACTAGATCCACCGTGTAGAGATCACATGCAGAAGAAACAAAAAAAAATAGTGAGAGAGAGAATGTAGATACTTTCATATATTTACTTCAAATTGATTCATACATGTCGGGCTATAAGGCCTTCCTAGTTTAGGCTAGATATTAAAATCAAGTACAGAAGTCCTCCAACATGCGAGGATCTTCCAATAATCTCCAAATTTCTATCTTCTATCTTCTATCCAAAAACTGATGTCCTAAACTCTAACCAAACAACTACATTTATACAAGAGGCTACTGAATCAAGTTAGCCTTCAGATCCATAGTCAATGGATGGAATGACCAGATCTAGGTCCACACACTTCCCAGTGATGGATACCATCATTAAATCAATGACCAAAATTAATTGCAAGAGTCGGCCTCAAAAGAACTCCAAAATAAACAACTCGATAAGCAAGGAAAACTGAGTGCCAAAAAAGCATCAATGAGTGCCAAGGAAATAACTGAGTGCTAGAGAGATAACTAACCAACAAAGGTGAACAAAGGAAATTGAGAAACACCGAACCAACTCAGTCAAAGAAGGAACTGAACAACATAGAAAACTTCAAACATCTTTTTGGTGACACATGATTGCCAAGCACCTAAGATGGTCTTGCATCACACACCTGGGGTTATTTGGAAATGATTCTCTGAATCATGAAACCGGTATGATCTGAGTTGCATCCAATTCAGACTATGAAATCCATGAACTGTCTTCAATCAGTCTATTCTTCCACTTCACTAGATATTCCATATACTATTTTCCTCTTGTACTTCTGCCAATTCTTTGCTCCAAAATATTCTCAACTTCTTTGGTCTACTTCTTAGGATAATCCATTGATACTGCCATGTCTTCATTAGGTTCATGATACTCATACAAATCAGAACTATTGAATATGGGTGATATGTCCATGTCATCAGGTAACTAAATCTCATATGGATTTCTAGTGTCAAATTTCTTCAAAATCTTGCATGGTCCAAACTTCTTCATTTTCAGCTTCCCATATGTTCTAATAGGAAATCTTCCTTTCTTCAAATGAACCATTACTTCATCACCAACTAAAAAATTCTTATGTCTTCTTGATCTATCAACTCTATCTTTGTATTTTTTATTACTTTTCTCTAGCTTATGTTTCACATTTTCATGCAATGTCTTCATGTACTCAGCAAACTTTACTCCTTTAGCACTTATCTTTCTTTCATCAACAATATCCCTCAAATCAGATATACCTCTTAGTTGTATTCCATTTACAATCTCAAAGGGTGTTTTTCCAGTACTCCTATTCACTAAATTATTGTATGAAAACTCTTCTTGTACCAACATATAATCCCAATTGCTTGATGTGTCTCCAACTAAACCTCTCAAAAGATTTCCCAAACTTCTATTCACAACTTTTGTCTATCCATCAGTTTGTGGGTGAAATGTAGAACTATACTTCAACTCGGTGCAAAACTTTCTCCAAAGGGTCTTCTAGAAGTATCCAAAAAATTTATTGTCTTAGTTAGAGATAAGACTCCTCAGTAATCCATGCAATCTGAAAATTTCCTTAAAGAAAAGATCTTCTATATGTACTACATCTGATGTCTTTCTACAAGGTAAAAAATGTGCCATTTTAGAAAATCTATCCACAACAAAAAAATATAGAATCATTACCTCTTACTGTCTTCAATAAGCTAAGAAAAAAATCCATACTGATGTCAATCCAAGGTTTCTTAGGAACAAAAATTAGTGTATACAATCCATTATTCTAACTTACTCCTTTTGCAACTTGACAAATTCCACAACTTTTCACAAATTTCTGAACATCTTTATACAATTTTGGCCAAAAGTATTTCTCCTTAAGTAAATTCAATATTTTATCAACACCAAAATGTCTAGCCAAACCACTACTATGTTTCTCCTTTATCAAATTAGTTCTCATTTCTCCCCTTGGTATACACAACTAAATACCTTTAGACAACATGCCTTCTTGAATAAAATATTTTTCCCATTTAGTACTCGATTGATCTTGAATAGGTGTTCTACACTTTCTCCACGGCTTAGAAAAATCAAGATCAAATTCAAGAGAATCTCTCATGTCATCAAATCCAAGAACTTCAATTTTCATCTTGGTCATCAAAGATCTCCTTCTACTCAATGCTTCAGAAACTCATTTAGTGACTCCACTCTTATGCTTTATCACAAATGTATAACTTTGCAAATACTCAACCCATTTCATATGTCTCTGATTCAACTTATTCTGACTACCTAAATACTGTAAAGCCTTATGATCAGTATACAATACAAACTCACTCAGTATCAAATAATGTCTCCATTTCTACAATGCTTGAACAATAGGATAGAATTCTTGATCATACACAGAATATTTCCTTCTTGCATCATTAAAATTTTCACTAAAGAAAGCAATAGGTTTACCTTCTTGACTCAACATAGCTCCAATTACACTTCCACTTGCATGAAATTTACTTGAAATACCTTATTGAAATCAGGAAATGACAAAACAAGCAATTCCACAACCTTCTGCTTTAGAGCCTCAAAACTTTTAGCAGCTCCATGTGTCCACTTCAATTCTCTTTTATCTCCTCTCATAGTCTCAATCACAGCATTACAAATTGAACTAAAATTCCTAATGAACTTTCGGTAAAAAATTTCCAATCCATGAAATTATCTTACCTGACTAGCATTCTCAGGTGTAGGCCAATTCAAAATAGCTTCAACCTTTTCAGGATCCATTTTCAAACCGTTAGCTGAAATCACAAATCCCATATACACAATTTCCTCTTTCATGAATGAACACCTTTTTAGATTTATTAGCAAGTTTTCATCTTTCAACCTCTGCAATACTTGTTTTACATGCAACAAATGTTCTTCTCTAGTCTTACTGAATATCAGAATATCATCAAGATATAAAATCACAAACTTACCTAAAAATTTCTTCAAAACTTCATTCATCAATCTCATAAAAGTACTCGGTGCATTAGTTAAACCAAAATGCATAACCAACCACTCATACAAACCTTCTTTTGTCTTGAAAGTAGTTTTCCACTAATCACCTTCTCTGATTCTGATCTTATGATACCCACTTTTCAAATCAATTTTGGTAAAATACTTTGGTCTAGTCAAACTGTCCATTAGATCATCCATTCTTGGTATAGGAAACCTATATTTCGCTATTATCTTATTGATTTCTCTAGAATCAGTGCACATTCACCATTCTCCATTCTTCTAAAGTGCCAATATGGAAGGTAATACACAAGGACTCAAACTTTCTCTGATCAAACCTTTCTCCAACAATTCTTGAATTTGTCGGTTCAATTCTTGATTCTCAGTAGGTGTCAACTAATGTGGTGCCTTATTAGGTAAACTAGCTCCAGGTATTAGATCCATGCAATGATCAATGCTTCTCTTTAGTGGAAAACCATTAGGTACATTATCAAAAATGATCTCACTATACTCATTAAGTAACTTATCAATCTCCTTAGGTACACTATCCTCTATTTTCTTACTCAGTTTGTTAGGAATCACAACAAGACATACATCATTCTTCTTCAAATCCTTAACAAACTTTCTTCCTTCCATCAAGCAAACTTTTATAGATGTACAAACATTGCTAATAGGTTCTTCCATCAAAGGTAACAAGATTTGTCTTCTCCCATCAATCCAAATAGTATATTTATGTAGTCTACCATCATATATAGCGTGTCTATCATATTGCCAAGGTCTACCCAACAAAATATGACAACAATTCATAGGCATGATATCACATAACACCTTAACATAGTACTTTCCAATTTTCAAATTCACATAACATTGTTCACTTACCAAGAGTGTATGCTCATCTTTGATCCATGAAATCTGATAGGGCTTTGTATGTTCCAACCTTTTCAACTACAACTTTTCAACCATTTCCTCAGATGCCAGATTCTCTAAGCTACCACTATCAATAATTACCTTCCAAACTTTGTCAGAAACTCTACATCTAACCTTGAAGAAACTTTTCCTTACGAGATCTTCCTTATTACTTTCACTCAAAAGTGCTCTTCTTACCATCAGGTTATTTTCCTTCTCAAGTTCATTTGGTGACTCTTCTTGGACCAAAGCATTCCTACTGCTACCGACCTTTTTACTTTCATGTGTACACTCAAATGATCTATGTCCTTTTCCATAATTGTAACAATTTCCTCAGAAACCACCTCTATTATAACCACCTCAATAGTTACTACCTCGACCTCTAAATGAACTTTCACCTTTCCACTCGATCTTGCCTTTATCTAGATTTATCTTTTCAAGTTCAGATCTACTATTTTCACCATGAGATCTATCTCTTCCTCTAGGGAATCTTCCACCTCTACCTCTTTCTATTTTCTCACATCTCTTGTTCAAAATTCTCCTCAGCTTTCAATGCAAATTTATAAGCCTCTTCAATGTTCTCCAATTTGACCAAACTAATTTCTTCTTGGATGGAAACTCTCAAACCATTCATGTATCAAGCAATTCTTTGCACATCATCTTCATCATGTCCAAATCTGATATCTAATCTATAGAATTCCTTAGTATATTCTTTTATAGAGCTATCTTTCTACCTCAAACTTTGCATTTGCCTAGCTGGATTAATCTGATAATCACAAGGTAAGAACTTTCCTTTCAATTTATTCATCATTTTGTTCCATACCTTGATTTTGTCTTTGACTTTCCCCTTTCTGTCCAACTGTAGATGTTCCCACCATAAGGATGCATGAATTTTCAACTTTGTGCTTACAATTTTCACCTTCTTTTCCTTAGGTACATTCTCATATTCAAAATAATTTTCCATTTCGGTGATCCAGTCCACTAATTCATCAAAATCCAATTTCCCACTATACTCAGGAGGATTAAAGTGTGGTGTAGACTTAAGATTCATCAAAGACTTCAAGAATATTTCCTCAACCTAATCCATCATAGGTGCAGGTTCTACATCACCTTGTGCTACCTTAATTTCATCATCCCTAACATCTTCAAGATGTCTTCCTCTTCTCTGGGTTGTTTCAATAGCTTCTAATCTAGCAGCAAGTTGTCTCAACATGTCTGCCAATCCTAGATCCACATCTTGTTTCCCATGAACCATCTTGAAACCCTTTGCAATTGCAGTTTAGATTGTAATCTGCTACCACACAAGAAATTAACTATGGTTTGACAAGAAGGAACCCTCAAACCTAGGTTTGAAAACCTAGATCCAGATCTAAAGTCAGCTCTGATACCACTTGATGCAAGGAAGGATGGAGGTGAGGGGCCAAAGGAACACCCTTGTTGGAAATATTTAGGAATTAACCAAGTTACTGAGAGGGGAGGGGTGAATCAGTAACTCCAAATTTTATTCTAATTTTAACATGTATTTTACTTTTTAACCTTTGCATACAGAAAGCATGAAACTTACAAACATTCACAATGATGACACATAGATTTGGTTACCCAGAAACCTTCCAAAAGAAAGTAAAACTGGGGTGGGGATGAAACCCACAAAGCTTTAATACTGCAGAATAAAGTTGCCCGGTTAAGGCTTACAATTTGATCACTTCTGATGATCTGCCCTATTAGGAGCAATAAGGATTGCTAAATCCACCCTGTTAAAGGATTTACAAACATACAGTGAAGTATGCACTCGGTAAAGAGATTTTTACAAAGACTATTAAGTCTACCCGGTTAAAGGATTTAGTACTGATTCACCTGTTAGAATGAAACAGTAGATCTCTGCTTTGCAACTGGATTCCTGAATGAGATTCGCTGATGTACTGATCACCTTCTGTGATGAATTTGTCTTTGCTGTACCTTATACTTCTGAAGCCTTCTGTAATTCGCTTATTTCTGCCTTTCTTTCCCTTTCACATATATTCTACTTCATACATTACATTACATCTTTTATTTCTACAACATTGTTTATATACAGGTCTCAAACAATTAATTACAATTACAATTGCACAGTCGGCTTGACAAATAAACATAAGTGCTACTAAGTCGGCCCAAATATGGTTACTCGGTTCCTTCAAACTGACTCGGTGACTTTCTGATACTCGGCGTCCACTGCATTACTCGGCATCGTCATGCACTCCGTAGAAGTGAAGGCACGGTTCATACTGATCACTTGGTAGGTATTGAACTTGGTAAGTATTGGTGACTCGGTAGACAAGATGTTACTCGGTTTACATTGTCCTGATCGGTTTGTACTAACTTGCTCAGTTTCCACTGTCTACTCGGTTTGCACTGTCTGCTCGGTTTGCACTGTCTGCTCGGTTTGCACTGTCTGCTCGGTTTGCACTTGTCTGCTCGGTTTGCACTTGTCTGCTCGATTTGCACTGTCTTCTCGGTTTGCACTTGTCTGCTCGGTTTGCACTGTCTGCTCGGTTTGCACTGTCTGCTCGGTTTGCACTGTCTACTCGGTTTACATCCAGAATGTAAATAAGTGTTGTCACTAGTGGAAATTCTGCTTAATGCCAACAATCTCCCCCTTTGGCATTAGTGACAAAAACACTTATTGGCCAAAATTTATATACATGAGTCATGCTGAGTTTTATTTTGATTTTTCAAAATTTGTCTTTGTTATAGGGCTTTATACATTGTCTCCCCCTTTCAATGTGCTAACTGTTTCTTATACAAATCTATAACTGTATACATATCTCTCCTTCTATACATATCTCCCCCTTTTTGACGATAATGCCAAAGGTGCATATACAAGTTATTTACAGAGAGAATCCAAAATTTGATAAGAAATCAGAATGTACCTTCATTATTAGTGCCAGGGTTCTGTCCCAACTTTCTTGCAGAATCTTACATGTTTGTATAGCAATTTGGACTTCTGCAAAGAGTTCAATCATGTGATCTGCTATAGAGAACTGATTGTCATGAATCAATGTTCTGGAATGTTCAATGTGCTTATACATTGTATTCATGATGGGAAGGATCATGTGTTGGATGTCTAGCAGTGTAGACCGGATCCTTGAGTCTTCTTTCAGTAGATCAGACTACATATTAGATAGATGTGAAATTTTCATGTGATGAGCAGAGCTTGAACTTGGTTCAAGTTGCAGCTTCTGTATGCTAATCTTCATATCCTCATCCATTTTATTCATTTTATCTTTAACATCCTTTGTGAACTCGGCAAAATTACATAGTCTGGCCAAAAGAGAGGTAGCATTTGAATAGATAGATTCTATGTTAGTCAAAACTGAGGACAATTCCACTTGGTTAATAGCTATGTGCTGAGCAATGTGCTCAAGCACTTTATTGTTGAATCTCTTCTCGGCTCTTTCAACTAACTTTTCTGTCCCGGATGAGTCCTCATTGTATTTCTCAACTGCTTCTGCCAATTGTAACAAAACATGCTGGGAGGAGTCTACTTTAATGCCTAATGCATCAGACAAAATGTCCTTAGCATCCTTGATGATTTGATACTCTTTGTCTCTCTCCTCTTTAAGCTTCTTTTGTTTTGCTTTCCTTTGGAGGATCTCACCTATATTCTGCATCTGGTCTGCTGAGAGATTTGCAAAATCTAATGTAGGAATTTCTATCTCTTCATCTAGGTCTATATCCTCAACTACATTTTTACCCAAAAATTTTATACTCGGTAGAGCTTTAGGCTTATCTGTACTTAATGCTTTTGTAGTAGAGACAGTAGATAAAGTAGGGCTAGCTATAGATACTAGCATACTTTCTACTGGAGAACTTAAAATATTTACACTTGAAGATTCAAAAGCTGGAAAACTTACTGCTGGAAAACTTAATGGTACAGGAGACTGCAGCTCAGTAGAAGAAATGGTAGCTGCTTCTGATGTTGCTAGGGATGATTGGACAAATGTAGAAGTTGTCACAACCATGCTTGAAGGTGTCTCTGGGTTGGCTGTAGAAACTTTCACTGGAGATGTAGGAAGGGATGCAATGACTTCTGCTGCTATCCTTACAGTATCATCTACCTCAGTGTCTTCTTCTTGTTCATCGCTGTCATCTTCAATATCCTTTATTATTACAGTTTCAATGCTCGGTTGGTGAAGGTGGTATATATTCTTCCATGTGGCTTTTGCAGCCTTCACAACCGATTCAATATTGTTGATCAAAATCAAACAAGTATTGAACTTCAATGTCATCTTATTTTCATTTTCTTTTAATGCCTTCTTAACTTCATCATTATTCAGGCTCGGCATCAACTGTCTCAGGTTTTGATCAAATATGTCTATCATAGTTTGCCTTGCATTGCTCCATCTCATTTTTATTGGATTCAATAGAACTGCTGGAACCTGTGGGGTAATTTCTTCAGGAGAGTATTTCCACTGTCCCATCTTCTCAACAACAGCATCTTCTATTTCCTTCTGTTCTGCTTCCGATATGGTTTCATATCTCAAGGATTTTATGTTACTTACTCCAGATCCTGATCCATCTCTGAAGAGTTTGAGCTTTTCTTGAAGGCTTAGAGGAGGCCTTTTGAATACTATGTCTTTATCTGCCTTTTCTGCCTTGTCTGCCTTGCCTCTTGTATTTCTCCTTGTAAACACAGCAGTGGG
The DNA here is from genome assembly GCA_027943335.1 of Chamaecyparis obtusa. Classification (NCBI taxonomy): domain Eukaryota; kingdom Viridiplantae; phylum Streptophyta; class Pinopsida; order Cupressales; family Cupressaceae; genus Chamaecyparis; species Chamaecyparis obtusa. The sequence goes on from BSBK01002420.1 coordinate 298,828, forward strand.
AGGCACAGGTGCCTTAGTGATGAAAACTTTTCCTTTCTTCTTTGCAGGTTCTGGTTCCTCTATTTTCTCATCCTTTTCCTCTTCTTTTTCACCTATTTCTTCTTTATCCTCGGTTATCATTTGCATTTTAGCTATCCTTTTCTTTCCTTTGTTTACCACCTGTGGAAGCTTTATGCTTAGTTCAATTCTCACCTTAGCTTCATCATATGTTCCAAAATATGGGGCTTTGGGATTGACAGGCTGATTTAGAAGAGCTTCAATGATGTTCTTGGTTTCATCAATATTTACCTCATAAGGAAGAGTTTTTACATATACAGTTCTTGGTTTAACTGCTTGAATATATACATTATCACAATCTACCATAAAACAGATGTCATCTTTGTAATCTTCCACCAACTTCTGTGGAATCCAGAATCTGTCATTCATTTTCTCTTTGAAAGACTCAAAATAATTATCCATGATGCTTTCAAAGTTTTCACCCATTTCTGCGATGTATTCATTTATTTCATAGAGTACTGGCACATCTTTTCTCCATACAACTTTTCCTTTAGAAGGGAAGAATTTCTGAACATAGAAGAATAAGCAGACCAACAAGGATCCAAACTTACATGGATTGTTTTTGGAAGTTTTGATGCTTTCCATGTTCTTGTTGAACTGTTTCAACAATAAGTCTGCTAGGTCAAATGTCAAGTTGTTTTTGACCACTTTGTATGCTAGGTCAATAGCTTCATAGGAGACAATGTTCTGTCGACTAGAACTGTAAATCTTGTGGGCAATGATATGTGTACCAAACTTCAGTTCAGCGTCAATAATGCTGCTAACTTTCATGCATCTACCATCCCACTCGGCTAGGGTTTTCTTCTCTAGTTCCGTCCGACCTAGGGTTTTGGTAGTTTTAGCTTTGTTCAACATGGGAAGACCGGTGACTTGTTGAATCATCTTCTTTGTGATCTCAATAGGTTGCTCAAGCCAAATCTTGCCATCGTGTACTCGGCTGAGAATGTACCTAACCCATTTATCTCGAAAGTTTCGAGGAAGATGTGCAATGTGGACTAAACCCTTATCTTCCAGATGTTTGTGCTCAGGTTTCAAAATACCATCCACACATAGTTCCTCATGCACAATGTCTAGTTCTAGGTTTCCCATTTCTTGAATTGAACAGTTAAAATGATTACGGATATCGTTAATAAGCAGTACCTTAGGAGGAATCTGAGATTGAGCTCTGTTCGGATCTAGGGCTGCTGCAATTGCGGGCACGATCTTAAAATCTGGTGCTTTCCACTCCCCTTGAACTAACATATCAGATCCTTTCTTCACTGAAGTGCTGGATGATGCCATGGTAGCTCACAGAAAATTCCTTTCGCAAAAGTATTAAATCGCCGGGTTGCTCTTGAAATTTTCTTCTCTCAAAGTGCTAAAGATTCGCGGTGAAGAATGAGTTCGATTACTTGCTTTTTGTTTACAATTCTGTCATTAATGCTTATTTCAAATTAGGGTAGGAATTCTGACAGACTGTCACCCACTAAGAATTAATTTCTCAGAAAAGACTTCACAACTCGGTGAACTCGAGAATTCATAATGCTCTGACCTCGCTCGGTAAAGACAGGTACCGACCTTGCTCGGTGAAGACTATACCGACCTTGCTCGGTGAAGACTATACCGACCTTCCTGTGATCTCACTGCATCTTGCATGCTGATTTAGACTTTTCTTTTAATTTCGGTTCTGGAACTGCTTGAGATTGATCTATGAGAATACATTTCCAGTGCCTCCTTGGAAATTTAATTTGAGTCGGTAGAGCCATCCATTCCATTACTTGGACTGGATTGCTCGGTAGCTTTAGGAATCCATTTTTGTCTCACCTGTTTCCTGACCTTAGTTGCTTCATTCTTCTTTCCTTCTTCAATTTCATTAGCATTCATGCAGTTTCTGGCTATGTGACCGAGTTTAGTGCATTTGAAACATCTTACTGTAGTATCTCTTTTCCTTAGATGATGTTTTATGCAATTCATGCCAATGTGTCCATATTCTCCACAGTAATGACATCTACACCAGGTGTTGTAGTCCCATCCAAACATTGCTTTCACAATTTGTTCTGCTGGATTAAATGTCTTGGATCTGCACTCGGATGCCTTGTGACCTTGTTTGTTGCACTTGTGACAATTACCTCTGAATCTAGGTTTTTCCCTGCATTCATTTGCTTTGTGACCAGGTTGATTGCAGCTATAACATTTTCCATTGAATTCTACTTTTTCATTGTTCCAACATTTATTTGAAGTATGTCCTATTTTACCACAATGATTACAAGTAGGTTTTTGATTTCTTTGAGTACCTTGCTTAGAGGATTCGCCTTCTTCTTTGTATCCAAGTCCTGCTTTTCCTTTTTGCCTATGAAGATTTCGTTCATACAGCTGATTCAAGTCTTCTTGACTTTTCAGCATTCCTTCATTGATTTGTTTTTCAGCGTTTAGGTCATCCATCAATCTTAGATTGATTTCCTTTTCAGATCTTAGTTCTTCTCTTGTGTTTTCTATTTCTGATCTTAGATTTAGAATTTCTTCATTTGTATGAGAGATCTGATCAATTAGATTTTCTAGCTGAAGGGTTTTGTTTTGGACTTCAATGTTTCTTCCATCTAATTCATCTTTCAACTTGTTTCTCTGTTCCAAGATCTCACAGAATCTTGTAGAGTGTAGTTCTTGTTCTCTTTTCAATTTTCTCACTTCTTCCTGCAGAGACCCATTCTTTTCTAGGAGTTCTTTGACAGCATTGTTTGCTTCATCTGAGTTATTTGAGGGAAGAAGATCTTCAATCTTTTCTTCAATGTAATTCTGATCATTCATCTGATTTGCAAGTTCCTTCCTTCTTCTTAGGGATTGGGAAAGATGTTCTTTTGCTTCTTTGAGTTTAGCTATGGCCATTTCCAGATCTAGCTTTTCATTTTCAATCACCTTGTTCAGTTTGAATACCTCCATTGTCCTGGATCTTTGCTCAAGCTAGTTAAGCTTTGTCTTGAGAACCAATGCTGCTCTGATACCAATTGTTAGAAATATTCAGGAATTAACCAAGTTACTGAGAGGGGAGGGGTGAATCAGTAACTCCAAATTTTCTTCTAATTTTAACATGTATTTTACTTTTTAACCTTTGCATACAGAAAGCATGAAACTTACAAACATTCACAATGATGACACATAGATTTGGTTACCCAGAAACCTTCCAAAAGAAAGTAAAACTGGGGTGGGGATGAAACCCACAAAGCTTTAATACTGCAGAATAAAGTTGCCCGATTAAGGCTTACAATTTGATCACTTCTGATGATCTGCCCTGTTAGGAGCAATAAGGATTGCTAAATCCACCCTGTTAAAGGATTTACAAACATACAGTGAAGTATGCACTCGGTAAAGAGATTTTTACAAAGACTGTTAAGTCTACCCGGTTAAAGGATTTAGTACTGATTCACCTGTTAGAATGAAACAGTAGATCTCTGCTTTGCAACTGGATTGCTGAATGAGATTCGCTGATGTACTGATCACCTTCTGTGATGAATTTGTCTTTACTATACCTTATACTTGTGAAGCCTTCTGTAATTCTCTTATTTCTGCCTTTCTTTCCCTTTCACATATATTCTACTTCATACATTACATTACATCTTTTATTTCTACAACATTGTTTATATACAGGTCTCAAACAATTAATTACAATTACAATTGCACAGTCGGCTTGACAAATAAACATAAGTGCTACTAAGTCGGCCCAAATATGGTTACTCGGTTCCTTCAAACTGACTCGGTGACTTTTTGATACTCGGCGTCCACTGCATTACTCGGCATCGTCATGCACTCCGTAGAAGTGAAGGCACGGTTCATACTGATCACTCGGTAGGTATTGAACTCGGTAAGTATTGGTGACTCGGTAGACAAGATGTTACTCGGTTTACATTGTCCTGATCGGTTTGTACTAACTTGCTCGGTTTCCACTGTCTGCTCAGTTTGCACTGTCTGCTCGGTTTGCACTGTCTACTCGGTTTGCACTGTCTGCTCGGTTTGCACTTGTCTGCTCAGTTTGCACTTGTCTACTCGATTTGCACTGTCTGCTCGGTTTGCACTTGTCTGCTCGGTTTGCACTGTCTGCTTGGTTTGCACTGTCTGCTCAGTTTGCACTGTCTACTCGGTTTGCACTGTCTGCTCGGTTTACATCCAGAATGTAAATAAGTGTTGTCACTAGTGGCAATTCTACTTAATGCCAACAACCCTAACGAGATCCACCTTGTAGAGATCACACGCGGAAGCAACAATAAACAATAGTGAGAGAGAGAATGCAAATACTTTCATATATTTACTACAAATTAATTCATACATGCCAAGTTGTAAGGCCTTCCTAGTTTAGGCCAAATATTACAATCAAGTACATAAGTCCTCCAACATGTGAGGGTATGCCAACAATATCCAAATTTCTATCTTCTATCTTCTATCCAAAAATTGATGTCCTAAACTCTAACCAAACAACTACATCTATACAAGAGGCTACCAAATCAAGTCAGCCTTTGCATCCATAATCAATGGAAGGAATGACCAGATCTAGGTCCACACACTTCCCAATGATGGATACCAGCATTAAATCTATGACCAAAATTAATTGCAAGAGTCGGCCTCAAAAGAACTCCAAAATAAACAAATCAGTAAGAAAGGAAAACTGAGCACCAGAAAAGCATCACCGAGTGCTAGGGAAATAATCGAGCACTAGAGAGATAACTGACCAACACCGGTGAACAAAGGAAACTAAACAACATTGAACCAACTTGGTCAAAGAAGGAACCAAACAACATAGAAAAATTCAAACATCTTTTTGGTGAGACAGGATTGCCAAGGACCTGAGATGCTCCTACATCACATAGCTTACATCACTAGATTATTCTTTTTATTTATCTTCCTCTTTCCTATTAGGACATCTAGCAGCAATATGGCCAACTTCTTTATAGTTAAAACAAGCTAAAGGTAACTTTCCCTCATATCTACCTTTTCCTTTAGATAGTCTCTAGACCATAAGAGTTTCAAGTTCATCAAGTTCATCATCAGTATCACTATCATTGTCATTCCTTATATTATGTGTACTAGATTTATCGATCTTTAGAGAAAAAATAAAAGAAGACTCAACAAATGGTATAACACTATTATAAAAATTGTTTAGCTCAAAATTTGTTAACTTTCCAATCAGACTATCAAGAGTAAGAGTGCTACCAGGTGTAGACCTCATTTCATGTATAGAAGATATTCTAATTGCATATGTAGGAAACAAAGTCCTTAGAATCTTACTTACCACTATATCTTCATTAATGATGCCACCAGCTCCTCAGATAGCATTGACTACCACTTTGATTCAGTTTCTATATTGTGTAATGTTTTCTCCTTCCTTCATTTTCATGTCATCAAATCTACCTCTTAAGCTTTCAGCTCTAGCTCTCTTCACATTTGCATCACCACCATTGACTATAGAAATTTTATCCCACATTTTTTTGCAGTAGTGCAAGTTTTAACATCCTTAAATTCAACATCAAATAGTGCAGCAACAATCTCTATCATAGTAATGTTGTGTTCATGTCGGTCTCTCAACTGATCAAGAGTTAAGGGTCCAATCACTGGTTGTAAGTATCCATTCTCCAATAAAGTTATAGAAGAATCCCCAATTCTAGATATATGAAGTCTCATCCGGATTTTCCATATAGTAAAGTTATCCTTGTTCAGCTTCAACACTTCCCTCTTATACATCTTGTAATCTTTCTATTGAAGTCCTTAAAACTCAGTTCCAAGAAACCAATGCTCTGATACCAATTGTTAGAATAAATAAGAGGGGGGGTGAATTAGTTAGATTAGTTATCCTATATTCCCAAATACAAAGATGTACTTTATCAAAGAATTCCAACAAATTTTGTAGCTCGGTAACATAAACTATTAATCTATCTATTCACTTTACCGATAACCAGTTAAATAGATAACTGTGATTATCAACCAAATCAAATATGCAGTATGTAAAGTATGAAAGAAAAACAATCATCACAAATAACACATAACACAATGATTTAACATGGAAACCATGTTAAGGGAAAAACCACCTAGGACCAGTAACCTAAAATAATTCACTCTTCTGAAGTGATCTTGGTGAAGAGCCAACCCTATTAAAGGTTACAAACACATTATCAGATGTGACCTTGTTAGAGGATTTAACACTAATAGTTAACTTTTGACCAACCTTCACTATGGGGTCAATAAGATAACAATGTATATTATCAGAATGACATAGGGTAGAATATAAGACTATTAAGTCCACTCGGTTAAGAGATTTTCTGATTCAAATACAACTCAATTGAAGATATTTAGATCTCTTCCAAGCCCATACAAATCCTCTAATCAATAATAAAATTAACTTCTTCAATATTCAACTTATTGTCCCTTGGTAAATAGTTCTCTGACACTTGGTTAGCTTTGTAGTTTGGTTCTTTCAGTAACTAGTTTGATTAGACATGCATGAATAGTCTTCACATGATATCTTTATAGTCTTCTTCCTCCGGCATAGTTTCAACAATGAAACTCATATCTCTTATATAGACAAGTAAAACATTTTCATTTTAGCCATTAGATTTTTCCACTTTATCTCCTTCATCCATTTTGCTTCTTAAATCTTCCTCGGTAGATGTGTCATTAACTTGTTTCAATCTCATCCTTTAGATCTTCTCTAAATTATGTTAGTCGTGGATCTCATAAAAAACTTAATCCTCAACTTTGAAATTATAACAATATCTAGCTCATCAAATTTAGTTGGTTGTTCTTAGAATTTAATGTTTTCATCCATCATCGATTAATACAAAAATGCATTGGTGATAACTAGTTAAACTAGCTTTGTTGATACTGTCAATCAGTATACACTGCATTGGCTTGGTGTATAAAGAAATCTTCACTTACCGACCACATTGTTTTGTCCAATTTTAGTTATGTTCTTCATAATAGATTAATGCAACATAATCAAATCAACAATATAAAGCCATAGACTCATCAATAAGTTACCCAATGTTTTCCTTATCCTTATCTATCATACCCATCTTCTTCTCATGTAGATATCTCAGTTCTTCATCTTTTCTTGCTTCGACAGATGTTCAGATGTTTGTATCTAACATGATAAGTACTGTCAAGACTAGTTGACATCAATGACAACATATTTACTAATTTAATCATCTTACATATCAATTTAGTGCTCAGTGATCTCTAATCACTATTTCTTCAGTTCATTTAGATATTCAATTAGTTGTAGTTCATCAACAAGTATGTTTATATGAAAGCTTGGACTCAACATTAAAAACCATAAATATAAATCAAAACCTCCATGATTGTATTCTTGGAATCTACCTTGGAAGAAGAATGAATGAATCTTGAAGATGTATAAAGGATCTTGAAGGAAGATCACACCACCATGATGGATAGATCTAGGGTTTGAATGATGAGTCTTGAATGCTTGAACCAAATCCCTTCAAAGGCTTGATTGCTTGAATCCATGATCTTCAATGGAGAACTTGAATTCTTGAGAACAAGAGTTGAATATAGATGATTGCTTGAATGCTTTCTTTTTCCACCTTCTTGTTCTTATTTTTCTTCATGTCAAAATAAGAGGAGAAGGCTTACTTATATACTAGTCTTGGGTACAAACTTCTAGAGAGGCCAACATATAAGAAATAAATTCCCATTAGGCCTATACCCCTAGGAGTGGACCTAAATTAAATATATTTTAAGAGTCACCACTTCAAAACTTGAAACAACCAACCCGAAAGCAAAAAAATAAAATTTTGAGTTTTGCCTTGTATCTGACACAATTTTTGATGAAAAGGGGGACCTAGGTTAAGGTTGAGGTCGACCCTGACCCAGGGGATAAAACCCCTAGAAAATATGCTAGGTGGGGAAAGCAATGCCTGAAGAGGCCCAATCATAGTCCTAGATAGGCACAAAAGATGGAAAAGGGGCAGAAAATAGAGGACAACATGACAATGGCTAGAAACACCCCCTAAGGAGAGCTAAATGATCTTAACATGAAAGTGCTTCCATTTGAAGATGATACATTAAGCCCCCACTTACTGGGAGTATGGAAATCAAACATACTCACGTTAAAGTTAGAAGAAAGACTCCAGTGGATCAAAATGAGGTAGAACATCACTTAGTCAAAGGACATGAGCCCCCATGCCAAGGATTATAACTCAACATATACACACAAAGGTATAAAAACAAAGAGAAAATAAAGGCAAAGCTAAAAGACACAAAAAAGAGGGGTTAGTACAAAAACAAACCCAAATCAACTAGCAAAGGAAACCTTGCTAAGAAATGCTTCCTATACTAATATCATATCTAGAAAGCAATCATAAAAGCATAAATGACTACATAAGAAAGACAAGAGAAAGACTATAAATAAAATAGCTTCATGATCTAATCCTACTAGCATGAAAGTGAAAAGAGAGAGAAGAGAGACTGATTACCTCACCCAGTAAGATGCCCACCTTACCATGAATCACCAAGGAGGGAGATCCCAATAGGAAGCCAAACCAGATAGCTCACCTATAAACTATGCTTTGTAGTTGTAATGCATCTTCTGACAACTTTTGGAATACCCATAGTTCCACATTCTTCTATCACTATAGAATATAAAATGTGTGTCTCTTTAGGATTTAGCAACTTATGTGTGTTACCTTCCGAGAATTTAGCATATTGAAATTGAAAATGTGTGTCTCTTTAGGATTTAGCAACTTATGTGCATTCCCTTCCAAGGATTTAGCATATTGAAATTGAAAATTCATGTCTTCTTTAGGATTTACAAACTTATGTGTGTTACCTTATGAGGATTTAGCATGAATAAAAATGAAAATTTGTGTCTTCTTCAGGATTTAGCAACTTATGTACGTTACCTTTCAAGGATTTAGCATGTTGCAAAATGCAAACTATAGAATAAGGGAGACCCTATATATTCCCCACTCATTATCATGGCTACCTAATAGACATGATAAGGAAGAGAAGGATGATACCTACTTCACAAAGTAAGTAGATATCCTATTAACAATAGTGTACACTATATTCTTAGTGAAGAGTATTGACTCTTACATCAAAGAGCATAGATAATCATGGAAAAGGATATGTCACTTATGCAAAAAAGGATCATCAAAGAGAAAGATATCTTATCAAAAATACCCCCACCATGTTAGTACATTTTCTTGCTGAATCCTAAAACACAACCCTGATTTCTTAGATAGAACTCTCTGATTCCTAGACTCCTAATTCACACAAGAAAATACTAATTAAAAAGGAGGAACTCCTTCTTCAATTTGAGCTCTTGGCTAGAGGCTGGTGTACCTATCTCAGATCTACTTCTTCAAAGGATCACAACATTGGTTTATATCCTTGATACAAACCCATTCTTATCAGCCCTTTCAAACATACATGAAAGTAAATGATCTTTTAAGATTTATGATGAGTAAATCCTACAAATTGAGGATAGACTAGTGCATTATCCTAGGCCAAAGAGTTAGATAGAGAAACATACACCTACAAAAATCTTCTAAGTAAAACACAAACAAACCCCAGATGAAATGGTTTATAAATCACCCTCTCTTAAACACATTTGATCATCAAATTATTACAAAAACTCTGAGCTCTCAAAGATTAACCTAAATATTTTACCCTTTCCTTGAAAGGAACTAAAGATTAAAATCACATATACCTTGTAATGGTGCACTAAAACCACCTGACATATTCAACATAGAAGAGCTTTAGAATTTAGACAAAAAGACAACACATATATGTAAGGGAATTCTATTGTATTCCAGTAGAATTTCACTATGTCAATACATTTTCAAATTTGAAAAACATCCCAAGAAGTTCAACAATGGATTTTAAGCCTTCTCCTTATAGTAAAAGTTTCAACATCCTTTACAATGGAAAGAAAAATCAAAGATATAGCAAAAGGAGGTCGGTTACACAGAACTGATAGCTATCCATTTAGCATCAAAATATCTCCAACATTCCTCTCACTTGATCTACAACTGATTCACTTCAACTAATCCACATTCCTGCAATCAATTCCCAAACAAACTGATTTGATTCTGACCTCAAAATTCAAACCCATACTACTTTTTCCCATCACCTTGAAACCTTAAATAATCATTTCCATCAGATTCCTTGTCTTCTCCCATTTTTGAAAACATATAAGACTCCTATGCTTGGTCAAACATTAAGCTTCCAGGAATTTATCTGTGAAGAGTTCCTGTCATTTCAATTTTTTAATTTATGTCAAATTTTTGGACTATATTTCACATTTAAATCTTTTCAAATCTTCCTTTTTAATCATTTATGCATTTTCCCTTATAGGCCACTAGAATTTGACACTTGTCACCATTTGATTGGCTACTCTGATTTAACCCTTGGTTAACAACCTTCATTTAGAGAATTGGTGAATACACACATTCTCCATATCTCTAAATTCCACAACTAACCATAGTTACCTCTAGCGATCACGTGAACATGTCATTCTCCAGATCTCTGAATCAAGCATTAACCTCAGGTGAAATCTGGAGAATGCGCGACTAAACCCATTCTCCCAATCTTCAAATGATTTTTTGTAGCTGCCAAGAATCCAACGACTCAATGACCAAGGCAATCTCCAGTTCTCCAAATTTTTCCTCTAACTGTGAACTTATCTGGTGATTGCACTACTATTGATCTCTGAATCTCTAGATCCTCAGTCTTTAACTACCAGCATTCGGTGACCTAGCGACCATGGTTAGTTGACCTCCACCTTTGAGTCACTGAATGTTTTGTTAACTACTAGCTTGATCTAGTGACCATACAAACACCTGCCATGTGTCCACCTTGTCCTTGTCACCACCATTGTCTACCTGCAAAATAACCTTACCTATGGGCCCCCTAACATGGATCCTAAGGTGCATCTGAGCGTGCACGTGTAGAGAGCCTCCACTTCAACTTCATATTTCATACGTTTGGATCCTAGCATATAAACATCTTAGAATTGCATTGCCCCACCAATGTGGGATTAAACATTTTCAAGTTTTTTAAAGACTTTTCAACTTGGCACCAAAATTATGGGGTCCACCACTCCATTTATTCCTCTAGCCAAGGGGCCTGCCAATGGGCCTCTTCATTCTTTCTTTATAATGCATGGGAGTGTATGCATATAAAAACATTAGAAAATCCCATTTCCTTGCAAATCTGGGATAAATCCATTTTCAAAAATTGCATAGCCCCTCCTCCATGATGTCTAGCTTTCTACATTGCTATGGCGTGGGCTTCTTTTGTTTATACATTGGCGAGTTACTTACCTTATATCCTATGCAGGCACATCTAATACATCACACAACATTCAATAACCAAACTTCCAATCTCCTTGCCATATTGCGCAACTTTCCTCCTTTGGCTTCCATCGCTGGCTATTCTATCTATTGTTTTATGCGTAGTCTTTTCCCACCTTTGCAAATTTGTTGCTATTGGCATGCTACGCTGGGTAGTTTCCCTTTCAACACATTTTACCAATGTCAAACAATTCACATGCTTTGTCTATGCACTCCATGTATTGCACAAACTATTTTTTCATTATCTTCTACAATTTTCATATCTAGCGCAAGTCCCTCTTATCATAGGAAACAATTTATATTTGTTTAAATGCTTGTCAGAAACACACCTTATAACATTGGAAGCAAATCCTAAAGCTGGTGTAGCTGATTGTGCATTCTGATTCTCTGCAAAATCTTGAATTTAGAGAATTACTCACACTAGATGAAACTAATCCATGAATCTCAGAGAAATCTAAACAAGTTCCCTTTCCAAATGACATCCTCGTATGCAGGAAGGCAAAAAAGCTTGGAGCCGATGAAAAGCTCATTTGTAAAGGTGGAATATTTTGGAAAGTACCAAAATCATTTTTTGTGTGAGGTTGAGGGATCCCTTTTCTATCTTCCCGATGGTGGGAGGTAGCCTCTTTTGACAAAGAATATCATTCAATCAACTTTGCACTTGGTGTTCGATGGATGTCCTCATACTTGCAAGTGAAAGAGAAACCCCTTTGTATAGATGAAATTTGTAGGCTAATTGATTGAAATACCAGATGCAAGTGTGCTAAGCTTGGACTTCCAATGTCAATCACATAGAAATATCTGGATGCTTCACATTCTTTAATTTACTGAAACATAGTGTACTATGCACCCGAATCAACAAGACATTCAAACTGGAGGCCATTACAAACACTTTATATTTAAGCAAAATTACCTCATTAATGGAAAATGGCTGAGAAAATCAACCAAAGAATGGGATGAGACCTTGAGACTTAGGAAAATCATAGATTGCTATATCAACAATTACCCTGCAAAATATCTTTTATTGACACTTCCTGTGGAAAAAGATTTTAATCATCAAAGTGGGCAACTTATTAATTTCTACAATTTGTGCACTTCAAAAACATATGCAAACCAGTTTGGATTTACTTTTGCAAGATTATCGAACCACATCCTGAGATTTACCCACTGATATGGGTAGAAAAATTTCATATATAGAGTGCATGGAAACAACTTTCATCTTAAAACAAACACCTGACAACAATTTCCCATCCTTTGATAATGACTACTCAGTAGACTTTATTCTGTCCAACACTAAAAATCTGCATAAATCGCTCTTGATCTTGACTCTGAAAACTAATCTGAAGAGACCCCTAGAGTTTGATCCTTTGAACATAGATTGAATTCCACATAGGGATCATGAATCTTCAACTGGTTTTCTATGATAGTCAATAGGTCAACCAACATTAATTTGCAAAGTCAATCATTTACTAACTTCTTGAAAACAAAACAACAAACATGCAAAAATTGGCTTTGGAATGGACTAGGCAAAGTAGTCAACTGGATTGGTTCGAGCCTAAAAATCTTTAGGTAAGTACACTCTCAGGTCTATAGTATAAAAAAATTCTCAATTATTCCAGACCTTGCACAGGCCACAAATTACAAAGCCTCAAAGTAGGCCACTTAGAATTCTTAACAATGCACACTCAGAGAATTTTAACAATCTGCAAATGGAATGGCACTAGCAAACAGGTCAAACAGGCACATGGGAGGCTAAAAATTTGCAAGATGACTCACTCTCATGCCTATAGTATGATGCAACAACTAGAATGCAATGATTGATCATAGGGAAAAATATTTAGACCTCCGAAGTGGGCCATTTTATACAATTCTGGACAAACATAAATTGTAAAATTCTAGGAACACCTCCAAAAGCCTATCCCCTAAACATGCCAGAATTGAAAATTGGAAGTTAAAACCCACTACATGCATCAAATGAAAGACAATGAACAACCTACCCTAGTGGTTCATCATGAAAAACAACAGGCCCTATTTTCCATGCACTTCAAACTAAGAATCTTTAATGATTTTCAAAGGACTAATTCCAACACTTAGACAATTTTTTGAATATGGACTAAAAAATATGAACTAAATTTTTGAGCTCCAACGGTGGTTCTGACTGGGGAAGCATGCCCCATGCAGGCATGTAGAGGATCTAGAATCTCATGGTATAGTAGACCACCCAAAGAGAATCAATCTTTTTTCACTTTCTCATAACTCCAAACAAGGAACCCCAAAACCAACTACCGAACAACTGAAACAAAGAAACTTCCCAAAAATTGTGAATATTTACAAAGGACTTCAAAAATATTTCAGCATGAGTCAACATTTACCTCTATAAAAAATGTAATTCTCATTTGCATGAATCCAAGGTAACCTGAAAAAACTTCTTTTGCTGACAAGATCCACCATACTGACATAAATCTTCACCATACCATAAAATAAATAACCAATATTTTCACTATCATTTAGCATTTGAAAATCACTAGAATTTTGAAAATACTGATCATTGTGCAACATAGAAATGTCACACCCTTCAAAACTTATAACCAGCTGAGGAAGAGAACATTCTGACTTAAGCATAAAGTTGGACACATGCTAGATTTGTTCAATAATGGCTTGAACATCAAAATAAAACCTCTCAAATTCAACCTCTTGTAGACCATATGAATGTTCAAATAAATCACCTTTAACCACAACCTGTGGCTCCAAATCTAACTCATTCTAAAAAACATTAGCATGCTGAATCGGGAAAACAAAAGATTCAAAATCTGCCTGATAATTTATACATTCTTCCTGATTCTTTTCAGCCGCTTTTAAAAATAAAACATCACTATTCATTTCATCAAAATCCCGAGGGAACACACATACCTCTGGCTGAAAAAGGTAATCATTTGTAGGACTTGAAACTTCATCCATTTCTTCATGAAACATTTCAAAATTTGGCATGAATAAATCAACCGGTAGCCCATTACATACATCCTCATCTTGGCACATGTTTTCTGAGCACAAATCACTATAACAAGGAGCGCTGTTAGCATTTCTAATCTCTGTTTGATAAGACATTTTCTCATTTCCATTGACAACATCACAATCATCAATGTCTACATCACACAAGCTGATTTCTATTTTTGGTGAAGAATCAAAATCAGTGTCACAACCATAAGAGATGCTTTCATGGAAACTTTCACAAACCGTTTTATACAAATCTGAAAGCAAATCAACTTCAACACTTTCAATCAAGTCCTCACTTAAACAACTTTCGGTTTCATATTCAAAATTTTCCAAATCAATGGAAGAATTTGGACATGCTTAGACTAACTCATTATCACAAATTGAATGTATCTCAGACTTGACACCATCATTTTCACAAACACTAAATGCCTCAAATTCTTAAACATGAAAACCATTTGAATAACAAACCTCCTTCTGCAAATCAAAGAGAGAAGGCATCCCTTTAGGCTCATAGGAATCAATACATTTATCAAATAAGTGATCACAAAGATCACTTGCAAGACTTCTTAAGTAATCATTATTTTTTGTAGCAACATCATCATACTTCTGCCCTTTAACTATCATTGCTAAGAATTCATCTTCCCCCAAATCATCTAACTTATCATTATTCTAAACTTGGGGCTGACTATAGAGATTACAAATAATATTAGGCTCAGAAGTTTGAAATTTTTTTGAAGGCTCAATCTGATTTCCATTAGTTGATATAACATCAACCAGATCATAACACTTGTCATGAGTTTCATTATTTACTAGAATCATTGAATTAGTGCTAGCATTTGGGAAAGCCATCTCATGCAATCTTGTATTTTTAGCACTGTGAAGCTTTGGCAACCCAAACCTTTTCATCCTTTCTATGTCTAAAGCTAGCTGAAAAGCATGATGAAGATTTTGCAATTCCTTGTCTCTCAACAAGTAACCCATTTTACTATCAAATGCAGCCAAGTAAATTACTAAAGACAATGCATCATGTGGTCTGTAATTCTCCATAATTCTCTTTAGTGCTGTCCCAAATATGAGATTGAAAGCATTCACCAACTCTTCTTTTCCTATATGAATTCTAACAAGATCAACTAACAAACTGTATTCACAAATGAATTCTCCATGTGTTTTAATAAATGCTAATTCAAAACTCTTCCAAGAATAGATAGAATGGTAGGACAGAAATGAAAACCACTCCCTAGCACTTCCTACTAGTGATTGTACAAACAATCATGGTTGACATCAAAATCCTCAATCAGGTCCATGATTGCACTTAAATGTTTCTCAGTTGATTCTCCTTTTCCCCAATTAAATTTGGGCAAGAATTTTCTGATTTCCTTGGGTATTACATTTGGGTAGCCAAGAATACCCTCAAAGTGTAGAGGTGAATAACATTTTAAACTTCTTCTATCTCTTGGCTAGGATACTCTTTGAGACATGACTACATTAGGAGATACACAAGGCTGAGAAAATTTTGAATACATTTTTACTCTCTTTTAAAAGTAACCACAACCTTGCATAAAAACTCAAGCATACACACTATGCAGATTTTGTCCATGGTGAAACTAATATATCCCTTGAAAAATCATTTGCATACACCACTAGATCACAACAACTAAATCAACTCAAATTCTATATGCAAAGAACATTAACTCTTCCCTTCTACTTAGTGCTTATAGTCACTGAATAGGGAAACAACATTTTCACATGGTTTTCATGGAGCAACATGATATGAAAATCAGAATACCTGGAGATGTTTGGATTGCTGAAAAATAATGACATAAATATTTCTCCAAATCACCCTCCAAACATTGGTAGAGTTGCCACCTATTTATAGAGGACCAAACTGAATCAACTAAGAACTGTTATCTCAAATCTAAACCATCTTTATCAATAAACACAAAACAACTTCATAGGATGCACTGTTTGTCAGGATCACAAAATCATTACAACTTCATTTTACAAAACACTGATCAAACAAAGAATCAGAGTCCCCACTCACACTCAGTGAGATAATATGACAATTTTTAAAAATAAATGACTCTATGATCACTTAACCACACTCTGGGATGATTCATCCAAGCAAGGAATTGAGAATCTTAAACTCTCTATCATTTATCTTTCTCCAATAGAGTTTCCAATCTGTTAGTACATTTTCTCGCTAAATCCTAGAACACAACCCCAAGTGCTTAGATAGAACTCTTTGATTCCTAGACTCCTGATTCACACAAGAAAATACTAATTAATAAGGAGAAACTCCTTCTTCACTTTGAGCTCTTGGCTAGAGGTGGGTGTACCTATCTCAGATCTACTTCTTCAAAGGATCACAACATTGGTTTATATCCTTGATACAAACCCATTCTTATCAGTCCTTTCAAACATACATGAAAGTAAATGGGCTTTTAAAATTTATGATGAGGAAATCCATCAAATTGAGGATAGACCAGTATGTTATCCTAGGGTAGAGAGTCAAACAGAGAAACATACATCTACATAAATCTTCTAAGTAAAACACAAACAAACCCCAAATGAAATGCCTCATAAATCACCCTCTCTTAAACACATTTGATCATCAAATTCTTGCAAAAACCCTGAGCTCTCAGAGATTAACCTAAATATTTTACCCTTTCCTTGAAAGGAACTAAAGATCAAAATCATAGATACCTTGTAACAGTGCACAAAAACTGCCTGACAGATTCAACACACAAGAGCTTCAAAATTTAGACAAAAAGACAACACAGATATGCAAGGGAATTCTATTGTATCCCAGTAGAATTTTACTATGTCAATACATTTCCAAATCTGAAAAACATCCCAAGAAGTTCAACAATGGAGTCTAAGCCTTCTCCTTATAGTAAAAATTTCAACATCCTTTACAATGGAGAGAAAAATCAAAGATATAGCAAAAGGAGGTCAGTTACATACAACTGACAGCTATCCACTTAGCATTAAAATATCTCCAATATTCCTCTCACCTGATCTGCAACTAATTCACTTCAACTGATCCATATTCCTACAATCATTTCCCAAACAAACTAATTTGATTATGACCTCCAAATTCAAACCCATACTACTTTTTCCCATCACCTTGAAACTAAAAATAATCATTTCCATCAGATTCCTTGTCTTCTGCCATTTTTGAAAACATATAACACTCTTATGCTTGGTCAAAACTTAAGCTTTGAGGCATTAATCTATGAAGAGGTCCTCTTATTTAAATTTTTGAATTTATGTCAAATGTTTGGACTATATTGCACATTTAAATCTTTTTGAATCTGCCTTTTTAATCATTTATGCATTTTCCCTCAGAGGCCACCAAAATTTGACACTTGTCACCATTTGATTGGCTGCTTAGATTTAACCCCAAGTTAACCACCTTGATTTGGAGATCTGGTGACTACACACATTCTCCTGATCTCTAAATTCCATGACTAACCATGGTTACCTCTGGCGATCATGCAAATAGGCCATTCTCTAGATCTCTGAATCAAGCTTTAACCTCAAGTGAAATCTATAGAATGGGCATCTGAACCCATTCTCCCAATCTCTGAATGATTTTTCTTAGCACCCTAGAATCCAATGACTTAGCAACCAAGGCAATCTCTAGTTCTCTAAATTTTTCCTCTAACCATGAACTTATCTGGTGATTGCACGACTATTCATCTCTAAATCTCTAGATCCTCCATCTTTAACCACCAACATTCAGTGACCTGGTGACCGTGGTTAGTTGACCTCCACCTCTGAGTCACTGAATGTTTTGTTAACTGATAGCTTGATCTAGTGACTTTGTGAATGTCTGGCATGTGTCCACCTTGTCCTTGTCACCATCATCATCTGTTTACAAAATAACCTTACCTGTGGGCTGGCTAGCATAGCTCCCAAGGAAACTTTGAGTGTGCGTATGCAGAGAGCCTCCACTTCAACTTCATATTTGATATGTTTGGATCCTGGCATATAAACATCTTAGAATTTCATTGCCCCACAAATGTGGGATTAAACATTTTCAAGTTTTTTAAAGACTTTGCAACTTGGTGCCAAAATTATGGGGTCCACCACTCCATTTATTCCTCTAGCCAAGGGGCCCACCAATGGGCCCCTTCATTCTTTCTTTATAATGCATGAGAGTGTATGCATATAGAAACATTAGAAAATCCCATTTCCTTGCAAATCTGGGATAAATCCATTTTCAAAATTTGCACAGCCCCTCCTCCATGATGCCTAGCTTTCTACATTGTTATGGTGTGGGCTTCTTTTGTTTATACATTGGCGAGTTACTTTCCATATATCCTATTCAGGAACATTTGATACATCATGCAACATTCAATAAACAAACTTCCAATCTCCTTGCCATATTGCGCAACTTTCTTCCTTTGGCTTCCATCACTAGCTCTTCTATCTATTGTTTTATGCGTGGTCTTTTCCCACCTTTGCAAATTTGTTGCTGCTAGCATGCTACGCTGGGTATTTTCCCTTTCAACACATTTTACCAGTGTCAAACAGTTCACCTGATTTGTCTATGCACTCCACGTATTGCACAAACTATTTTTTCATTCTCTTTTGCAATTTGCATATTTAGCGCAAGTCCCTCTTATCATAGGAAACAATTTATATTTCTTTAAATACTCCTCAGAAACACACCTTATAACATTGGAAGCAAATCCTAAAGTTGGTGTAGCTGATTGTGCATTCTGATTCTCTGCAAAATCTTGAGTTTAGAGAATTACTCACACTAGATGAAACTAATCCATGAATCTCGGAGCAATCTAAACAAGTTCCCCTTCCAAATGACAGCCTAGTAAGAAGGAAGGAAAAAATGCTTGGAGCCAATGAAAAGCTCATTTGTAAAGGTGGAATATTTTGGAAAGTACCAAAATCATTTTTTGTGTGAAGTTAAGGGATCCCTTTACTATCTTCCCGATGGTGGGAGGTAGCCTCTTTTGACAAAGAATATCATTCGGTCTACTTTGCACTTGGTGTCTGATGGATGTCCTCATACTTGCAAGTGAAAGAGAAACCCCTTTGTACAGATGAGATCTGTAGGCTAATTGATTGAAATACCAGATGCAAGTGTGTTAAGCTCAGAGTTCCAATGTCACTCACATAGAAAAATCTGCGT
Source organism: Chamaecyparis obtusa (assembly GCA_027943335.1). Lineage (NCBI taxonomy): Eukaryota > Viridiplantae > Streptophyta > Pinopsida > Cupressales > Cupressaceae > Chamaecyparis > Chamaecyparis obtusa. The sequence goes on from BSBK01002420.1 coordinate 318,367, forward strand.
GCTTCACATTCTTTAATTTACTGAAACATAGTGTACTATGCACCCAAATCACAAGACATTCGAACTAGAGGCCATTACAAACACTTTTGATATTTCTTCAAAATGACCTGATTAATGGCAAATGGCCTTTGGGACTGGCCCATAAAATTGACCAAATAATGGGATGAGACCTTGAGACGTAGGAAACTCATAGATTGCTATATCAACAATTACCCTACAAAATATCTTTTCTTGACACTTCCTGTGGAAAAATATTTTAATTATCAAAGTGCGCAACTTATTAATTTTTTCAATTTGCGCACTTCAAAAACATATGCAAACCACTTCGGATTTACTTCTACAAGATTATCAAACCACATCCTTAGATTTACCCACCGATCTGGGTAGCAAACTTTCATACATAGAGTACATGGAAACCAATTTCATCTTAAAATAAACACCTGACAAAAAGTTACCATCATTTGAAAATGACTACTCAGTAGACTTTATTTTGTCCAACACTGGAAATCTGCATAAATTGCTCTTGATCTTGACTTTGAAAACCAATCAAAAGAGACCCCCAGAGTCTGATCCTTTGAACATAGATTCACTTCCACATAGGGATCATGAATCTTCAACTAATTTTCTCTGATAGTCAGTAGGTCAACCAACATTAATCTGCAAAGTCAGTCCTTTACTAACTTCTTGAAAACAAAACAACAAACATGTAGAAATTGGCTTTGGAATTGACTAGGCAAAGCGGTCAACTGGATTGGTTTGACCCTAAAAATATTTAGGTAAGTACACTCTCAGGTCTATAGTATGAAACAATTCTCAATTATGCCAGACCTCGCACAGGGTACAAATTACAAAGCCTCAAAGTAGGCCATTTAGAATTCTTAACAATGCACACTCAAAGAATTTTAACAATCTGCAAATGGAATGGCACTAGCAAACAGGTCAAATGGGCACATGGGAGGCTAAAAATTTGCAAGATGACTCACTCTCATGCCTACAATATGATGCAACAATTGGCATGCAATGATCAATCATAGGGAATAAGATACAAACCTCCAAAGTGGTCCATTTTATACAATTATGGACAGACATAAAATGCAAAATTCTGGGAACACCTCCAAAAGCCTATCCCCTAAACATGCCAGAACTGAAAATTGGAAGTTCAAAACCACTACATACATCAAATGAAAGACAATGAACACCCTACCCTAGTCGTTCATCATGAAAAACAATAGGCCCTATTTTCCATGCACTTCAAACTAAGCATCTTTAATGATTTTCAAAGGACTAATTCCAACACAGACAATTTTTTGAATATGGACTCAAAAATATGAACTAAATTTTTGAGCTCCAACACACCGTAGACGACTGCTTTGGATAAAATATCATCTTTCAAAGAAAAGAAAAGAGGGGTAAAAGATTCAATCATAGAGCCCTCTGCGATCAAGAGGAAGAGGAATCTTGGAATGAAGGAATCAAACTCTAACCCCAAAGCAAGGGAAAGTGTTTATAAGGAACATAATTTGCAAAATAAAGAAGAGGGGATGACCTAGGAAAACAATCTCTCACATAAAAGGATATCCATAGCCAAAACATCAGTTAGTATAAGGAAATATTGTTGTAGAATAAACAAATGCGACTAAGGTAAGGAAAGTAGATCCCTAGACAGAGAAAAAGAAGGAAAACCTTTCCCCCTAGGGATGAAAAAAAGGGTTATATTTGGAAAAAAAATGTCTTTAGAAAAGATATGAAAACTAGAAGAGAGCTATGGATGATTATGAGAAAAGGAAAGATATCATAATACAAAACCATAGGGATAAAATATAGAAAGAATAACCAATTAAGCTCAAAACAAAATATATGCTAAGAGCTTAATGGATCATAGAAAAATGGGACAAATACCTCTTGGCCCCTAGTCAAGAGACAAGAGGAGAAAAGATCTATATTATAGAAGAATGAGGGGTAAAATTATGAAGAAATTGTAATACCGCACGAGAGTGAGATATAATTCCTAAAGTAGCTCTTTCTCTAACATATATCTTGAAATTCACACAATCAACAAGTAAATGTGTATTACTATAGTGAAGAGGATATTTGTACTTGGAGAGAGCATATTTAGACATAGGTTCAAATATTTTCTTCTTAGAATCAATTAATTGAACATACACCTTCTTAGACACATCTTCAAGGGTATCGTGGTGATCTAAGGAAGATTTTGGAAGAAGAACATGAAGAGGAGGATGGCGATCAAAATCATCCACCTTAAATTGAGATAGCAGAAAACCTAGACCATGCATATCTTGTTTAGGGGATATATGAAATGGATATTTAATACCTTGTTAATTAACACCAAGCCCTACACCCTTATAACCTTGTTTAGCCACCATATTGTATCTTGTAGTGTACATATCTTGTAAAGCTTCTAGAGGAGGTAATTTTTCACGGTGATCCTGAGAAAACATTGTATAAGGTGGAATGATAGGTTTAGAACAAGTTTATTTTCTCTTCCCTTTAATATCATCATGGATCAAATAAGAATGGGAAGGTAAATCAAATAATTCTTGCACATCTGCATCATAAACCATATTTTGAGCCCCATCATAAGTGTGGGAAGAACTAGGGATAGAAGATGAAAAAATAGGAGTGGGAATAATAGGATTTGGATTAGGAAGGATAGGATTAGGATTAGGAAGATTAGGAAATGGGGTATCATCTACCAAATGCTTCACATAATCCAAAAGAGTAATAGGTACACCACACAAATTATTAATGAAAGTTTTGAAAGTAGGAAGGCTAGTATTAGTCAATCTCATAATAGCATAGTCACTACAAAGGATTTGAAATGTTTTAACATGAGTGACAGGATATCCCTTACCATTGTGATTTTCAAGATGAGGCATATCATCTTGTTGGGGGATAGGAGCATGAATAACATCTAGGGATAAATGACTACCCATGTCATGTGTAAGGATACTAAACTTGGATTGAGTTAAGGATGAAAATTTTTGTTGTAAAGAGGACATACTTTAAGCTAGACTAATGATTGTTAAATCATTAGAAGAAATAGGAGGCATAGAAACATTAGGAATAGTAGGAAAAGTGTAGGAAGCGACAAGAATGGAAGACACAACTGGAGGAACACTTGGAACCACAATTGGAAAAGGATTGGAATAGGTATAAGGAACATTATGGTAAGAAGGTTGTGAGGTAGGTAAAAACACTAGTGGAACACTCATAGGAAGAGATGAAAGAGATGTAGCCACTAAAGGAGGAGTGTAAGTAGGAATGTTGGGTAAAGGAACAGAAGAAGGTTCCACACTAGTGATAGGAGTGAGTCTCAGATCTTGAGCTAAATGTTTGACATTTAAATGAACAAGATGAGTAATACCATGCAAGAGATTAACACCTTGATCAATATCACAGAGGACTTTCTTAAAGGCCTTTATAGATTGAATATAATATTTAGGATATAACATTCTAGGTGCATCAATATTGTAAATAGTGGAACATTGTAACACCCCATAATACTAAACTAATAAAAAACAAACACAAGAGAACCAAATGAAATTAACCTGAATAGCACAACAATTTTTTTTTATTAACAAGGTACAACATAGCACCGAATTACAATTCAACTGACATAATATGTTATTTAAATATCCAAGGTAATCAATTACATGAGAGTATATCAATATACTCAACATTTAATACAAATGTACTAAGAGTTCCAGAATACATCTAATTGATCCTAGATATCCTAAGCACTATTCTGATAACAAGTAACTAGGTAATAATCTATTTTCCATAAATCTTTACAGCAGTCAACCATTCCCCCAAAAACATAGTTTTCCTCATCTAGAATCCTGAAAACACAAAAATATAAAACAACCACAAACAAACAGGGCTTAGTCAAAAAGACTAAGATGATGGAATACCTCCAAAGCGTCTGCATCATATAGGTTAGAACCTTAACAAAATAATCTGAACCATGCATATAAAAATAGACATATTTCATCATTAAGGGAAGCATTTCATTTCTATTCAACAGAAATATACAAGTACTTCATTTCATTTTCAATAGAAATAAACTCGCAAAGAAAATGACAAGGTGATGATCCACTACCTTTGGGTATCTACATAAGAATCAACGATCAATAACCAATAGGAAACTTGAAGAATTCATTATGCCAGCCTTATTCTTTCCAAGCAATAAGGTAAAACCATTCCCTTACTTCACCAACATGTGCAAATAAATGGGGCAACATATTTTATCTTTTTAAATGAAACCCATAGCCCATGAATTATTAAATTATCACTTAGTAATTAACTGATAGATATTCTTTCACCTTCAGGCTCTAGACAAAAGTTAGCTTCCCATACTAAGGATCACACTTGCATTATCTCAAAAGACTTCATACTACCAAAATAGCTAACCATAGTAAAAATCTGAATTACCAATTCAACTATAATGTTTACTTAACAACTAAATCCATAATACTGAAACAACCATTTAAAATTTCCACATACATCCATGAAACCTCTTTCCAAAAATAACCACAGCAAGCATCTTCTTTTCATCTCTAAAAGAATAACTTAAGCAAAATTTCCAATGCTATTCCTAGAAACTCAAACAATAATAATATCCAATTCCTAATATCTAATTGCAATTTAATAACAGAAAAATGGAAACATCCAATTCTATTGTCAACTGTTGGATACAATAATACCTAAGATTCAATTCCATTCTTCTGTCACATTCTAACTAACAGAGTTATTTGTGAATCCATAGAAAGTTAACAATCAACTCTTATACCAAAGAATAATGCAGAATTACACATTAACTACATAATTACCGCCCGTATAAAAATACACTTGTTTGAGTTCTGTTATCTCTGTTACCAAGTCACTTATGTACATACTTTTAGGCGTAAACACATATATGTACATATGTATATACACTCATGGTACATGTATATACATATATACATATACATTCCTACATATATATATATATATATATATATATATATATATATATATATATATATATATATATATATATATATATATATATATATATATATATATATATATATATATATATATATATATATATATATATATATATATATATATATATATATATATATGCACATACTTATAGGCTCACACAAATATATATACATATGTATATACACTCATGGTACATGTATATACATATATACATATACGTAGCACTACATCAAAATTGTAATACAATCAAAAAACATGAAATCAAATATTCCAACCTAAATATGAATTATCAGTTACTGATACAATTCCAAAATTCCACAAACAGCAAATATACTGCAACAGTAGCCATCAAATAGCCTTCAGACCAAAGTTATAACTAAATCTACCAAAGAAATAATGTGACAATAGAGACTTTCATTATAGACCCCCACATCAACCGAGAATACCATAGTACCAAGAATCAAAACCATGTTCTATTTCCTGCTATAGCATGATCATCTAAAACAACTTGATTCCTAATAAAACTTACCAATAGACCCAGCAATCCTCATTAACATTAGCTGTAGTAATAGTAACTGAAACTTAATTCCCTCTATCTAGAGCATAGAATTGTGAACGTTCATATCAACCGCTAACACCAGAGACTGATACATATATAATACGATGACTATTCTCAACATAACCTCATGGTAACCGAATCTCCCATCTCTTGAGCCCAATACTACAAGCTACTAGACAAAGAGAAGCATTCTACAAAACCTCCAATCATGACTTAACAAAGTTTCCCTATTCCAATGCTCGACAAGACAAGAAAGCTGACTACAACATTCTAACAGTGGCATCAAAATGAACATTAGCTGTGTTTACTAAACAAAATAAACTACCAACTAAATAATATGAAATCAGGTACAAAATACAAATTCACTTAATATTCCAATATTACCAAAAAAACTTCTCACCATGGTTACACACCCATTCTAACCTAGGAACCACAAAACCCGATAACTATACCAATTAGAGAACACAATATAACCAGAATTCTCAAAATCCAAATACCTGGTGAAAAGACCAATATCAATACCAGCACAAACTAATCCCAATCACAAAATAATATTCCCAAAGCTTGGTAAAAAAATTGGTAGTAGAGAGGCGACAGCTTCACAGTCTTCACTCTCCATTCCTACTTCCTTACACACTACATTGTCGATCCCACTACTAAGATCATGACAACTGACATGGAACAGTGAAACACACAAACCCCCAAACTTAGGAAACCCTATGCTTCCACATTCCTATAAAATAGTATCACCATTTCGACAAACTCAAAAACAATATTATAATCAACTGAACCGAAAAGACACAACCGAAATACCAATTTTCAAACAGTGAACACAACACTGCAATGTGCAAAACCACACACATTTTGAAAGACATTTCTACAGTGTACAAGAACATTTTAATCATATTGCATAAGTTGAATATAAACCATTTTAACAAAATTTTATAACCAGATTCATATAGAAAGCAAGAGTTGATTTAGAGAATGCCCCTGCCTTTATAACAGAGTGGGGGTGTTCTGAACTCAAAGTTGAAGCCAAAGACCTTGCTCCCAACTAGCGAGCTACACCAAAACCAAATCCTTTCTTAGCAAAGCTAAACCCACCGAAAAAGTCCAAGAACCAAGCAACGAAAACAAGCACCCCGTGATAGAGCTCGTTTCATAAGCACCAAAAACCAAATAGTGCTTCCAAAAGATAGCTCGAAAACCAGAAATAGAACCGTGAAATGCAAAATGGAGAATCCCATTAATAATGCACAAGTATACAACCATATTCCTCTCCAATCTAAATAGAATGACTCCATTTCTGCAACCTTTCCAGGCATCAAACCCATTACCTCAATAGAGAAAAACCTTGCCAAAGCAAATGACCGACAATGAACTGAAGTCATTCAATTCCCATAAGCATGTCGTAGCTACATTAAAGTCAAAACTTATCTTTCACTACCACCTTCACTAAACACAGTGACAGTTGTCAGTGCAATACACATACTTACTGAGAACTCCCACTTACCCATGCTCAGAGTTAAATCACATGTGCATATAATAACCAATTTTCCCACTACACATTCGAACATAGAAAAAACAAATATCTTGGCACAGTGAACTTATTATGACATAGCCACATTAATCCTAGTTCACGACACCATAGGGAGTATCTCAAAGCTATAACCAATGTTAAACAATTTACTAACCTAAGCTTGCTAACCATAATACAAAGAATGTTAGGATATTATTAATCCCCCTTCCAGTTTAACACATATCTTCCCACTAACTCATTCTAACATAATAAACTTATTTATATTCTTTTAAATTTCAATTTTCACTTAACAATTAACACAAACATAATAAAATCATTTATACACTAGCATTAATCATAAAATTAACCATATTTTCCTTGACAATAACAAACCAATATAACATTGAAATTCTCATTAATGAAAACTTAATTGTAGAATAGGAATTCCTCATCCTTCTTCCTAAGTAACACAAATTTCCAAGTACCAAAATCAATAAAGAAACTGATAATTCAGAAAAGATAGTGCCTACAGTTATTTAATTAAATCCAATTGATCCAATGTCATAGTCTAACCAAAGATTAACAATTAATAGCCAAACTAAATATCCCTAATCTATTTGAGATATAAATCAAAGTTAAAACAAAGCTATAATCCACTTCCAACCAAAAGAGTCTGAACATATCAAATCCAAACCAAGACATAAATCTATCCTAGAAGAACTAAATAAAGATGCAGAATAAAAAACCAAGCTAGAAGCAGATAGGGGCATGACACCCTCCCCCACCAACCTAGGCTTACTCATGGAAGCCTGTAAACAATTGAGGATGTGCTACTTTCATTACCACTGCATCTTCCCATGTAACAAATGTATCATCACTGAGATCCCATAACACTTTTACCTACTCTACCTTGTGACCTCTGAGGTTTAGTTCTCTTTAGTGGATAATCTGCACTAGTTCCAGCATCAGTTGACCATCTACCACCTATAAATCATTCCAATTTAGAATGTGAGCAATGACAGGAATATACTTCCTCAATACAGATACATGGAATACATCATGGATTCATGAAAGGCTAGGAGGCAAAGCAAGTCTGTAAACAACTAGACCAACATGTGCCAAGATCTCAAATGGTCCCTCAAACCATGGAGATATTTTAGATCCCTTACCATACCGAATAGGACTCTTTCGAGGCCTAACTCAAAGAAATACCTTGTCTCCAACCTCAAACTGATGCTCAATCCTATGTTGATTAGCATACTTCTTCTACCTATCCTGTGTTGTAGAAAGATGCTCTCTGACATGTTTTACCTATTGCTCCAAGTCTTGAAGCATTTTAGGACCTAGAATAATTTTGTCTTCAAGATTATCCCAGCTCAAGGGTGTTCTATATGGTCTTCCATACAGAGCCTGAAAAGGAGCCATACTAATAGAGCTATGATAACCATTATTGTATGCGAACTTAACAAGGTGAAGATACTCCTCCCACTTACTCTGTCTGTCCATAACGTACATCCTAAGCATGTCTTCTAATATTTGATTGACATGCTCAGTCTGTCCGTCAGTCTCAGGATCATATGCTGAACTAAAATTCAGCTATGTACCCAATTCTCTTTGCATAGATCTCCAAAGTGAAGATGTAAAGACTGAATCCCTATCAGATATGATCTGCTTAGGAATTCCATGTAACCGGACAACTTGCTCCATGTATATGCATGCTATATATGCAGCATTGTAAGAAGACCTTACTGGAATGAAATGGGCAACTTTAGTTAATCGATCAACTACAACCATGATTCCATCATGATGTCTGGCTGAAAGTGGTAACCCCACTATGAAGTCAATAGATATAGTATCCCATTTCCACTCTAGTACACTGTGAGACTGCAACAAACCTAGTGGATGTTGATGCTCCACCTTCACTCTTTGACATTCCAAACACCTAGCCACAAAGTCTACAATATCCCTCTTCATACCTAGCTAGTAATGGTACTGTCAGAGATCGGCAGGCATCTTCTTCACACCAGGGTGCACTGAATAGGGTGCCTTATGTGCTTCAATCATAATTAGATCCCAAAGATCCCCATTCTCTGGCACATAAACACTACCTCGGTACCTCATGAGTCCATCAGTGCTAATAGAGTAGCCCTCAAAGCGACCCTCTAACAGACTGCCACTATCAATCACTACTTTGACATCTAAGAACTAAGGATCGAAAGACAAGTTCTGAAGTATTCTATCCTTAAGATCCACTATGAGGGTTAAAGAAGAAATTTCGTGACATCTTCTACTAAGTGCATCAGCCACTTTGTTTTCCTTACCCTACACGTACTTCACTTCAAAATCATACTCACACAGAAACTCCATCCATCTACGCTGATGAGCATTAAGATTGGGTTGTGTGAATAAATACTAAAGACTTCTATGATCTGTATGCAACTCAAAATGTTGACCCAATAAGAAATGTCTCCATTTGGTCAATGCATGCATTACAGCTACAAGCTCCAAATCATGCCTAGGATAGTTGACTTCATGATTCTTTAATTTCCTAGATTTGTAAGCAATGACTCTACCATCCTGCATCAACACTGCTCCTATTCCATCTAATGAAGCATCCGTACAAACAAAAAATGCCTTAGATGGATCAGGTATTGCTAACACTGGAGCACTAGTTAAGCATTCCTTGAGATGTTGAAATACTACTTTGCACTCCTCTGTCCAAATGAATTTCTTTCCCTTTCTTTGAAGTGATGTGATGGGATGAGCTATTCGAGAGAAATTAGATACAAATCTTCTATAGTAGCTAGCTAATCCCAGGAAGCTTCACACTTTCAAGACATTGGTAGGCACTGGCCACTCAACAATCACCCTAATCTTGGCCGGATCCATAGCTATACCCTCTCCTATGATAATATGACCAAGATAGAAAATGTCAATTTTGAAAAACTCACACTTCTCAAGATTGGCAAAAAGCAGGTTCCTGCGAAGACATTCAAAAATTAGTCTCAAATGCAGCTCATGCTCTTCAAAGGAATCTGAATACACAAGGATGTCATCTAGAAATACCATGACAAACTTGTTAAGGAAAGTCCTGAATACACCATGAATTAGGCTCATGAAAAATGATGGTGCATTTGTTAGTCCAAAAGGTACTACTATGAATTCATAATGCCCGTATCTGGTATGAAAAGTTGTCTTGTGGATATAAGCTTCTTGACTCCTTAGTTGATGTTGTCCAGATTTGAGATCAATTTTGGAAAACACCTTAGCACCCTTCACTTGATCAAACAAGTCATCGATGCAAGGCAAAGGATATCTATTTCTGATGGTCACTTTATTAAGTTGCCTGAAGTCTATACATAGCCTTAGAGAACCATCCTTCTTTTTGATGAAGATGATAGGTGCTCCCCCAGGTGAGACACTAGGTCTTATGGGCCCTTTTTCTAGCAATTCCTCAAGTTGAACCTTCAGTTCCACTAACTCTTGAGTGGTCATACGGTAAGGAGTTTTAGAAATAGGCTCAGTACCAGGCAAAAGATCAATCCTGAAATCAATTTCTCTTTTAGGAGGGATTCCTAGAATCTTAGTAACAAAGATATCTGAAAACTCCTTCAAAACTGGATGATCCAAGTTGGTACTAGAAGAAACTGGTTCATCAAAATCATTAATAGAAATAGAAAATAGTTTGCATCCCATACGCAAGCACTTCTTGAGTTGTTTGGTACAAATGGTCCTAACTAAAATAGGTCTCTTAATACCTGAAATGTACTTGGCTGTTCCAAAATCATCAATACATCTGATGATCTTTTCTCTGCAATCAATGATAGCTAAATGCCGGTCCAGCCAATCCATTCCAAGAATAACATCATACGAACCCAAAGGAATAAATCTAAGGCTAACTGAAGTAGTAAAAGCCTTAAGTCAAATCTTACAATCTACAACCACTAACCCTATTTCTACCTTAGATCCTGATGCCAACTCAACTTGCCATGCCCACTTAGCTTTATTCATAGGAATTCCACATTGTTTAACCAAATTTGAAGAAATAAATCAGTCGGTGGCCCCAGAATCGAACAAAATGGAAATTTTCTTACCTTGGCAATTACGTTTTGTTTCGATTATGGTATTTTGATGATTAGCCTTCCTTTGATCTACAGTAGTGAAAATACAGTGGTTCCTTCCAAAATCACCTACAGTGGCCTCAGAACCTGCTACCCTAGATCTACCTTGGTTGTTGCCATGAAGAGGACAATTCCATTGAAAATGACCCAACTGACCATAGTGGTAACATTCCACTCCTCTCTTGATACTCTTTTGCTACACTAAATTTGCTAGAGGAGATACATTGCTCTGCTGTCCACTTTGTGAAGACAAAAAAGATTTGGGCTGCTCAGGTACTTTGAAACTCTTGTTGGACTTAGAGAACTTTCCAAAGTTCCTTTTCATGAACTTGCCACTAGAACCACCTGAAGCTGCCCTTGAATTGCCTTGAGAAAATCTCTAGTTCTTGCTACTATTTTGAACAAGAGGATTCACTGCACTCTTG